>VZRR01004106.1:432451-593094 GCA_013398015.1 Oreocharis arfaki | reverse complement strand
CCCATCCCATCCCATCCCATCCCATCCCATCCCATCCCATCCCATCCCATCCCAGCTGCCCTGCGCAGTAATCGCCCTGCCGGCTCCTGCCAGCTCCGTTTGCACCCGCCTGCCGCTTGTGTCATGCCGAGGCAGGGGGTTGCTCTGTCCCATGTCAGGATCGGCCCCGTGTCTCTGCACGCCGTGGTCACGGCAGTGGAAGGACCAGCATTTGGGGTTGGCTGACTGCGTTTTCCCGTGTTATCCATGCAGCAAAACAGGGATTATGAACAGGATTCCCATTCAGGACTCATATCTCTAGCAGGATGCCTAAATCGTGTTCAGGATTTCTAAAACTATTCCTGAGTCACTGACTTGGCAGGATCTGATGATGCAACCTGCTTCTCATCTTTTCTGAACTTCCTCTTCCGTCCTAATTTTGAACTTTTAGTTCAAGCATCACTGCCTTGGTTCAGGCACGGAGGTATCTGTCATGGGAAGCTCACAGAAAGATTGGTGTCCCCCTGCTCTGTCCCTCTGCCCAGCTAAGGGAATGGCCACATCTGCTGTCAGCACAAATCAAATATGAAATTACTGTGAGTTACTCAAAGATATTCCTGGGTAAATTGGATGGTGGTTAACTCGCACTTTATTAGTGAAATACAGCTATGAGCTAAGGGAAATTGAAGTAAACATCTACATTCTTAATGCAGACTGGTACAACACCCTTAATGCTCTACAAACAGCATTTCTTTAATGCAAAGAAGTCTTGTGATATCAGAAACACGAGGAAAATGGCTGATAAGGCACCCAGACCTCTGTGCCAATTTTTTAAAATCAAATTGCCAGACAGTCTCACTAAGGTGCTGTGTCATGTCTCAAAATTTTAGGATTCCCACAAGCAAAAACCTCCTGAAGCCCTTGAAGTTATTTTGTGTGTCCTGGTGCTGCAGGAGTTAACCAGTGGAGAGGCTGGAATCTGCATAAGGCTGATTTGGGGAAAAAAAAATAATGAAATGCAGCTTAGCTGAGTCTGAGTGGGATTTGGGGAATGGCATTTCTGAAGGGAAACCTGTCCTACATCAGAGCTGCCGTGCTGTGGAAGGGGCATCTTGCTGGAGGCTGGTGAGGCTTTAATTCACACCCAGAAACATCCCTCCATGAGACAGAGGTTATTTTTCACTTCCCATCTTGGTGCTTTCCCTGCACAGGAGTGCAGGAGGGTGTTGGGTGGCTCTTGGGGCTGCCCATGGGTGCTGACACTCTGTCCTGGCCACCACAGCACCACGACATGATTTTGTGTGGAGCCACCCACCCTGAGGCTACACCAAGGTTGCTTTAATTTGCTCAGGATGAGCCTTTCCCCACTGAATTATTATTGTTGTTATTATTATTATAATTATTATTGAATATTTCTATGCACAACATCTGGGAGCTGTATCCAGCCCCAGTCTGTTCTGTGCAGTTTTTCCTATAAAAGAAGCTCCATGTGATTGATCCTTTCCCTTGCTCCAGAATCCATTTCCCACAGGGGTGGATGTGTGCTGGGAGCCATCCTGCCTTTCTCCCCTCATTCAAGGGGCAGGGGGGGTCTCAGGATGCCTGAGCCCTATTGCAAACTCCTCTGTGTACCTCTGAGCTGATGAAATCACGCAGGTGCATTTCTGTGCCCCTCCCTGGGACAGCTCAGTGCCGTGCTCACGCTGTTCCAATGACACCCAGAGTCCTTACAGGCTTCCCTGCTGTGCCCGTGGGTGTGTCCCTGCATGGATTTCCATGTGCACACACCCAAATATGGTATTTTCTGGAAAGGTGATGTCACAGTGCCATGATGCTTTGCTAAAACCCGTCAAACTGTCATTCCCATCAATGCCTTCCCAATCCCAGTGTCTTGCTGGGGAACGATCAGACCACTTTGGCTTCAGAAAAGCCATGGAGCTCTCTTCCCTAGTTCCTGGTTTCATTCTCCCTACGTGGGTGCAGCATTTTAAGGCAGGTTGCAGCTCAGCATCACCCTTTTGATTCTCTCTAACCATTTCTTTGCCTCGTGGCAACACAGAGTCTTCACAGCACAAACAAGTCCAAGGAATAGATGGATTTCCTCGCTATGAAATAAGTAAAGCAGATGATTGAATAAAGTTTCCGTTCCCTGCCTGGTTCAGTGTCTCTCTCTTGCTCTATTACATTTCCTAACTTGCCTCATCAACTCTCTTACCCAGCTCTGTGACTCCCTGAGCATGTGATGCTGTTGGGTTTCCTCTGCACTTGAAATCCTGGCCCGACCCTTTTACTCAGGGCCAAATGCTGCTCTCAATTCCCCGGGTTAATCCCGAGTAAATCCCTGGGATTAACTGGGTTTAACCCTGTGCTGGCTGAGCACTGTGTGCAGCCCTGACTGATGGTGTTTCCCAGGGTCTGCTGGGATCAGTGTCCTTGCCAGGAGCTACAGGTTGGATAAGGAGGTGCTCCCAGTAAACACCAGTAAACCACCCCACACTCCTCAAGGAATGGCAGAGCAACCACCTCCCGCTGGAGGAAATCCACCCAGAATCACCCAAAGTCATCCCTCTTAACAAAAACCATCTCTTCTTCCCACTTTCACATCTTTCCTCCCTCCCTGCCTGCCCTGAGAGTTTCACTGCACAGTTTATCAGGATTTATTTTATTTTCATTCTCTCTGGTTTCCTCCCTAAAGCACGTGACATCCAGAATGGAGGTTTGGGCAGCTGTGCCCATCCCATGCAGGGTATTCTCTGCTCTCCTCTGCCCTCCTTGGGGTGGGGGCACAGGGTTTTGTTCCAGTGGTTTTCTCTTGGGAGCCTGGGTGAAATATTCAGGGCCTTTGTTTGACCAAGCTCCGGCTCAAAGCCTGTGTGAGGTTGGTTTTTCTACCTGCTGGATATTTTCTTAGCCTGAACTGAGCAAGAGGAGGTTCTGCCTCCCTGGGACCTGGGCATGGAGCTCATCCTTCCTCTGACTCTGCATTTTCCTGAGACTCTTTTCATGTCCATCATCCTCCGAGGGTGCTGTGGCTCCAGCTGAGTGCTGTAGGGTGGAAGGGTGAGGATGACTCTGGTCCTGCCAGCCTTGGATGGTGGGGGGCTTTGGGCTCGCTCACCCTCTGCCAAGCTGCTTCCCTCTGTTTGCATCTCTACCCCATCCTTCTCTGTCAGGCGTGACCTGGAGCGAGTCCCTTTAGCTGTCCCCACGTTCAGCAGAGGGAGAAGCGCTCACCTCTCACTCCCCAAAGCCCCCTCTGTCTCCTCCACCTCTATTCCACCCTCACCATCAGAACCCTTCCCCCTGGCACGGGAGGCTGCTGGAAAAAGAGAGCAGCAAGCCCCAAAGATGTGTCATTGTGCTGAGTGCTTTCAAACCTTGCAGGATGTCACTGTGTCACAATTTCAGTTCATTAGGTGGCGCAGGGAAGACGCCGTGACATCAAAGCGCTCCTTTTCCCTATAGAAACGGGAGCAGCTCTTTTGATCTCAGCCCCCAGTATCCCCCCCAGATTAATATTTACTTGTACAACCCAAACCTACGGGGATCCTGTGCTTGATTCCGCCATATGTTCTGGGGCGCTTTTCCTTGCTTCCCTGCTTTTCTTTGGGAGGTGGTTTGGCGGCGAGGGGAGGAGTAAGCAGTAATTTTTAGATGTTTATTTATTTCCCTGCTACCCTCTGCTCCTTGGGCACGGCAGGGGAGGGCACCCAACCTATTTCGTGTCAACCAGTTGCTTTGAAGCTTGCCACAATCAAACGCTTTTATTTTGGGGAACCCGGCCAGCTGTTTGTTTGCTTCCCTGCCTTATATTGATTCAAGGAGATAATCTCCCAGGCCCCACGTGCTTAATCTGTGAGCTGCTAATGTTGCATGAGATATCGAAACAGTCCCTTTGCCCCTGGATTGCTGGGATATTTATGGCTGAAAGCAGAGGTTTAGAGCGTAACGCTCATTTTTGGAGCAGCACAGAATGTGTGTGTGTGGCTCAGAGCACAGGCTGCTGGGGACTTTCGTGGGGATGTTGTAGCTCTAATTCAGTGACAAAAGGTGGCCTTGTATTTTGTGTTGTAGGAATATTCTGATATAATTTGGTTCCTAGTGAGCCATTAGGATTTGTAACATCAGGGTTCAGCCACTGGCAGCATCTGAGCAAGAGCAAAGGATGCTCCCTAAGAATCCGAAATGCGGGGCAGGAATTCAGGATGGGGAAAAAACTCAGCACAAATGTGAAAGCCCAGCTCCTCCTCCCCCCCAAAAAAAGAGGGACCAAACCTCAAAGCCAATTTGAGCCGAATTTGGCCCTCGCTGGGTTAGCAGCTGACAAAATGGAGTGGAAATGAATTCAATTCAGAGACATCTAATTTAATGAGAGACTTTCTAAGAATAATTTTGCCACAGATGCTTGAAGTGATTTCAACTTGAAAAGCAGGAAAGACAGACAAGATGATAGAAAATGACTATGGAATTTATACCTTCCTCTCCTTGCTTTAAGCCCTGCACATCCTGCGCGTGTCCTGGCATGAAAGCTGGAGAAAACCCTGTGCAAGCAAAGCTGTTTCTCCCGGTTTTATTGCCCTGACACAAAGAGGTGGCTGCTGAAGGTGTACACAGCCACCTCTCCTGCACCCACAGGGACCAGTCAGGGGGCAAAATCTGGGGGTTTTTTAGTGAATTTTTTTGGTGGTGTTTACAGTGCTGCTTGCGGAGTGCAAACAGGCAATATTTAAATGGTGTGCTCTGGATATCAGTAATTCACACCATCTTGGAGAGCTCTAGATGATACTTCTGTGCCCTAAGTGCTGTTGGGGAAGGCAGATCTCAGAAGTCCTGACACAGAGACTGTCGCTGATAATAACACATGACCACTATTCTTCCTACTTTTCCCCCCCCACTGCTTTTTTCCTTCCTGCTGTTTAGGGGGTTTAAACAGCCTTGATTTTCTGTGGCTGACAACACACCCCATATGCTATTTATCTTGTCAGAACTCTCTCCCTCTGCCCTCAGCTCCCATTTTGTTCTCATTAATAGTGATTATGAAAAATGGGGCTAAATACTTACTTTCATATGATTTATCCAAATGTTGAACTGCGTAATTGGAGAAGCTAAGACATTATCCCTTCAGATTCTGTCAAGACTCAATTTCTGCATTCGATTTAATTTTGAGACTCATGACCCTTAACAGTACATGTATTTATTGCCTTTATGGTGGCTCGGCTGTACAATATATCTATCAATCAGAGGCAGGAAGCTGCATATTATTTATAAGGATTTCAATAGTCAGTGTTTTTTAAGAACACTTGTCCTTAGCACGCAGTTATTAACACAGGGCCCCTAGATACAACAAAATTGAAAGTCAGCTGGAAGGAATGCCCTTATAATGAAGATATTTAATAACTGGCATCAGACTCTGATTTTCCTTTTGGTGACAGAAGTGATGCATGAGCAAAGGCAGGGGAGCGCTTTGTGCTGGAGAAACCTCGCCTGCCCCTTCCAGGGCCTGATCCCTTCCACTTCCCACTGGAAATGGCCATGTCTAAAAGACATTGGTGTGCAGACATCTGAGATTTGGTGCTGCCTTCCTGAGCTCCCTCGTTATTGTATGTGCACACACACAGGGTGCTTATAGGAGCCGTGGCGCTGCCTTGCAGCGATTTGGTGCATCCCTCTCCCTTTTCTAATCCATCATTTCCAAGCCTGTTTTCCACAAATCGCTTTTGCCCAGCATTGGCCCTGATGGCAGCTGAATACAAATGCTTCTCTGCAGCCAAGGGTCTCCATCCCGTGGATTGTCAACCTGCAACTCGGATGGAAACCAGGTCTCCTCGAGGCTTTGGAGCTGCAGTGAAGCACCAAAGCGTCACAGAAGCTCAACCTCACCATCACCAACACCACCCCACTTCCCAAATCAGCCTTGACACAGTGTTGAAATTGTTAATAAAACGAGTAATCAAGCTGCTAATATCTGCAAGCACCATTTTGGAAAAAAAAAAAGAAGATAATAGAGCAACCATCAGGGAGTATAGTTAATGTATAAAACAATTACTGTAGTCAGATGCTTAAGTAAGAGCCATAGTGGTACTAAGGCATTACTGTACAGAGCAGCAGTGTACAATACAGAGGAGATTCTGTTTGTGATGCTAAGATGGAAAAGAAAAACTCTAAAAGGAAGCTGAGGCATTTAGCACCAAATTTTCACCAGCAGCCTCTTTCCTTGGCGTGAAACCTGCTAACAGATGTGTGCACACACACACACAAATCTGCACACAAATATGGCTTTAACTTAGTATTACTTGTTGTAGAAATTAATATAATTACTTAAAGCACACTTGTTTGCTGCCAGCTAGCTCATGTCAGTGGTCATATCTCTTTTAAATACTATATATGCAATAGTAGCAGTTTCAAATCCTGACAGCAGAAATCAGCCAGGAGAGCTTTGGTTCAAGTGGGCCTTTTAAACAAAAGCTTCCCAGTCCCATTTTTGATAAGGATCTAACTGCTAACCTTTTATTTTGCAGCCAGGGTCTTGGGCACAGCTCTTCCCTCCTTGTGAGACTCTTGCAGGGAACAATAAGAATATTGATTTTTGTTTTTAGACTCGTAACACCACGGCGATTTCACCCCGCTCTATTTTCTGCAGCGTTTGGTGGGTTTTGCTCAGCGTTAATTGCTACAAAGCTCTCCTGTTTTCTGCTGTTAGCACTAAATCTGTGCCCTGTTCTTCGCCACACGGCAGCGGTTGGGACATTTTATTGTCTCTTTAATCCCAAATCTTCTGCTGTGCATCCTCCTCTGCAAGCAGGAAAAACTGCCTGGAGAACCCCAAAGCACACAGGAAAAACATCAAGGGTATAAAGAAAAGGGCTGGCTGGGATGTCCTGGTTAAATATCTGTGCAGCAGGAGCTGTTTCCTGGGAGAGGGGTGCTGGGAAGGAATTTTTCTGGTTTTAGTTTAAGAATGAATGTGAGAGTGGAAATACCTAGAACAGCTTAACTGGAGTGCCTTGGGTTTATTCAGAAAAGTTTCTGTCTGTGCATCCAATATTGTCACCAATCATTTTTTTTATTAAACCTCTCCTTTTAGATATCCCAGTTTTCTATTAATGAAATGTTTTTCCCTGTAGCGAACATTTTTTAATGTGCACAAGATATTTTAGTGCTTTCCCTGCCTTCAATTTCAAAAAGTTAAGAAAAAGTCAAAATTCAAAATACTTTTATCCACTTTAATAACAACATTATCATTCTAGTTTTGGGTTTATGCTATAATCTGCATATTAGTAGAACTCAAAGCCAGAAAACTATATCTTCATTTAAATAAATGAAGAGATTGATCTCCTGTGCAGTTGCTTCCTGGTTGGATTGTAGATGGAGCAAAGACAAAAAACAATACTCAGGTCATCAAGCACTTTACATTAAAACTTGGTTTCACCGTATTCCAAGTTCTGACTACTTTTAACCCAAATTTTAAACAGAAAATTGCACTCATTTTGAAGAATAAGGTCAATGAAAATCAGAAAGTTTCATCCAGTAAATAACTATTTTTGGAACCTATCTCATAGCACTTTCTGGATATTTTCCCCTCACACTGGGATTTGCAAAGGGCTGTGTCCTCTTCCCCATGAACTTTGCATTTATCCATTCCTCTGGTGCTCTCTGGCTCCTGTGGGAAACCTCTTTAATGCTGGAAATCCTGAGGTTAACTAGCTGCAGTTGGTATTTATTTATTAAAAGCATTGGTTGGTCTGGAGGCTGAGCAAGGATGGATTTCTCATCCAGGAGATCCTGGGGATTTACCTGGGGGAACAAAATCAGCCGAGCCCAGAGGATCCCATCCATCCCTGGGTGCACCACCATGTTCCCTTTGATGCATCAGGGCTGCAGGAGACCTCGTCCCCTCATCCCAGTGTCCTTCACTGCACTGACCAGCAAGCCCTGCTTGTTATTATGAAGGTTTTTTAAAATTCTCTCGCTTGTCTTTTTTACGGCCAGGCAGTCACCTGTCAGCATCAATTACGGGAGTTAATATTGACGTCCTCTTAAAAGAGGTTTAAATATTAAAGTGAAAAGGGACTTGCTCTGGGCTTCATCTCTTTGTGGTGCTCGTCAATAAAACCTGAACTTGCAGAACAGTTGTCACAGCGATTTTTTGTGTCTCGCGCTGACGCGATGCCTGAGCGGCAAATGTCGCCGGAATTTTTCAAATGAGCAAACTGCACTTATTAATTATGGTAATAATGATGACTCTACAGAGCTGCTCCGAGGGAGACAATAGCTGAAACTTGCTCCCTGCCAAAGGGACAGCACAGGAGCTGTTGCCTTTGTCATTTTTAGAGGCTTTAATGCAGGAAAAAAATCATCCTCAGCTTCTGGGGGAACAACCATTCACACACACACAAACCCGAACCCTCAATATGCATATCTTTATTTTAACCACCACGGTATTTATTGATTTTCCCTGCAATTATGCAGTGCTGTGTTTATTTGCAGCAGGGCTCTGCTGTGCCATATATTAAACCTCTCTTCCTCCAGTGGTGGCTCTTTAGAAAAATGCTTCTGATTTCCCCTCAGAGTATGAGGTCAATAGGCCATAACTTATGATTTTGAACCTATAGCCAGACCTAATTTATGGATCATTTCTGGTTTCTTGTGTTTAACTGTTTCTGGGAGAGGGTTTCATCAGAGAGAGGGAGCGGATCCATGAGCACAGCTGAGATCCAGACCTATGGACTGTAGGAAAGCTCAGGGCAGTGCTATAGCTAATTCAGACCGGCTTCTCTATAAATTATGTATAGTTCTTCTGAAAAATGTTTGTATTTCCTAATACAGCTCTGGATTATCTCACTAAAACAAGGGAAGTGTTGTTAAGAAAGCCAATTCTCACGTATCAGAAATTAATTTCAATTTGCTAAGCACGGAATGCATTTAATTCTCAAATTTTGTTTATTGGGCTAATATTGACAAAATATGGATTTGCTTTTCTGAGTCCACAACTTTGGCAATATTTGCCATGGGCATAAGGTGAAGGTTTTACATTAGAATATGTAAACATTAAAAAGAAATAGTCTCCTGGTCTCTGGCATGATCAGGTTTGCATGTGCTGGGACATCAGGGTGATGCTGCAGTGGGCAGGATCACAAAGGGGTGGCTGAAGCGGGGTTCACGCGCTGTTTGCTCTGACTCCAGCTGGCTCAGAGAGCTCAGGAAAGGGCTGATCCCCGATTCCAGCAGATTTTAGATCAGGCACAGAGGAAGCTGGGTGTATAAACGGGGCCAGCACAGGCTGCCTGTACAGAGGGGAGCACTGGGAGCTGTCCAGGCTGGGGCCGTGGCACGCTGCATGCATCAGTTCATTTTTGACTTAACTGCCTGAGCAGCTCCTGGGAGTGATCCCCTTGTGCTTTCCATCACCAAAACCATCTGCTAGAGCTGTGCCTGGAACCGCCTGGTCCTCTGGAGGCAGCAGGGAGAAAAAAAAAAAAAAAGCAAAGTGAAATTCTTCCCAGGAAAGAAGTAAAGTAAATAATGAAAGAAATAAAAGATTTAACCCGTTTGATCCCAAAGGAAGTCTGTTTTGCAGCCCCAGCACAGGTCAGGCAGGGGCTGGGTTGGATCCATCCTTCAAGAGCCCGCTGATGGTACCGGGCGCCCGGAGGTTCGCCAGGTGCCTGGAGGGCGTGTGGAACATGCCAGGGAACAAATAAATGGTGGAGTCAAAAGCTCCTGATGAGGGTCGGATGTGAACCGCTGCCAGGCGCACTCAGCAGCCGCTCTGCAGCCCCGGCTGCGTCAGCACCGAGCTTGCCACGACAACCCTCAGCTCTGCACAGCCGGGCACGTGGGAGCTCAGGAAAGCCGGCAAGAAAAACGCCATGGGAAGGGCAGGCTGGGGGCTGAGCTGCTCCTCTCATCCCTGGCTGCACACACGGAGTGAGTGTGTGAGCGCTCATACCCACGGCAGGCTCTGACCCCCCAGCAGCACCCAGGCACCACGGGGTGACTTGGAAACGAACCCACAGCCTTTAATTCTGGATTTATGGCTGCTGCTGATCCTAAGCTAACCTTCTGCCATTACAGTGCCTGAATGCAACTTTGGGGATTAATAAACAGGAAAAGTCGAGACCTTAACTGTCAGGAATATAGTAGATGTGCCCAGCACTAAAACCAACAGCCATAAACCATGGAGGAGTTCACTTCACCTAAAGGAAAACCAGCTTCCTGGTGGAGAGGGTTAACAGCATCCAGCCACAGTGCCAGGGGACTCAGCCGTGGCTCCAGGCTCCAGCGTCTGCCTTGCAGGAGCCCGAGGAGTTAAACCCAAGCAAACCTCCTCATGCATTTTATGTCACAACTCCCCCTTTTTTTGTCTGTGTGTGTGTGTGACCAAGCCAAGTTCTTTTTTAGCTCTACCCTTTTGAAAACTGCTGGTTACAGATAAATTAAAATGCCAGAACTGAAATTGCCCACGTTAGCCCCTAAGGGAGCCTGCACTGTCATCTTTCATTAGATGCTGATAGACCAAAAGCCCAAGGCAAAGTGAAAGCTGGTTCCTAAGAAAGGGCTGGGAGCCAGGAGCTGCATCTCTCTGCTGTAATCTTGCATCTCTGTCCTTTTAAGTTTAAGCTGAGCAATGCTTTCTTGGACATGTCTGTTTTCATACTGCAAATTTCAGTCTTAAAATCAACAGCAAATATGAACAGGGTAATCCACAGAGTCCTAAATTGTCAAGACAAGCCAGTGCATTTTCTCAGAGCAATCTGATGGTTTTGTCTGGTGTCAGCCCTTACATCCTCCAGCGCAGATGATATGTTTGGACGGTTTAATAAAGAGCTGTTTAGAAATGTGACTGTTATTCTTTTTTTTAAAAAATAGAATCACAGGATCTTTCAGTAACAAAGCTGGGATTTTTCCCCATGCTTCTCTCATCCCTTTGCAGGAGGGGTGGTGTCTTGGTGGGCTTTTTGGGGTACAACACAGAGGTGAAATGGTCTAGTCTCAAAAAAAATCAAAGTCTGAAATTATGCCTGCACAAGGAGCTTAATAAACCATGAAGGCCAGTGGCTTTCCAGCATCCTTTCACTTTGTGTTTGCATTAGAGACGTGCTATGGCTTAGAAAAATGGGGCTTGTCCTGGGTGAGCACAGGCACTGGGCAGGGGGCAGGAGCGTCCGAAAGGAGCAACAGCCCAAATCCAATCCCTTACGAGCAACTCCAACTGCATTTTGCTGTTGTGCCCGAAGGATAAAGGCTTCCTCATTTTCCCAGGGGCAGTGAATGGATGAGGAGGCTCTTGGACACCACCCTTGTGCCACCTTATCCCTACAAAATCCTGCTGAGGAAATCAAACTGGGAAGCCACACCGGGGTGCCCAGATGCTGTAACCTTTGGATGTCCGGCCACCATGAAGTTCAATAGCAGGTGGCTGGATAGGGTGTCTTTCCAGGCATGCAAAAGTGTTGAAAGCCTGGAGAAGGCAGCTCAGTTGGTTTTGCTCATCTGTCGCTCTAGGCAGTGAAATAATTTACTCCATTTCCATCCACCTTCTTCTCTCTATTTGTATTGAGTTATGATGGGGAAACGAGCCGCCTTAGATGTTGCTTACTTTCCTGGAGTCAGCAAGGCTTTAGTTTTCAGACCATTATATCTCTGTGCTCCTAATCTCAGTGGGCTTTTTTTTTCCCTCTAGCTGCTCCTGCATTAATTTTTATTCTGTGTATACAACACAAAGCAAACATCCACCCAGCAAAGTCCAGCTTTTCTCTCTGCGGCAGGCAGGACACCTCACCGCGTGACACTTGCAATTGATTGAGTGCAGGAAACCAGGACACAAAGTAAAGAAAACTGCAAAATATATTGTTCCAAAAGTTATTGGGCAAGGCCCTGGGGAATGAGTTTCCATTGCACTACAGCTCCAGAGGAGGCAATAATAATGAGCTGCACTTAGCAAAAGTAAATACCTGTGACAGCTCCGTGGCGGTGCACAGGGCTCGGGCTGCCGCGCTGTGTCAGCGCTGTGAGCTGGACCCCTCCAGATCATGAAGAGAGGAGGACAATTTTGGCTTTATTTCTGGGGAGTTTCTGATGTATGTGAGCACTTCAGTGGAAGGCATTGCAGTAGGGGCGGCATGAGAGATCTTAGTGAGGACAAACCTCCCTGCAATGCAATAATTTGGCATTTAAATCACAAATTTTCTCTCTGCATCTCGAAGACTTGCTTCCAATATACAACAAGAAAGGTTCTTCCATGGGCAGCACTGCCACTGCTCAGCCTGGCCAGTTTCTCACTTTTTAAATAAATGTATACTCCTATGCTGCAGATCAGGTCTGTTATCAGGGGCTCTCATTTGGGATAAAGTAGGGGGTTAATTTCACATACCTGATCCAAATAAAATCAAAAGAGTGAAAAGAAGCAGATCAGACTTTGGGTGTCATTGTGGTCACATCTCCTGACTCTGGGTAATTTTGGTCTTCATCTGGAGAGGTGGTGAAGGATGTATGTGCACCCAGCAAGGATGCAGCCCCATTTCTTTGCCTGGATCCTCCGACCCTCCAGGATCCACTCTGCGTGGAAAGGCCATGGAATGAAACCAGCCAAGCCTCCAGCACTTTCCAACAAGAGCCTGGGAACAGCCACCAGGCAGTGATGGTCCTGACAAGGTGCACCTCAGGGTGCAGAGGTGGGTGCTCCAAAGAACCTTCTTTGGCCATGGAGCAAAACTGTGGGGTTGCCAGAAGGGCAAATTTGGTCTAAAATCAGAAACGCCATTTAGTTTCCTGCCTTATAAAAGAGGGTAATCACACTCCCTTTACATGGGTATCATGCCGTTTAATTAGCAAATGATTAATTTGCTAATGATTTCCCTGGCATGGAAAGCGCTACTGAACAGCTTCTTTCCCCAGCCATGGCAATCTGTGGCAGAAGGGAGGGACATCTGCACCTTCTCAGGCCCGTTTGGTTACTCCCCCATTCCTCCACTGCTCTGCCCAGATCTCTGCACTGGGTAGATGCAGCTCTGGGACCCCATTCTGCAGCACCTCTGCAGTGAGGCAGCACAGTTTTTTGTGAGCTGAGTCACATCGTTGCTCTTCAGCAAGCAAAAAGAAATGTTTTCTCAGAGCTGGACAAGAGCTGGGAGCTGAGGATCAGCTCTTTTGGCAGCCCCTGTTGTGCCTTGATCTGAGCCACCTGCAGAAGAAACACGTTTGCGTGGCAAGCTCAGACATAAAACATGTTGTTCTGCTCTGTAAACACTCAAATGTCTCAAATTCTGTTTTATTCACAATTTCAGCAAACGAGATTATCGGTGAAAAGAGAAGGAAGCAGAAGTGAATTGCAGCCTTGCCTTGGGAAGAGGGAGAGAGACTCATTTAAGCCAATTTCTCCAATCAAGAAGAAAGGCTGTTTGAAAAACAGATCAAAACAAGAGTGGTTTCCTCGTAGAAGGAGTTTATCAGAATGGCATTTCCCATAAAAGGGCTTGAGATGGACCTTGAGAAGGCTGGGGCTGATCCTCAGAGCAGTTTGTACCTTTGCAGCACATCCTGCAGCGTTCCCATACCCTGGGGTGGCTGTTTCCCCACGTTCCTCTGGCTCCCAAGGGGTTATTTTGCTACAGAGACAGATGGAAAGCCCCAAAAGGGCTTCCCTTTTCCTGACCCTGCTCCAAAGCTTCCCTGACCAAGATGAATCTGTTCCCTGGCCTCTGGGAGCACCCCAGGTTTCAAGCAGAGACAGGGCTCGTGCCTGTCCTCTGCTGCGGGTCCTGCCCTTATAATTCCTGTGAGCAGCTTATCTGCCTTTCCTTATCTCAATTCTTTCCTTCCTTCCTCAGGATTGCTTCCTTACCCTCACCTTCCTGCCATCCTTCTCCCCAGCCCAGCTAAGCCTCCCTTGGGAGGGGCTGCCCCTTTTACAGCTTTTTGCCTGAAGCTGCCTATCTCCCAAGCAAGTGCTTTTTTGAGGGCTCTTGACATTAAAAACTCCGGTTTTGGAGCTTAATGGGGAAGTATAACTGTGACATCAGCATCGTGGCACAGGGAAAAAACCCACTGCAAATGTGAGCAGAACTGGACCCCTCACATCTTGAGTGGCTTCATGTTCCTTAGGAAAGCTTGGCACAAAAATACACTGCCTTTTGTGCGCAAAGCCGTGCACTCAGCCCTGCAAACTGGTGAGATTGGCTTAAAAATAACGATGTTTTAAAATAGAGTCAAATGCATTTTGGGCAACTTTCATCTGCTCCTTGGCTTTGGAGTGGTTTTCAGTTTGGCCCTGGGGACCACTTCAATCCCATTTCCAAGTTCTTCTCTGTACCCTGAAGGGCCAGACATCTACTTGAAGAAATCAAATCAAATCTGAGATTGCCTGAAACCCCACAAAAATACTGATGCTTTTAAAACCAAACAAAATCTTCACTCCAAATGGAAGCTGGGTCCAGCCTGACAACAAAAATCACAAGTTGGCACTGCAGCCCTCCCAGCGAGGCATCCTGGCTGATTAGTGCTGCTGCCTCATTAACATGCATACCGTAATCTCATTTGCTCCAGGACTGCTTTGATGTTAATTCCAGCGTTTTGGTGCAGTGTGGTGCTGCACTCTGTGTTTCCAGGCTCGCATTCCTCTCTTCTGCAGCCCAAGCCTTTTCTTTTTTGTCATTCTGTCCTTGCTGTGGCCACTAAAGCACCGGCCACCTTCATCCTCCCAGCCCTGTGGCTTTGCCACCCGCTTTCCAGCCTGGCCCCATCCTGCTCTGCTTTCCATGTAATTTTCTCTCCCTGTAATTTTCCAGCCGTTCTGTCATACATTTTTTCAAACTAAGAGCACCTTTCCCCACCCCCTGTAACTCCTAGATAGGATATTCAACCATGACAGTTGTCCAGTTTGGGAACAAGAAGCCATTAAATGCTCTGAGCAGTAAATCCCACTTACTCCAAAGAGAAAATAAATGCACTGGTGCAGGATGGACAAGGCATAAGCAGATGTCCAGTGAGGTGGGGGACCGAAGTTTAATGGTCATTACAGAGAGCTGAGCTATCAAGAGAGCCAGACATACTGCCAGTGTTGTCTGGGGCTGGGGTAGAGGTTTTGTTCAGAGCAAGAAGGAGACTTCGCCTCTCCACAAAATCAGTCATTATCACCCTTCTCCAATGTGGATTCCAGATATCCCAGGTATTTATGATGGTGAGGGTTCAGAGCTGCCTCAAAACATGGGCAGGGCCAGAAAAGCGAGGCTGCTTTATTGTCTGGGAGATCAATGACTTTAATAATTAGCATCTTACTTACACATGATTTCTATACTCAATTTGAATCTTAATTAGAGATGGAGAGGGGGATTTAGAAACCCTGATGTAGCTCACGAGTGTCTCCTGCCTCCTTAGAGGAGGAGACCCTGCAGTGAGACCTGTGACAAACCTGCTGCAGCATCAGAGACCTCACCCTGCTGCTTCCTGGGGAGCACCCAGTCCCTCTGGAGAGGACCTTGGAGCTGGAGGGTCCCACAGCCAGGTCCTGTATACCCACAGAGCCCCAAAGCGCAGCTCCAGCCTGCAAAGGGGAACACACCAGAGCGTGAGGCTGAGGCTGAGGGTGCTCCTCAGTCCTGGAGCTGCTCTGGATGGGGCTGATGATGCTACTCAGCCCCAGCATCTTCCCAAAGTGCTCAGCAGCTGTGAAAATCCGCTGCAGTTTAGGACCAAGAGAGAGATGGAGGGGCTGTCAGTGCAGGCAGGTGGCTTTAAACCTCAGCCCACATGTCTTTACACAGGGACATGCATTTAAAAAAAGCGAGTCATTTGAAGCCCACCATTTTAATTAAACTGATTTAACATCCGAGCTCGTGAGGGGCACGGGGCTGGCAAGCACAAAGGAGCTGCACAATCACTTTGGCTCCATTGTTGACGGGCTTTTGCTCTCTGTTTGTACAATAACCTATTGAACTTTTCCAGACTGTAATTCAATACAGAATAGATCCTTGCAGGAGGCTTTTTTGGCAGGGAGCACTGAAGGCCTTGAATCAATTTCACTTTTCCAGCGTGGTTGTTTAATGTATTGATACCAGCTGGAAAAAAAAAAAAGAGGGAAAAATAAAAAGGAATCAATGTTACTTTTATTTGTCCTGAACTGAAGCCTTTTGGTTCTGTTCTTTGTGACACTGATACCATGCAGCGTGTGGCTATTGTCCCACCTTCGCCAGGAAAAGCAAAGGCTGTTAACGCGAAACAAGGCGGGTTTTTTGTCCGTAATACTTCCCGCTTTTGCAGAGGCTTAAAAGGTTTTGTAGCAAGAGAAAAGTCCAGCAATCCACCAGTGCATGACTTAGCTGGTTGTTCTGGTGATGCTGAGACAGTGCTGCGGAGCTGCTGGGACTCTGGCTGCGTGGCCGAGGCGGTGCTCCAGGTCAGGCATCCCCCATCACTCGGGCGCACGCCTGGAGCTGAGCACGGAGCCAGAACAGGCAGGGCCCCGCCAGCTCCTCTTTGGGGACCTGTTTTAAAAACAGCCCAGGGACTTCCTGCCGTGCTCTGGCAGCACGGCGGGATCAGCCCTGTGAGGGACCTGTGCTGCACTGCCAGTGGGACACCTTCATCCCGGGCAGCATCACGGGAGAGTCTGTGCGGCCTTGGAGCGAGTGCCAGAGGAGAGGGAACGTCAGCACGGCTCTGGCTGAGCCGGGGGTGGGCTGGCAGCACGGTGCAGCCCATCACCACCCTTCCATGCATCAGGATGAGGGGTGGGCAGAAACTGGGGGATGCCCGCGGTTCGGGTTCCACGGCAGGAGCGCGCAGGCTCCGAGCAGGGGACGCGCAGCGCTCCAGAAGCACTCCCAAAAGACAGGGCTGTTAATTGTTACTTAAGCAATGAAGCTGTTTCAGATTGCCTGGGGTGAAGCAGCGGCTGTGGAAGGTGTCTCACTGCCAGAGTGAGAAGTGGCGTCATCGAGGGTCCCTCTTTGCTGGGAAACTTTTGCTGGGAGCGTGAAAGAAAGCTGGGGGCTGCCCTGGGGCCACTGGTGTGACCTGCGAGCACCTGGGAGAAACACCAGAGAATCCAGCCCGAAGTGAGCATGCAGAGGGAAAACAAATCTCTCTTGGGTTGAGCCAAGCTTCCAGACAAAACCAGGGGGCAGGACTGGGATGGGTTAGATCTCCCTGGATTCCCAGGCATCCCTGCTGAGCCACTGTGCCTTTTCTAGCCCCCGAAGAGGAACCTTTTCCTGCCCTCCCCAGTCCACGCTTCCTGCGAGGCTCTGGCCTCCATCCCCTGTGGCACAGATGTCCGTGCACCAACAGAACATGACACATGTGAACACACATGGAGAGGGGGATGTGCTTGGTGACCATTGCCAGTTTTCCTGGGAAAAGGAAAGGCTGGATTGCACAAACCCCGAGTGATGTTAAAGCACACTGATTTACACTCTCAGGGTGTTTTTCTGTTAGGATTTACCCCAAATGAAGAGGAGACTGATACTGCAGCAGTTAACTGCAGGAAACAGGAGCAATGTTTTGAGTGGAGTTTCACTTGCTGAAGATCTGCCCTGAAGAGTTAGCCTTGGGTTTAGAAGGCAGATGCTGGAGGGCCAGACAGAGCTTTCTGCCCTGCAAGTTACTGGGGTAGAGAGGGTAAAACACATCCTTAAAATAAATCTGTGTGCATGGCAAGGTGTTTGTTCCTCCCCCTGATTAGGAATTCAAGCTGTCTGATATTACTGTAGCGAGTCCTGACGAACAGGACTGGGAAACAGTCACTGCTTATAATGAGGTGCTGCAGTGTAAACCTAATCCTCATTTAGAGCGATTTCTGAAAGACAAAGAGAAATCCACCTGACGAGGTGTCGCTGAACCGTGCGATGTACCTACAAATCAAAGCCCCACGTCCCAAAACTTAGCTGGGAAGGGGAAATAAATGGCAGGGGAGCGGCTGAGCGGGTGGAGGCCGCCTTGCCAGGAGCATCCCTGGGCAGGATGGGGCCGGGAGGATGGAATGTGAGGAGCATCACAGCCCCCCTGGCTCACTCTGCCACGCACACACGATGCATGCCTGACCCTCAGCATCCCCTCGCTCCCCTTCCTCCCCCCTCCACTTATAAACCAGAGCAGAATTAATTCAGGCGCCGCGTTTTATTTGATAAACGTCAAAATATGTAAATACCGGGCTCTCTTCCTACAGTCGCTAAAACAAATGGAAAACACATTTATTAGCATAGAGATGAGTTTAATCAAATCAGCGGCGAGTACAAATTAGCCACAGGAAACGTAATGAGCTGGGAATTAATTAGCAGCATAATGGTAATAACTTTGCCTGCTGATTACCTTGCGGCCATGGCTCTCCCCCGGGGCTTTCCATGGGTTCTCCAACAGCTGATCTTTTCTGTTGCAGGAGCCCCTGAACTGGAACAGCATGGCCGACAGCTCCCGTGCAACAGACTGGAGGAGGGGAGGGAGACCGCGGGAGGGAGGGAGACCGAGGGAGGGAGGGAGAGAGGGGAAAAAAAGCAGTGTGAAAGATCCACCGCCTTCACCTTCCTTCCTCTGCCCATCGCTCTCGCGGTTGGTCCTGCCAGGCTGAGCGCTCCCCGCGCTGTGTGGGGATGCCCTCATGGGTGGTGGGCTGGATGGGATATCTGGGTCACCTTCCCCAGCCGAATGTTCCCTCCTGGGCCAAGCGCAGGGCACATTTCAGAGCAGCCACCCGCACCCCGGGCTTATCCCAGCGCACGCTGCTGCAGGGGGGGTGATGCTGCATCTGACTTGTCCAAAAATAAATACCCAGGCGGTTCCGGAGAGAGGCTGAAGCTGCCTCGGGAAGGGCAGGAGCAGGCTGACCCCAGAGACTCAGCTGGCTGTTTTGAGGAGCTGATGTTGCATGAGAAAGGGACAATTGGTGCTCCAGGGGCTTTGTAAAGTGCTGGGCTTGTAAATTAACTGTTTGACACCAACAGTGATGGAGAACAGTGGGGGGCAGGGGATGCATGGAAGGAAGGGGCAGTTTCTCTTGATTTATTTGTATTCCTCCTGCAATGCCTCTCCTCCTAACACCTGAGCAGTCCAAAATAACTTGCACAGAGCCTTCCAGTGCTGGAGCTAAAAGCACTTCATAAGCCTTAATGAATCAAGCTGTGCAACAGCCCTGCGAGGAATTATTATTCCCAATGGTGCGGGAAGGTTAAGGGAAAAATGCTCATGTTTGGGAGCCTGCATTTAGATGCTCCAGCCCATCCTCGTGCACCTTCACACAGCAGCCTCCCAGGCAAGTGGCTGAGGAAAAACTTGAGATGTGAAAAAAAATAAAGCTAAGTTAAAAACAAACAAAGCCAGGCCGTGCACTGAGGCACCCTAACAGGGATCTGTGGGGAATTAACTGAGCATCTGAGTTTAAAATGTAATGCAAAGTGATTTCTGGAGATTGTATGGATGGTGAAAAGTGGGAATCCTGCTTCCAGGTCGCTGGTACCTGCAGAGCCTCTGTCTTGTCCTTAAGCATAACGGAACTCCACATTCAGCTCTGCTCTTTGAAGCTGAGAGTAATTTCTCCTGCTTAGGGATCCAAGTAAAATCCATAACTGACCTCTGGATGCAAAAATAAGCAAGTGGGCATACAAATTCCTGCTTGGACACCCAAGATAAAGTTTTCCAAAGTCCTCTGTATTGCTTCCGCCAGACTCTTCTGGGAATAGGTATTCACCATTACTTTCAGTTGCAATCTCAGGTCATTGCTTCTACCAACATCTCCCTAACAAATTTGATCAAACCTGCCAATGCCAGCAGTGCTGATGGCAATGCCTCACCTCAGCAAGCTGACTGGGAGAAGAATTTTACAGCTGTCCCTGGAAAATCTCACAGGTCCCTCCAAAATTAAGTCAGAGGAGAGCAAATGAGCCCTGCTGAGCTCTGGATCAGACCTGCTTTCATGCAGGGACTGAAATGGATATGTAAAAGTCCCAAGATATGGCAATAAACTGGAATTCAGCCTCCATGGGGTGTTTGGTGATGTGTGAACTTTTGTGGGCGCATTTGCTCCTTCTGGAGAAGCAGAGACAGAACTTCAACAGAGCAGCTCTTTAGAGCCTCATCTGTAGAGGTGCATGGGGAAGGGATGTTTGCACAGATCCTTCCAGCATTTTTTCAGAATTCCTCCTTTCAGGAGCAGTGCTGCCTGCCCTGTTAGAGGCTTGGCTGGGCTCAAGCCTTCCTGCTCCTTGTTGGGTTTGTACCCCAAGCCGAAGGGTCTCCAAGTCCGATGGGCGGTGCAAGAGCTGCCATCCACCCTCAAAGGCCATCTCTGGGGTGCTGCTCTCTGGAGATCCCGCCCTGCAGAGTCAGGGCAACGTGGGCCTGACCTCAGATGAAAGTTATATGGCTTCAGTTAAAGATGCTTCATTTTTTACTCCTTTTATTGCCTCTGATTTTTCTTTTTTTCCAAGGGAGCCTGTGCAAGTTGACACAATAGATTAAACCATGAGTCGTAGTTGAAGAATCCTGTGTTTTATTATCAGGGATAAATAATATCTCCCCCAGAGGAAAATGGGAGAACACAAGGTCACCCAGCATGCCCAGAGCGGAGCCTGAATAGAAGCTGTGAGTTGCTCCAGCCTCCCGTGCAGCCTGAGCTCCGTTCTGAAGGCAGAGGGGTTTATTCTTCAAAGTACCACTTTCCTTTGCTACCTGCAGACAAATAGGTTGCTCTAAGATGCGTTCCACGAGCCGATTTTTGATTCATGAAAGCCTGAACCAACACTGATCATAAGAGAATCGACAGTGATCATAAAATATGAACGGTTTTTAAGAAGGACTCTACATCATACTGAGGACTTCAGCAGGATTTCTGCTTCAGAGCCAGAGGGGCCAAATGCATCCCTGGTTTATTGATGAAAACGTGGAAGAGAAAGCAGTGAAAGCAGAATTTTGCCCCTGTATGTTCAAGGCTGCCTAATGCCACAGAAGCTTTTAGGAAATCTACCACTTTAAGCATAAACACAAGACAATTTTGTTCTCATGCAATTTTCTTGCCAATGCTTTTTCTTAAAAATCTGTATGGCTGTCATATAAAATATGCCTGGGTTTGTTCTAATTTAGATTACGCATATTTGTCCTCAGTGAATGATTGATTAAGTGCTCTGATCTTGACTGCTATGTTAGCAGCAGGGTATCTGTGCAGGAGGATTGGGAAGCTCATTGGATAAATGGAGGAGATGAATTCTTAGCTGTTACAGATCTGGGTTTCTTGTTCACAGCCAAGGCAAATGCTGTCTTCTGTGCAATAACAAACATGCTTTGTAGTGTGTTCCAGGACAGTGCTGAGCCTGATTTTGTTTCCTCATGGAGGGGTTTTAAGCTGTCACAATACCGTGGCACCAAACTCTTGGTGTCACAGATCTCACTGCAAAGAGGGTATCTCTGAGTTCACTGGATCAGTTGTGATTTACGCTGATGTAACTCAAAACAAAATGTGTCTCGCTGACATCTGCGGAGCTGCTTGGATAAAACCAACACATAAGCAAAATTAGGGGAAAAATAAGATCTCTCTGTGCAACTGAGCTCATTCAAAGCAGCAAGCACGGCTTAGCAGGACTGACCAACGTGGAAAACCTCCTTCAGGGGTTACTTACCCTGTCAATCTCACTTTACCGTCACCGACCCTGAGCTGGGAGAAAATACATTGTTACCCACAGGAGCTGGGAGATATTTTCTTGCTTATTTGTGTAATCTTACATTCTGTACTTCTTACAGGAAATTATGTCAATTTATGTTTTGTTATCTTTTCGTTTGTTTGTGTTTATGAGCTAGAACAGACACAACTAAAGGTGCCTGAACATACCAACTTTAAAAAGAAAAAATCCATTTTATTTTTCTTTAGTGCATCTTCATTTCTGCACTGGTCTGTCTCATTGTCTTTGCAACAACGTAGCACTAGGAAGGTGTGGTAACAAAACAGGGAATTATGAAAAGAAAGGACAGGGTTTTTTTCTCCTTTTCTCTTTCTGAATCATTTCCCTGACCTTCTTGGAGGTGTAGAGAAAGCTTCCAAGACCATCAGAATAAATAGGTTGTTTACTGTGATGCTTTCAGCCTTGGGAAAAAAAAAAAAAGAAGATAAAGAATAAAGAAAAGAAAATCCCTGTACCCACTGTCTTCCAAAAGGAGACAGATGAGGTGTGAACTCTAGAGAAAATATTCCAAAATCTGAGCATGATGCTGTCACAGCAAAGCAGAGTAAAACAGAGTGAAACAGAAGAAAGCTAAACAAAAAGTCGGTGAGCCCAGGGGGACTCAGCACCCTCCTCATCATGGACTTCGGGGAAAAAAAGGGGCAGGTTGCAGAAATACTGAAACAAGGGGATCGATCTTGGAAAAAACTCCATCCCAGCCCAATTTCCCATGGTTAGGGTATCCTGCTTGCCGTTGTCCGCGCTGGTTTGCTGCCGGCCCCTGCACACGCAGCGGGGCAGGATCTCCGGTGACTCCCGGGCGATCCCGGCCGCCCAGCCGCGAGCCCTCTCCCGAGGCAAGGCATGGCCTGCAGCCGCGGAGGGAAGTGCTAAGCTGTGTTAATGATGCTGTGTTATCATCAGGCTCCAATGCTGCCTGGGATGGATGTCACTGCTGTGTATGTTCCTGCAGATCAGTTGGTAATTACACTTGGATCCAAAGTAATTACGCTGAGACTTGCACTCCGGTTTAGGAGGCAGAAATAACCATGCACTCGCCTGGTCCCACACGTAGCACTTGTGATGTAATTTAATAGCCAGCTACTAACACGAAAGTAAAGAGGCATTTCTCTTATATTTATGCCCTTTTAAATTAAACATTGGTGTTTTTCCCTGTGAAAGAAGCGCCGTGCCGCTGGTCTCCTTTTCCCACTCAAGCGCCCTCCTCTTTTCCTGACAAAATGAAATACACCGAAGGAAAATAAATATTTATGAGCTCCTCTTGTGGTGTGATTGTTTTGACGCAGGTCTTGCTTTGGCTTCACTCTCTGCCCTATTTAAAATTTCGTCAGGGAAAAGCCGTCCCTCTAAAGGCTGGAGGAAGCTGAGGCA
This sequence comes from Oreocharis arfaki, assembly GCA_013398015.1. Taxonomy (NCBI): domain Eukaryota; kingdom Metazoa; phylum Chordata; class Aves; order Passeriformes; family Paramythiidae; genus Oreocharis; species Oreocharis arfaki. Next base: position 570,082 of record VZRR01004106.1, on the reverse strand, counting down.
TTTGGAGGAGTTTTGTGGTCTCTGGGTGGGCAGAGGAGGGACCAACCTCCCTTTTGGAGGTTTTCCAGGTCACATCTGCCAGTGTGTTTCCTCTTTAACCTCCCAACATTAAACACCTGGGCAGCTGTAGCAGTGCATTAAGCACCTATTTTTGATGAGGAGCTCAGAGGCGAGGGAGGACCGGGTGCCCAGAGCCCACCTGCAAAGAGAACCGTCCCTGTCTGCAGTTCTGTTTCCCAACCATCCGTCAGCAAAGCACGCAGCTCTTTTCTCACGTAGAATCCTCTTGTGCATTTCCAAACAAGCCAAGGCTCTGCAAATACTCCCCTCCCTTCAGGGTGAGGAGCTTACTGTGGTTGGGAAAAGAAAGAGTTTACTGTGATCTCTTTCTTTCGGCAATGTCTGGGTAATCATTGCTCATAATAATGCCATCCCAGATGTTGAAACATCTCCTGTATTAATTTTACCCAGAAGATAATTTCCCTTAGAAATCATGTGCAAATCCCCTGTTCTAATTTAAGAATTAATTCAGTACACTAAATCTTAGCACTTCATTCTGGAAATGTTTTGCGGTGTCTGTTAACCCTTTGCAACAACAGCAACCGGCCCAAGTGGGAGATGTAGAGCTATAACTAAGCCTGTCTCTCAAACCAAGCTCTTTTTGAGGCCAGCACACAATATTTTGAAGTGTAGACACCTAGAGCCTACCTGCTTGAATGACTTCCTTCTCCCCAGAGAACCGCAAACATAAATTAATTTGCTGTTGCAATTTTGTGGGGCAGACACACCAGTGGTCCCAGACACCCCGCTGCAGTGGTGCCTGGGACTGCCAGTCCACCCACCATCAGGGCTTTGACAGATGCTAGGAACAAAAATAGGATGATTCCGTATTTAACAAAACATGGAGGAAAAAGAGGAGCTGAATGGTTTGGCTGAAGCTGTGAAAGAGCTGGGAACACACCGCATTTCGGGGTCCTGGGTGTGGGTCAGTAGTCCCTGACCATCTCTCCCTCCCTGGGTGGGCTCAGGCACACAAAAGTCCACACCAGTACTACTGCACGAAAGTCCTGCTGGTGTGAACTGCCTCGTGCCTTCGCTGGGCTTTCTTCATTTAGTTTACAATGGAAACTGTGTCAGGCTCCAGACTGGGCATTTTCCTGCCCTTCCACGTTGTGATGATCTCAAAGCATCGCAGCCTTTTTACTGAAATTCTTTGACTGTCGTTGGAAACAGTAAAGAAAATAAAGAGGCCAAATCTCTGAGTTTCCCCCAGCTATGTGAGATCAGAGTGCAGTCCAGAACACCTTTTGTGGAGCAGGATGCTCCAAGAAAAGATTCCTAGCAGAACAAGGTGACTTTATTCCATCCCAGTGGTAATACCCAGCAACTGCCTCGTGCAACGTGAGGTCACATTTGGGATTCCACTGGTTTTACTGGGGGTGGCTGTGTTTGCACAAGCAGCACCTCGTGCACTTTGCAGAGCAGAGGGCCAGCCAAGGACCTGCTCCAAAGAGGATTCGTTTGGAATCAGCTTTGATAATTACCATAAGGTGATAATAGGTGATTAGAGCCGGGTTATTCCAGCACCTCCTCCATCACCTCCTAAACTCCCAGATGCTGCACTGAGACTGTGCAGCAGCTTGGCCTCAGAGGAGAGGAATGATGCCATTCCCCCCCAAAAATCCTTTCTCTTTCATTTCGATAAAATAGACTGGGAAAATATTGCTGTGTCCTTCTGATCCTTAAGCAAAGGAGGCTGCATTTGTGCTACCCTGAATTCCAGCACACTGACAGCTGCAGGCTGGATCTGCTGGCCCAGCAGTCCAAGCTTGTGCTTTGGTTATTATTCCTCCTGATGAATTCACTTGGGGGATCTGCTCCTTGAATGCAAAGCTCTCAGGTCAGGACAAATGGAAAATGCATTACATGGAGCGTGACATGCTGTGAGTCCCAGAAATGTGTTCAGATATGTCTATAGGCAGGAGGATAAAGCTGTTCCTTTATCTCACAGTTGCTGCTAGAATTTCCTTCTAGAAACCTGTTTTTGCAGTGAAATATTGGAGTTTCTTGTATTTATTGCATATTGAAATTTAACAAGCTAAAATCACAGCTTTGTTGTAATTTCGATTAGTGGGGAGGGGGAACATGACAAAAAAGACCCAATATCAAATCTGAAATATTTAGAAAGCCTTTCTCTAAAAAACTGAGAACTTCAAGTGTTGTTCTGATGGGAAAGCTAGATGCAGTTTTCCAAAAAAATTTTTCTGCAGCATCTCAGGATCTTGATCCCAAAAAGGAACAGTTTTTGGTGCCTAAGGCCCTGATCCTGCCACGAAACATGTACTGGCTGGTTCTGTGGGAGTTTTCTCCTTTCTTCAGCAAGGGAGGGACAGAGTTTAGTGTTATTTAGTGAATTGTCACAAGATAAGACACAGACATTCTCACCCAACCCACTGATCTTTCTAGAAGACTTTCCGCATAATTTTTTTTACTGTTTTCATTTGCTTTGTTGCTGTCCTGAGCTACAGGATACTACATTTGCTTTCAGGGTGTTTTTTATTCATCTTTGAAGGAGCAGAACTGTGTTTCCAGACATGTTTTGCAGCTCAGTTCAACATGCACAAGTCTTGGTCCCATCAATATTTTCCCGAATGTGTAGGACGTGGGAAGCTGAGGTGTGGATGAGTTGACATAACCAAGGTCTGAGTGGGCAGAAGTTCACTGTTGGTTTGGTGGCCTGGGAGAGGTCCTGGTGTCTGCTGGAGGTGGGAGCAGAGGTCCTGTGCAGCCTGTTGGCAGCAGGAAGGGAGGAAATATCTCAGCGATAAATGAAGCCCACTGTCAGGACTGATCATCCCTCTCTGTGAACACTCAACCCTGGCACCTCTTGCTCTCAGGACCCAGCTTCCAAGCTCAGAGTTTGAGCTGAGGACAGTGAGCATTGGCACAATGGAACATTTTCCTTTCCCACCCTTCACTTCCCATTGCACGGGGGAAAAAAACTTGGGTTTAAAGTCTGCTCTTGTTTGATAACTTCCCTTAACTACCAGCTAAATAATGCATGAACACTGAGCCACTGTGCTGACTGATGACTCCCTCTCCTGACCCTGTTTTATTTTTATTGCTTGGCTCGGGCCAGTTCCTTCAAGCCCTGAATCATCAGAACAGAGACCTTGAGGTATTCCAGGCAAATCAATCCCTGGCCCATTGACATATTGCTTTAGCTAACCAACCATACAACTTCGCTTTTCCCTGATAATTTCTCAATTAATTGCTTTTCAGCTCTCATTCGTTACAAGGTCAGGCTGTGGCTGGACTTGTACATTCCCATCTCTGATAAACTCTCCTGGTCCCCTAATCAGCCACGACTGGGATTTTAGTTCCATTAACTTATTCATCATCCAGACATTTTCATCTTGGGGAGCTTGACTTTTGATTGTATCAGGAGTATCTTCAATTATTTAAGAGGACTTAAAATTGCCTTCTTACCTAAAAGGAAAATGCATTTGGAGCCCTGAAAATTGATCATATTGGACCAGTGTCTTTTGGATGTTCATATGTGCAAACCCATGTTAAAAAAAAAAGCTCCTGCATGGCCAGAGCAGAAGAATTTGCTGCTGGTGAACATGTGTGTGCATGAGGCTGACTCTATTAAGATGTCAGCTATAGGGGAATGACAGTGTGCTGATGACTGGTGGCTTACTAATGCTAAATCACGCCTGAGATTCTGTTCCATGATGTCAAACATTGATTCAGTTTCCGTGGGAAGTTATGCAAATGCCAGAGCCCTTCAACGAGATCTGAGACTGAAATTGCAAGCAAAAAAACCCCCCTAATAATAATAACAAAAAAAAAGCTTCCCCTCTCCTGGCAAGAAATCTTTTTGGAAAATCTTGGAGGGAGCTGCTCCAGGAAGGGGGTGCATTTTGAACAGGCCCCACAGGTAGAAGGACTCGTAGGACCCTTCTTCAGCTTTGGTGGAATCTGGGAGCCAAATCCTTCTCTTCTGCTGCAGCCTTCTGTCTGGGGCTGTGCTTCATCTTTGCAGCAGCTTGGTCCAGTCCAAGGCAGCATCCCACTAGTGCCACTTTCCACAGAATTCATCCTCTACCAGGTGAAGCAGGCCGTGTTACACAGCGAAATGTCCTCCATCGCAGCTCTTCTCCACGCCCCTCTTCCCACACCTTACACCCAGGCAAAGCTCCTAGGAATCTGCAAGCTTCTCCCAAGGGCAAAGCTGGTGGCAAACCCAGACAAACTGGCATCAGCTGGGAGATGGTGAATTTCTGAACACAGTGGTGGGACCAAGGAGTCTGGAATCCCACCTTGCTCTTTGTCCCAGGCTCCGTGGCTTTTTCTTTGACTGACACCCACCTTCCTGGGGTGGTACTGGGGAGCTGTTTTAGATGATCTGAGTGCTTCAGGCTCTGAAGAATATCCACAGAGGGAGGCCAAGCTGTATTGACAGGCTCTCTAGGAAGAAAAGCTAGTTTAATATTGGCAAGACAAGACTGCTGCATGTATAAGAGGAGCCTCTTCTTCCAGGAAATGTGCTCTGGTTTCAGTTCCCTTTCTGCCGAACATGGGTGGTAGCTTTTATCACCCATGATTTCATTGCAGGCCACAGAATGATGGATTTTTTTTGGCAGAACCCTATGCTCACACTTTTGAGTGCAAATTTTCATAATTCACTGAAAAAGAAAAGCCCACATTATCACTGAGAAGGGCTTAAAAAAAGACTAAAAGCACAGAAAATTGAAAAAAAACCTACACCAAAAGTACCTTGTGATGAAGGAAAGTGCAGCAGCAACAACACTATGGACTCTGGGGTGTTGCTTTGCTTGTTTTTTCCCCCCAAAACTGCCAAAACTCACCCATCCCACTGGAAGAAATGTGCCCTTTCTTGATGCATCAGCAAGAAGGGCCTTTCCACGGTCTCTGTCTCTTCCTGTCAGTGATGTACCAGAAGGCACCAACACTTGGAGGACGTGAAGAAACGTACAGTTCTTTCCCCTCCTGTTGCTAGGATTCACAGCTCTACCCCACCACTTTCCGGGGCTTCAGCTCCTATTTTGGCTGTAGGAAAAAAGAAAGAAACCTTGTTGCTTCCAGGCTTTCTGCATAAGGCTTGAGCAGCTCCAATGCCAACCCTTATAATATTGCTACAGTCAGACATAAAATCTTAATGCACAATAGTGCCTTGAATCTTACATTCTTCTGAAAAAAGGTGAGTCCCCAGTAGTAAATGAAATATTAAACATTATTAAATATGAAACAGCTAAACCTGGATTCCATTAAAATGAATCTTTCATGGTTTTCCTGGTTTCTTTTTCCCATTCCTTTTTTTTTTTTTTTTTATTCCCAGGGAACGCAGTGATCTCATGAGCTTTTATGTGTCCTTTTAAAGACAGAAAAATCACAGGTAATTTAAGTCTATTCTATTCAGATTTATTTTAGCGGGAAAACAAATCAAGGCAGTGAAGCTCTCGCTTGGTCGCATCTCTCTGACTGAACTATTCAGCAGTCAATATCAAAGGCTCACCTAAAGACACTCTTGTAATGCCTGCTGACATGTGCCACCTATTTAGAAATCTTGTACCCAGGTACACACTCTACTTTCATTTGGAGTGGCTTTAATCTTCCACCATACACTAAAAAAAAAAAACAAAACCAAACCCTCTTATTACATAGGATGCATTTTGAGCCGGTTTTGCTCCTCCTGCAGGTTTTCTGGGAGTTAAACTGTCTGAGGTGAGTGCCCACATGGGAGCTGGCAGCTGGGCATCAAAGGGAATGTCTTGGAGACAAAAACTTGGGATTTTACAGAGCTGCCCCTTAGATTGGCTGATGACACAAACTTGACTGAGGGTATGAGTGCATTGGTGGCACAGGGCAGTCAACAGAAAAAGCCAGGACTCTATATTGTCTCAAAATTCATAAATATATGGCAATCCGTGAATCTCTGGTGCTGGAACAAACCAAAGGTGTGTCCTCGTGACATGTATTTATGTCCTTGCATTCGGAACTTAAGCCCTTTCTGTTGTTATTAACTTCTCTATTTGAAAAGGGCTGGGAGAAATTTTTGGAAGAGGATGGGAAAAAGAGCTCTTGGCCCTGCTAGGAGGATTCCAGAGCCTGGGTCTGTGTGAGAGCATTCCCTGGCTCTGGCTGGGAGACTGCTGAATCAGGCTGGGTCTGGTGGGAGGTTGCATCTGCAGCACACACCTTAGTTCTTGACTTGCTGCTGCAAAACATGCATGGTTTAATCTACAGACACATTTCTGGGCTGGAAGGCAGTAAGTACTCAGAAAGACAAGTTAAAATGGCAAAGAAGGTAGAAGGCCATTAATTATTCATGACCACTGATCCATTTTGTGCAAAAAGCCTTTCTGCCTTGCTTTCCATTTTGCTTTGCTTGGGTCACTTCTGAGGCTCAGCAAAGGAGATTTAAATGGACTCCCCACCTCAGGAACTCATGCTGATGGTTCCCTCGCATCCAGCTGGGTTTTGCATCTCTCCCTCCAGGAATTCGGCAAAGTGGAGTCCCGCAGCAAAGTGGGAAAATCCACGCTCTGCCCTGGTTCAGAGTGTGCCATTTTACAGATTTCTTAAAAAAAAAAAAAAAAAAAAAAAAAAAAAAACCCCGTGTAAATTGTACCAGGTTATTTTCTGTATTTAAACACCAACATTTTCTTTTTGCTGTGGTTCTACTTCAGCTGAGATGGCACAAGCACCCCGCCAGCAATGGCCTTCTGGCAGCCTGACCAGAAGCATACGCTCTTGGTCTGGTTTTGTAAGGGCTTTTCCTGCCTTTTTCTGGCCTGACACCCTTGGAACGAGGAGCAGCGACTCCCAACTGCATTATTTATTTATTTTAATGAACTGCCTTTGGCCAGCTCACGTTTTCGCCACAAAGATTTCAGATTGCCTCAGAGCACCAGAAAACATGCTGCAAACTGCTATGGAGCTGAGACATGAACATGTCAAATAAGTGATCCACATGAGAGTAGATAGATGTGACATTTAGTAATCATCTTTCTTGGACAAAACGGGGCATTGCTGTCACTTTAAGTAAATCTCAGCCAAATTTCTGGCATTTTACCATAGGGGAAGCAGGAGGCATAATAGTAAATTTCTCTTTAAAAAATATAAAAGATCAACCTTGGGAAAAAAAATATGGTTGCCACAATTTAAGGTGTAATACCTCATCCTAGCTCGGCCAGCTGTTTCCTGGCTGCTGATATCAATATGTCACTCCTAATGTTTACTGATGTTCACTTTACAAATGACTTTTCCTCGCTGTCAGAGTATCTGTCACCGGCTTCTCTTCCCCCTCTTTGCCTCTCATCCCCTTTAATAAAGATTAATATCTTTGAGGTTAAGTAAAAAGATCACACACTGCGTAAATCACACACATAGGTCTGATATTTAAAAAAAGATGAACGTGTAATTGCTGAGATTATGTGAGCAAATTGGGTAATTCCTGGCCTAAATGAACAGAGTTGGCTTTTGTGGGATCAGTTAATCTAAGTGCACATTCAAATAAAGTGTATTTTGTGCAGGCATTTGAGCTTCTGAATGTTCCCCTTTTGAAAAACTGTAGATGTTCGAAGCAAGAATTGGTGAGTTTAACTTCTACAGCTTCTCTGAAGTTTCAATATGTTTAAAAGACATGCAGAATGGGGATTCTACAAAAATGTGGCACACTAGCTTTCCATATTTATAGTCCACCAGTGACTTCTATATTAAACGGTTTCAGTCTATGAGTCCAAACAAAATTTTTCAACCTGTCACTCCTGCAGCTCAGCCTGGTACATGAAATGCTAAACATGTTCTGGCTGCTTTGTACATCTTCCTTGACAAACACCTGGAGTAATGATTCCAGAATGAATATTTAGCTGGCAATTTTATGGATGAAGCACAAACCAGTTATTTCGGCTCTGCAATGCTAGGAGTAGTACACATGCACTTGGCTTTTAAACTGCAAGATGCAGCTTGGAAGACACAGTGAAGGAGATGATGGATCCTTCATACAAACTATGATCCAAGTGAGGTTTGCCTGGCCAAGAACTGCAGGATCAGTCCAAAACACAGGATCATACCTATGTACCAGAACCTGCAAGATCAGACTAAAACAGCTGCTACAGAGGTCAAACTTAGGCTCATTTTTCTGACCACTGCCTTTGCTGTGCATGTAGGACAATCTTGTGCTTAAGGGTGGAAGATCCAGATTCATGGTCCGGTGTAAACACTTTCCTGCAGACTTCCCAGCCGAGCTCCATGGGTCAGATCTGCTCAAGAAAGCAACACCTCAAAAGGGATTTCAGCCCTTCTTCCTGATCTATTAACCTGAAGTCCTTCCCTATTTGGCACTCCAGCTTTGGTGTTAGAGCTCTCTGACACCCTCAGCAGTAATTCTGTGTATCCTCAGATTTATAGCAGTTCTGGTGTGGCCAAGCCACTCAGTTTGTGGTTTGTACATCTGACCCGTTGGGAGCTTGCACACAAAGGCTCTTCTGCACTTTTCCAGGCACGGGAATTTCTCTGAAGGCTGTGGAGACTGAGCACAGGACACTGGAGATCCAGGACTTGTGTTGTCTGGGAGGCCCCAGACCCACCTCTTTGCATAGGGCAGCATCTCCTTTTCTACACTGTGGGTGCTTTGCATTTTGCACGGTTGTGTGTGCTGGTGATGTGGCTCCTCTCCAGCCTGCCCCTTCAAGCAGCATCCCTAGAAGTGGAGAAAACCCTAAGGACATGCTGGATCAGGAATGGAGCACAAAAAGGGTCGTGACTTCAATGAAGACACTTTAGGAGTGGAGCATTTTGGTTCTGTTTCGTGCTTTATCCAGAAGCAGTTTGACGTAAATTGTTGGATTTAACCCCTAAACTCTGAGTAAAACCCTCCTCCAGGTGTCAAAGGCGACATCCCTGTCAGCGCCCAAACCACAGCCTCCTCTTTGAGCAGGTACATTTTGCTGTGGTGTCAACTCCAGCTCGGGGATAACTGCAGTTCCTGAATCTGCAGGGATGGGACTGTTCGAGAGGCAGATCCCATGCAAAGGGCACTGATGGTGTTCTTTAGGTTCACACAAAACCTTCCAGCTATTGGCAAGCTACAAAAAGAGAGTTGGTACAAAAAGCCAGTTCCTGAAGGGAGAACTGAGTGTGTTATTCCTTTCCAGTGCACCAACAAAACTATTGTGCTCAGAAGATGACTCTGAAACTGCCTTTTGTTGTATTTTGTATGAAGTAGGATTTTCTATCTGCAATAACCACCAGGTGATTTTATTTCTAGGAACTAGATTATTTTACAATAAAGGCAAAGATCCTCCAATCATTTTAGCAAGCAAAGAAAAAACACCTCTAAACATTCCAAGAATATTATAAAACATTCTAAAACCAACTTAGTTTTCACTCACATGATTGATATGTGCACTATTTTACTGCACAACACTGTTTTTCTTACACGGAGTTGTTTCTTTCAACTATAGCTAACTTGATTCTCTGTGTAGCAGGATCTGAAGCCAGTAAACCATGAAGAAATTTTACACTGCAGACTGCAGCAAGCAGAGGTCTCTCTAGTGAAGGCATTATTTTACAAAATGATGGATGTGCATATTTATTTGCTCTGTGACTTCCATGTCAGGTTTGTCATATTTCCTCAAATTACTGGTTAAACCAAGGTTTTGAGTTTTGTTTTGTTTTTGTTTCTGCTGAAGCCTGCAGGCTCAATATACCTTATAAAAATCAAGCTGTAATTTATCTGCTCCATAGATCATGTGTAACAATAATCACTCTGGAGTCTGTGCCGGGTTCGGATGTCTGGCTTTTGTTGGAAGAGATGTATGAAGTGAGCAAAAATCTTCCTGATTTTCATACTCTGCAATAAACCTGAAATATGGAGAGAAGCGAAACATGTATTTAAATTAAACCGAGGAATCATGACAAAGAAGGAGTACAGAGAAATACACGCACACCCAGACACATATTTCGCAATGACACAGTATTATTTCTCTTACCAGATGGACCTCTACAAGTTCTGCACACTCCACATTGCTGACATTCAGCAATCAAGGCAGTGAAACAATTTTCACCCTCAACTTGGACTCACCAGAGCAGCGAATTGTTAACTTGCATTTTGCAGGGATGGAAATCTTTGCCAACACAAAAGCGTGGGGACCCCCAAAAGGGTTCATATTCACAGGCACTGCCTGCGATGTTTAAGAGCTACTTCACACTAAATTCACTGCTCGGTGTTAATGCTTGTTTTGCGTACATATGGGTAATTTTGGAAAGGCCACGAGAAAACCTCAGAATCTTTTTCTAGATGTCTGCAAAACCAATAATAATACCAGGCTGAAATCACTAGCTGACCAATCTAACCACGTACAAGTGGAAAACTCCCCGAAGATTATTGTATCTTTAATCCCCTCCATACCCACCCCCACCGCTGGGGAAGCCAGGGAATAATCTTAATACATCGAAATATTTCTTGTTGCCCGGGGTGGGCAGTTCCTCCCACAGCCAAACTGCCTTTTGCAAGGCACTTCTCTCCCTGTTTGTCACAGCATCGAAAGGATACGTGGTTCGTGTTGCACCTCCCCGTGCAGGGATGGGGAGCGGGCGCAGGTTAATCAGCAGCCAGGCTCCGTCACCGCCAGTGCCCCAAGGAAGCCAAGCACTGGGAAAAGATCCCTGCTCCATTGGCTGTAGGAACACGGAGCTGCAGCGAGGCCCTGGCATGAGGAAGAGATTGCAATGTTAAAATTAATTAATTCTCTGCGATGGATTTCGTCGGAGAGCTGCAGCTCCACTCTGGTTGTGGAGGTGGGGGCCTCCTCTGCTCCGCAGACAATGTCATGCCTGGGACTGGATGGATAAAACACATTCCTGGGAGGCACTTCCAAAAGCCCAAGGTCTGGTTAGCCTGCAGCCTGAGTTACAGGGCAAGTCTGATTCTGCCTGCAGCTCCCCAAATTCTCTCTTGTTGCTTTTTTTTTTTTCTAAAAACCCCTAAATTGCAGTGGCACCGTCATTAAGAGATCCAACAGAAGCCTGGAAGAAGAGATTAGCGCATACCAGAGTGACAGGGCTGCTGGGAAGGGGAAAAAATAGACAACATCAGTGCAATGTACCATTAAAAGTATGGAGTGACAGATGACAGTTGGTCTGTGATGGGGTGATTCAGCTAAATGGTAAACAGAAGGGCGAATTCTGATCTCGCTTATGCCAACATAAACCTTGGGCTGCAGAGGAGCTGCTTCGCGTCTCTAGGACCGGAGCGCAGCCCGTAAAAGCTGTGACTCAGCCAGATAATCTCTGACAACTGTTAGCACTGTGGTAAATATGGCAACGTGGCAGGCTGGAGAAGGGGCTAAAAAAAGTTCCGCTTCCACACTTCCAAAACGAAACGTTTCGGAGGGTTTTTTATCTCAAAATGACGTCTAAAATCTTGGTAGCAGTAATAGAAGTGGTTGAGAAATATCGAGGTAAAACATGTTGGGTTTTTTTTTTTTTTTCCAGGTTGGATGAAATATTTTGGTTGAGGCCAAATTAATGAGGTTGCTGAGCCAATGGGGTGAAAAGTCAGTTATCCCCATAAATCCCAGTCCCTCCGGAGTGGACCTGATGGGCACTTTGCACAACCATTAATGGTGACGTGGTGGACAGGCACTAACTCATGCCTGCATGAGAAAGACGAGGAAAGGCTTTTAAAAGGAGGAATTTGCTAGGAGAATGTTTAACATTTGTTTTTGCTTCAAAAACACGTTTTCAAATAGAGAGGATCCCATCCAAAACATATGTTCCCTCCCTGTGTGGGCAGGCGTGCAAACACTAACGTGGGACCAAGCAAACTGCAAAGGAGGGCATGGAAGCCAAAGCTAAAACTCTCCCATCTCACTGCTGAGGCTTCCTCATGATAAAGCTGCTGCTCTCTGATATTGGCACTGAGAAAGGGATGGATTGGGCCTGTCCTGTCTCCTGGGTGGCTGAACCCCCTTGTCCCTTCACCCGTTGGCACCATCTGGCACCACGCTGTTTGTGTTTGGTGAATGACAATGGAAAAACTGTCAGGATGTGAACCTGTGCCACATTGCTCTTCTGGTTAAGAGAATAAATTCCCTTTTTTCTTCCCGTGGTTTCACTTTGTGAGGTATTGGTGTTTTAACTTCAGTCCACACAGTACCTGGTTTCACCAGCAAACTACTGTGGTACCTGCAGAGCTACAAATAAGCCATTTCTTGTGGAAAATGCTGAATTTTCCACATTTTAGCTGGTCTGAAATGCAGCTCTGCACAGAGATATGAAGATCTGAAACACATCATCCCTGGTGGGAAAGACTGTGAGAAGGGACTGTCCCATGGGGACACCACCATGGCAGCTGCATCACCCTTCAAGGCTTTAGGAAATTTAGCATCACTCAGTGCCTTTTTAAGATTTGGGGAAAAGTTTTTTTGTGTGAAGCAGAATTGCTTCCTCCTGTGAGCCCGACTCGAGGTGGCAGTGAAAATAGGTCTAGGAAATAAAGCTCTGCACTTTATATAGGAAAGCTACCAAAAATATATGGATTGTGGAATTACTCTTTGCTGAGAAGGGAATTCAGGTTTTATTCCTCCTATTGCGTTTTATTTCTTGTGTCATTACAGAATACACAAGCAGATTATTCCCCAGCCACAAAAACAGTTGCAGCGAGATGCTGCAGTTGAAAAGAACAAAACAGGCAACAGTTCAACATTCTCAGTTAAGATCATTATGCTACTATTAATGGATATTAATTTCTGTTTATTTTACAAATATTAGGAAACTAGTTTTCAAATTCACACCTCACCAAATGCTTTACAACAATGATTTGTTTCATTAATTTTATCAGCTGCATGCCTTGTTTTTTTATAGCACGTTCTTTGCTGAGAGACATTAATCTGTGATGGAGCATCCTAAGAGCCTGTGCAGAGGATCCAAGCTGATAAATGTTGCTGTACAGGCTGCCCACCACTGTCAGTTTTTCAATTTGCAGTGTAGTTGGGGCACATAATAAATTTCTGGGGGTTTTATTTTTATTTTACAGAAGCCTTGAAAATTTTCTGTGCATATTTTCTCACTGTTTTAACATACATATGAGCCCTCAACATCCTAATGTCAAATTCTGTGTGATATGGGTTAGGTAATAAACCCTATGGCATTATTTTTAGAATACCTATAAAAATAACTAAAACAGTTTAAAGTCATGTCTTAGTTAAATATTCAGTGTAGAATTGGTTTTTAGCTGAATTCAGTAGCCACTACTTCTGAGTTTCTCACTAATAAATATAAAATGCTAATGGAAAGTGAACAGGAAAATATTCTGCATATGCTAAATTGACCTTACATTCAGTATGCAAAAATGCTTGTGCCACGTGGTTAAGAAAAATCAAGTGGGTTAATGCTTACACCTGGATGATAAAGAGAGCAGTGCACACATCATTATTTAAAATATTTTCCTTAAATTCTCAAGTTTTACAAAATTTCATGGCTTTCTCTATAATGGCAAGAGCAGAGAGTGGCAGCCAACACTAAATTCTATTTCTGGTTTTGATCCAGATTCATTCTTCCTGCCAGTTTCTGGAGGCTGTTCTGGAGCTGGGTGTTGCAGTGTTACCCCAGTGCCCCTGTGCCCATCTCAGGGGTGGGCAAGGGAGCAGAGTCCGGTCCCTCCAGTGCCACCAGCTCCAGTCCAGTCATGTCCAGCACACAGATCATGCAACACTCATGTGCCAATATTTTTCAGAGGGTTGCACACATCCTTACACCTTCCAGGTGATGAAATCCTCCCAGAAGGAGCAGGAGGCAGGGCTGGAGGTCTGCACGACCTTCCTCTGGGTCAGGGCACGCCCTGGGTGAGGGTTTTACAGGCTGAGTGGAACCCCAAGCGGCTTTTGCTCTGCTCTTCCCTGCCAGTCTGCCATGAATGCTCCTCTGGATGCTGAATTCCTCTGCTGAAAACTGGAGATGGAGCTAAAACTCAGGAGCTGGAATTGGACCTCCTGTCACTGACTCTGGTGTCTGAGGAGCACTGCCAGCGATGGATCGGGGCAGGAATGGCAGGGCGGAAACACTACAGCAACAAATGGGAGCTGCTGCATTCCCTCCCCTCCTCTCCAGTCCCTGGGCCAAATTTCTTTATTCCTTTCAATGTAACTCAAAACCAATGAAGTCAATAGAAAAACCAGTTAACCAGACCCTGACTCAGCCCTTGGTTTGCTTCAACTCCAGTGCTGTGGATTTAACCCATGACACACTTTACTTTACCTTCGTATCTTTCCCCAGAGTAGACAGAGAATCCTATTTTTCATATTTGTTTCCCTGGACCTTGGCCAGCTGAATAGAGGTCAAATACGTCAAGCTGGGTCTAAACTACAGGAAAAAAATGAGCTGCATTTCAACCTTTTTCTCTAGCAGAGTGACAATATAATTCATGTTTATATTCCTGCCTTCACCACCGTCCTGCTGTTTGACCTTGGTGAAGTCACTTCATCTTTTTGGACCTTCATTTCTCCTCCAGCTTGTTCCTTTCGTCTTTAGACTAATATGGGGCAAAAATAGACAAAGAGACAAAAGTCTGGGGCAAAATGTGGCTCACATGGTGCACTGGCATTGCTACTATGAAGTGCTTCCACCTCCCGGGCTTGAGGTCCAGGCAGAAGTTATGGAAAATAATATCAGCATGAATTCCAAGCAAGGGATAAACATAAAGCAATGTGCTGTCCCCATGCATGCCATGGGTTTTCAGCATTCCCACCCAAATCAGCAGGCAGCTCTCTGATGCAGAGCAGCACCGTGCCCACCAGTTCTGCCGTGCAGCAGGAAAAGCCAGTTCAGACAAGACGAGGAGCTGAGCAAATGTGAAATGCCTTCATTTGAGTGAAATTCCCATTTTAATGGAGATGTTTGGCTGTCTTCAGATCTAATTTCAGGATCCAAACACCCCAATTTCCCCATAAGAATGTGTTCAAACATTGCTTGACTGCAATTCTCCGTTGCTGCAGAGCTGGGAAGTCATCACAACTGATGAGGAGTCATTATAAAGTTGACAACTTGCCCCTTCCCTTCAAAAAAACCAATTCTGCAGAGCTTCATTCCTTTCAGCCCACACTGACTCTCATCCAAAGCCTTCCCTGCTGCTCGAAAGAAACCTGAAATTTCCCAACTGCAGGATTAAGTTCATCCTCGCCCCCTCCAAACAGACAAACAAACAAACAAACTCTAGAAGAGGGAAGAAGTTATCTCTACAGTAGGGAGATGAATGTGAAGAGCTTATACGTTAATCATTAGCAGAAAAAAAAAAATCCCAGCTGAAGTCAGAAGGGAAGAAAAGGAGAGATGAAGGGGGAATACAGACATTGGAAAGGAAAAAAAGGCAAGAGCAGGAGATACAAAGTACCGCTGCCAAGAGTGCTGTTTGTCTGCTCTGTGAGAGTGGCCAGAGCCCTGTCCAGACCGGGGGAACAGAATTATTCAACTTTTAAAATCCCAGCAATTCCTGCAGCGAGTCCCAGCTCTCCTGCACCCCCTGGGGGGGGGTCACCCACCCGCTGCCCCCGTTGTCACCCTGTGCTCTGCCTCGCAGGAGCACTGAGAGCTGGGAAGGAGGCAGGGAAGGAGGGAGGGAAGGCAGCCCAAACTCAGCACCCCCCCGCGCCTTGCGAGCCCCCGATCTCCTCCATAC
Source organism: Oreocharis arfaki (assembly GCA_013398015.1). Lineage (NCBI taxonomy): Eukaryota > Metazoa > Chordata > Aves > Passeriformes > Paramythiidae > Oreocharis > Oreocharis arfaki. Next base: position 554,376 of record VZRR01004106.1, on the reverse strand, counting down.
CCATCACTTATTCAGGCATTCCTTTCTCCCCGTGATGATTACTTGCAAAATAAAGGTGAATTTCTTGATATTTATTATTATTATTATTATTTCAATTTCTTTTTCTTTCTTTTTGTTTTTTTTTTTTTTTTTTTTTTTTTTTTTTTTTTGGTATCCCTGGTCTGGAAGGAGTTAAAGTCATTATCTCCTCGATGTCCACCGCGGCACCGCATCCCCGCTGAGCTCCATCAGAGCTGCCGGGGCAGTGGCAGCGGTGACTTCACCTCCGTGCGTCGCAGCCCCGCGCGGTGCCCGACTGCTGGAGTTTGCTAATTTGTGTGTTTTCACTCGAGGCCTGCTGATTCAATCATTTTAAAGATGCCCATTTCTTCCAAGCCAGGGATTTTATGACTCTAAGGATTAGAAGCTGTTATCCCAACAAACCCTGGAGCTCTATATATTCTGATTTTATGGTAAGCTTCACTAATAAACTGTTTAAAACATATGCTAATTGTGTTTATTGTATTCTTTAATTATCATATGTATCATTAAAGATGTACTATTCCGTTTGGAATCCTAATACCTAATGCCCTCCTTTTATTTATTTATTTCCCTTTTTTTTTGGTATCGTTTCACGGTACTGCATTACTTTAAAAAAAGAGTGAGGAAATGGAAATACAGATACATATGGGAGCAAGGAAGCTAATTTTCAGTTTTCAATTTTCATTGTTTATTTAAAAGTAGACTCTTTGAATTTGATTTGAAATCTCTCTCATGAAGGAAGGCAGGCAGGGAATGACATAACAAAACATGGCATTCTGTCTCCGTGCATTTTATTCTTTAATTCTTTTTTAAAATATGCCTCCCTATCATCTACGCTTAAAACTATGCTTAGTTTTCTGTTTTCAGACTGCTCAAAATGATAATTTACCTAGCTGAGTTGGGTTACAAAAGATCAGAATAATTGTCCCCTCATTTTTTTTATATCTCATTATTCTTATCATACATACACACACTCACACGCACACCCCAGCGTGTGCATAACAAATAAGGGTGCATTATGTATATGGACATGCACCCATGTATACAAATGTATATTCACACTAATTGTGCCCATTTTTTACCCATTAATGAGGAGCTGTTTTTCCAAAATAGAGTTACCTGCCATCCGAGCTGTGTGAGCAATTTTCACTATTTTGAAGCCTGATCTTGATCCTGAACGCTGTTTTATCCTGTTGCTTTAAAATGAGGGTGCCCCTGCATAATAAAAGCCTGGATTCAGGAAATATTCCCCTCTCCTGACTTGCCCCCAACAGCCAGAACAATGTCCCCCAGCCCTGGTCGCTGTAGATGGCAGCGGCCTGCCCTGATTCCTGCACTGCTTGTACCGTTTTCATTCTTTTTCCTTTTTCACTCGGGAAAACAAACTGGCATGAACACGGGGCATTTTTCCTCATTGCTGAAAGAGAAAACAGCAATAAAAAAATGCCAGCTTTTTTCAGCTGCGCAAGGCAGGGGAAGGGCAGGAAGACGCATGTGCGGCGAGATCGGTCCGTGGTCATCAATACTGCAGCTGAGAGTAATAAATATGTGCAGGCACACGACAGAAAAACGCAGCCACNCCCCCCGCCCCATATTTGAGGAACATCCTGGGAAAAACAGGATTATCCCAACAGAGAGTTTTGTTTTGATGAAAAGGAATGAAACTGCTGGGCTGCTTTACTGCTGGCGTAGTGGGGGATTTGCTCTCAAGAGTTTATCAATCAGACTTTTTTAATTTTAGTTGGTGAAGAATGTTTCCTTTAGGTACAAGATGTTCATGTCACCTCATGAGTGACACCGCTTCCGCAAATGGAATAATGTCATTTGCATTCACTCATTCTAAATAACATTGAAAAGTGGCAATGCTGTTTGTGTTAAAAATCCTTTTTCCAGGCAAAAGAGACTCTGCTTGGGTATCCAAGACATGGCAAAACACTGGGATTTGAATTCTTTAATACACTTGTTAGTTAAGTGTAGCATTGGGCCAAAAACTTAAAAACCATGTAATTTTGGTTCCTAAATAATGGCAACGCACAGCCTAAGCATTCACATCACATAATACAGAACCTAATGTCGGGTCAGATTCTCTTTGTAGGGGTGATGGGTGAATTTGGGACAAGCTGCCTGCATAGATGTTGTCACTTTTCTCTTGCTGGGATCCCTGAGGAAAGGATTAATTGTTTGTTTTGTCTTTTTGGAGATGTAACCCGTTGTCGGTTTGACATGCCAGCCACAGGTATGCTTCAAGCTGCAGGAAGAAACAGCAGCTTGTATCCTGTCAAAACAAACCCACTGTGGTTAGAGACACCTCAGCCCATGGCTGATTTCATCCTGAATTCCATGGGTGCAATATTTGGGGTGTTGGTGTGTCTGGGGGACCCTGGGGTAGCACATCCCCCCTGCCTGCACCAGCCCAGCCAGAACAGCTCTGCCCTTGCTGCAGCCCCTGGAAATGATCATTTTGCACAGCCCCACACAAATTAAAGCATCGCCATCTCTCCCGTTATATTAATGGATTTTATGCTACTTTTTAAATTACACTGTTTTCAAACAGGAATACATTTGAATGTCAGACTCTAATACCCAAATACAAATGTCAAGACCTCTGTACATCTCCGGCATGTAGGAACTAATTTAATCATCTCAGTGAAACGATTTCAGTTCAGACAATCACGTTGTTCGAGTGGAAGGGTTATGAAGAGGGTGCACAGCCACAGGAAAGCACTTACACACTATTTAGGGCCATGTTTTTTTATAGAAAGAAAACCATGATGGGCATTTGTTCAGGAGTGGAAATTCCCAGCCCCTGCCCAGCCAGAGGGAACTGAGGTAATCGCACTGCGGGCTCACAAAAACGATGCGCAGCACTGAGGAACAGCAAATGCTCATTTATTGGGGAAAAGAAGGGGAGGGGGCAGTGATGGAAAGTGATTCTTTTCCCCTGTGTCTGGAGAAAAAAAAGGACCATCTTGTGAAATCCAGGCTGCCTGGTCAGCGAGTGCTGCTGGGCTCCCGAGTGGGTGATCCCGCCGGCTGCACACACGGTTAACACGGACATGGGAGCAAAACCAGCAGCAGTTTTTCATGTGGGGCTGTGGGCCTCCTGCTTCCAAAACTCAGCTTAGACAGTTTAATTCCTCCTTTTTACGTATGGCATTTTAAAAAAAGGCAAAGGCAGTGCAGGCAGGTTTTTATCCAGAGGGTAACTGCTAAACAGCACTGGCAGAAGGAGCTTATGCCCTGTGTGGGACAGCTACTCCCAACATCACGGTACTCCGCCAAAACCCATGGCTTCTCTCTGCTCTAGGAGGGAGGAAAGCTCCTCCCGAATTTCTGAGGTAGTTCAGATCGGCTCCAGGCCACTGCTATGTGAAGACTCCCATCAGCAGGGGTGCAGTGACTGTGTGAGAAAGAAACATTCCAGCTCCTTTCTGGGATTTCTGGAGGATCAGGGAGGCTTGAGAGGAAGTAGCGTAGTCGGAGAAAGATGGGAAAGAGGAAGGGGGAAGGGTGGATCAGAGCCTGGAGACATGGGGAAGGGATGGTTAGGGACCCCAGAGTTAATGAATGAAGGACATGTACCAATCCATGTGTGTGGGGAATGTCTGACAATGCCCTTTCCCTGGGCGTGCCATCACCTCCCGAGCTGCAGCCCAGCACAGCCTGCACGGCAGCTGCTCCAGTTCTCAGTGAAGTTGCTGTAGATAAGCACAGATTTGGTGCTGACCACACTTGCCTGCCTTGAATGTAAAACTTTCAACCCTAATTCTGTCCTCACAACAAGCAGGATTAAAAACTTTGAACTGAAAAAAATGTTGCTGCTGTTTCGTGCACCCCCAAACAAAACAAATTAAAAGAAAAATCAGGGCTACAGTCTGTTTTGGAGAGCTTGGGTGAAAGAGGCTTAATTTGTCGGGTTACTTGTTACAATTAGATGCAGTATAGATGATGCCAAGTCATATTAATAGCTCTAAGATTTTCCAAGTGTTGGTATGAAAACTGCCCAGGCTTGATAATGAAAACATGCGCAGGAGAGCTTTGTAAAACAATCAAAAATCAATCCCGTGTGTCAAGTTGAACATATCAATGAGACAGTTTGCAGTCAGAGGGTTTTCTTATGAAGTGCTGTCAACAGTCAATGCTACACTTGTCTGATCCGTCCAGCTCCGCTAAGTGGAAAGATTTCTCTTTATATTAACCCAATAGAAAAGGAAAGGAAAACCAGGAAAACGTAAGCCACAGTAATTCATCTCAAGTATCCTGAAGGACAATTAGCAACAAAGGCTAGCGGTGGTAAGCCTGCTCTTTGGTGGGGTTTGGAGATCCGGGGCTGTAATTATTGAGCCATCCTGCTGAATAGCACAATCAATGCTTGACGGCTGCGCCGGTGCGGCGGCTCGAGCTCTTGTGTAAATGAAACGTCAGGCTGGGGGAAAAGGGACCATTGTGTTTACCCGAGCCTGGATTAGCTTTTAGAGAACAATGAATCTGCAATCGACGCAAGACATTTTAATGGTGTTGTCGGGATCTTTCTTAATAGGAGGTTGGGGTGATGGAGAGGGAGGGAGAACGGCGCTGGCGAGGAGGATGGATTCCACCCGCGCTGTGCAGGTGTGCACGCTTCCAGCCCCACTTCCTGCCTTGTCCCAGCTGGACCGTGGTCCTTGGAGTTGGCAGCAGCCACCCAGGATCAGGGCAGTGGGACCGCAGTGCAGTCGTGCCAGGCTTCACGACTGGCTGGGCAGGTGACATGTTTTTGCACCCGACTACACATCTTTCTTCCCAAAGGGCCTTAAGCCTCCCTCCCCTTGCTCCCTCGAGCATGCCTCTTCCTGATTTACAGCCTCAGGGTTTATCCCTCTCCCTCTTTCACAGTATTTTCACTCTTTCCCTCCTTCTCTCTCAGAAATAAGCTTCTCCCCAGCAGCATCAAGCTCAAGCTTTTCAGCCTTCCCTTTAAATTCCTGTCTAACTTCTCATGGACACATCTCTATTCTTGTCATGTCTTACTTCCTTCTTTCACGGCAGAAATATTTATCAAACTGTTCTTTAAACCTGCCAGTAGCTTCACTTCCCCCTTCAGTTTTCCCAGCACTGCTCCTTATATTGCTACATCATCCCTCATTCCATGCGCTGAATGAACATTCCGGCTCCAGCCATGGATGTTCTGGGAGAGCTTTGTGTGGGCACATGCCCAGAGATGAAGGACTCAGCCAGATTTTTGTGGCCATTCAAAGGTATTTGCTAATCCTCTTTTCTCACCAATTGCAAATATTCCAGCCCTGGACAATGTTGCTGGGTGGGAAGATGACAGGTATCCCAATCCCTTGTTTCCAGCCACATGCTGGAAGAGCAAACCTGCACTGCCAACGGCCACATGAACATTTCCTTTCAGCCCATGTGTAGACTGCAGTGCTCATCCCTCCAGCAGTATCAAGGTGAGTAAATACCTGTGGACTACACATTGCTTTGTGCTTGTTTTTACCACAGGGTGATGAAGTGAATGAAGCAGCCCTGGCTGTGCCGAGCTTGGAGAAGACAAGTGATCACAGGAATGCCCGAAGGTTTTGGGAATGCATTTGCTTTCCTTACTCAGCCTTTGTTCAAACACATTTTTGCAGCCAACCTCTTCAGCGTTAATGACGTGGTGCCCACCCTGCCCAGACCCTGCCAACACTGCGGTGTCTGACTCCTGCCACTAAACCCAGAGAGTTTAGTCTCATTTTCCTTCCTCCAGCCCCAGCACCTGCTCAGCCATGGAGCAAACCAAGGCTGGAGGTCTGTGAAGCGCTCGGGGCAGGCACCGAGTCTCACCCATAAACCACCACCACGCACCCTCTCAGTGGAAGGCAAACTCTGCAGATGCAATTGATTAGTAACTATCAGCTAATTGCAGGGTAATCACATGATTATTTTTGCTTTGCAAACTGAATAGTTGCCATGAGATTGGATAATTGTGCGGGGCAATTTTACGTGGAGGCACATACGAATGCAGAGGAAAACCAGTCTCAGGGCTGTGTATTAGGCAGGGTGGTTTTACTCCTTGCAAGTCCAGTGTGCACATCAGTGCATCGTGTGCTTCTAAAGGCAGCTTTGAATCCTGTGCTCTGAAGTACAACCAAAAGATAAGAAATTGCTCTACCAGCATCACTAAAATGAAATAAAACCCCCAAACTTTTGTCAAGGCAGCATCTTGACAGGTCTGCCAGCCCAAAGGGAAGATGCAGTGCTCCTGTCCTTTGGGGGAGGGTTTGGGCTGCTCCTCCAGGAGGAGGAGAGGCAGAGGCAGGGACACGCTGCAGGAGCACACTCTACTTAACCCCAGGAACTTGTTTGCCTGCAGCCCACGTAGGCACCACAGCCACAGCTGCACCTGCAGAGGAGAGCAAAGCATCTCCCTCTCCTCCCAAGGCCTCGTCACAAAACACAGAGATGGTGGTTGGAATAATTTGTCCTTCTGTAGCTCATTAAAATTTTGGTGTTGGCAGGAGAGTCAATCAAGCACCAGCAATGCAACCCAAATATTTTCCCTGATGGGTTGAACGTTTTACCAGAAAGCAATTGAAGAAATTATTTTCTCTGTTGGCAGGGTGGTTTCAAAGGCACTTTAGTCTCTGAATGTCTCTCAGACGATTAAATATTTCAAGCCATTTTCAATGTCACTGATTCAGATTAATCAAATATTGAAGGGATGGGGTGAAAGCTGGAAGAAGTGTTCTCTTTGGCCTCTCAGTATTGTGGCATCAAACCTGTGAGATAAATATTCCACACAAGAGGCCTGTATGTTCTAAGTTTAATGGAAGCATGAATGCTTCTCTTGCCAGGGAATCCTAAAGCTTCCTACATGTCAGGATTCCTGCAAAAAACACTGGAACTACTAAAATAGGACCTACTGCGGAGAAAACTGACATCTCAGTGACTCAGAAAAAATAATACGAAGAACCAGCATACGTCTGAATTACAAAAATGCCTGTATTAATTTCAGTTTGGCATTACAAGACACATTTCTGTGTGAGCCAAGAGCCAGCAGAATGTACACGGGAATATTTTTAGGATTTATGTAGGAAAAATTAATACAGGAAAGAAATGCCACAAGCACATTCATGGATGTACAGGAGGATGGTTTGGATCCTCATCTGATGGAAGCAAGCCTCCATCATCTGTTGCAAGGGGGATGCAGGGATTTACCCCAGCTGAGGCTTCAGCTCAGTCTGTGGAAATACTGTTGATGTCAAGTGGCTACTGGGCGCTGACTGGGGAGGAAGTCGGAGCAGGGAGCCTTTGTCTCTTTGGATTTCTTCAGGAAATAATGGAGGAAACATAATAGAATATATCTGTGAGGCCACACTGCTATCAGAGGGGTTGGGTACAAGAAAAACAGCTTGAGCTCCACTCTTGTATTTTGGTATTCACTCCAATGTCCTCAGAAGCTGCCACCGGGAGGCTCAGCCCAAGGCCCCAGATGAACTGAAAAATGTTTCTGTGCAGGAAAAAAAACCCTCTCAGAACGAGTTACGTTGGTTTTTACAAGGAGCCACACGTGCTCACAGCCTGATTTAAAGAGAAAAACAAGGAAAAAAAACCCCAATTCGTTGCTAGCAGGAATGTTTTTGCTCCCAGAAGACAATCTATGGGTAATGTTGCATCTGCAATTAATTTTGAGTGAAACAGAAAGCTCACACACACTCACTGATCTGAATTCGGAAGAACAGACACACTTTGCAACCATTTTCATAATGCTCCTGCTACTCCCACACCAGGCATTTCAGGGTGCACCAGCTCAGCTTTCTTAGTTTCCAGGTGTAGTTTTTTGCAACTGGAATATATATGTATCATGCAAAGTCTGCTTTTAATATCTTGGATTTAAAAATCTCAGTGGTTAAACTAAGAACTGTGTTAGAAGTAGAAAAGAAAGGTTGAAAGCTGAAAGTGAGAAAAAAAAGTGAGGAAAAATCAGGGTCACCTGGTTACAGTCAGACAAAAGCCACATTTCAAAAAATGTACCCTGTAATTTAGTCAAAATGGAAAGGACAGGAAAAAGGTCAATATTGTTTTAAATGAGACTAACAGCTTCCTTTATGTAATGGGTGAACTCCAGTGTGTTTCCGGATGATTGGCAATTTAGCTGCTCGGGGGAAAAAAAAAGGTTAAACTTATCAGCACACAAAAGTGCCAGCAATTTATTTCTGTCACTTTCCTACAAATTAACCTATTTTAAGGCATTCTGAACCTCATCAGCAAGCCCAGGTGTGGCTGGGAATGAGGGTCACCACCAGGCCCACATGCACGGGGAAAACGTGACAGCAGCTCTGGGAGGTGGCAACCACACAAAGGAGCTCTTGAAGATGAATCCCACGAGGGGAGGGTTTATATTTTCAGAAAAGGAGATAAATACTCCACACTCTCCCAAATGAGTGAGGTTTGCTCAGCCCAAACACTCTGTGGACCCTGAGGTGGGATGCTCTGCATCCCTGCGCAGGCTGCAAGGTGTAAGGGATGGGTGCTCCAGGGGGATGAGCGTACAGACTTCTCCTACATCAAAAAAACATTGATGGACCTACGTCCTGCCCTGCCCAGCCCCTGGCTTTGAAACTCAGAGAATAAGGGCAAGCAGAGGAAAACACAACTCTAACCCCATCCCTTCAGAGACCTTTGCTCACTCAGCTCCAAACCCTGTCATAAACGTGCATGTGACTGGGGCTTTTAGGCTGCCATCCCTGGAGTCAACACAGAGAAAACACCCTCTTGTGCAGCTGCAGCATCAGTCTGTGTCTCTGTCTGTCTGTCTGTGGTGCTGAAGGCAGTTACAGCTCGATGGACAGACATAAAGCTGAGGTCACACCAGTGGTGACAGTCCCAAGCAGAGGGGTGGCACACAGTGTGTGCTCAGGCACGGGGGCTTCCCATCACCTCACTTTTTTACAGAGAGGTTATTGATCAACCTCCATTTATTTCCCCCATGAGGTTGGCTTGGCTCTATTCCACATCTTTGGCTGGGGGGGTGTCTCAAGAGGTGGATGAAGTGGACGGAGGAGGAGGTGGGATAGAGAGGGTCAGCAGCGGAGTTTGGGAGAGGATTGCGACATCCATGGGATGGGAAAGCTGGAGAAATGGTACAGATGGAGGCAGGGAGGAGTCTGAGTAGGAGGGCAGGCTCAAACCCACCTCTGAGAGCCTCCAAAAGGCACAGATCCCCACGGCAGGGAGGGAATAAAAGCAGAAATGTAATGTTTTTGTTCATTGGTTAATATAAGAGATATGGGCTTTCCTAAGAGACACCAGCTTACAGGAGACCTTCAGCATTAACATTTTCATACAACAATTGGTCTTTTCTTTCCATGCCAATCACAGCCTTTCTAAAAGTCCAGGGCAGGGCTTCCATTCACCTCATGTGCACCAGGGCTGGACAAGGCTCTACCACACAGCGCTCTGCATTCCAACAGAAAACAGCATAATTAATTTAAACTAATAGCTACAGTTTTCAAGGGGACCAACATAAAAGTCTAGTGGGCTGAGGCTCCTGTACCATTTGTGGCCAGAAGTTTCCACAGTCCAGAGGTGTGGCAGTGCTGCCCTTCACGGAGAGGTGCTCAGAGCTCTGAAATTCCAGGATTTTTACCTGGTGCAGCCTCTCAAAGGAGACATTAATGGCTTTGAGCTAAATCACTGAGCCTCACAGTTGACAACGCTTTAAACCAAAGCAGTGGCTCTCCTTTTAAAACACTCTGGGTAGATAAAGCAGCATCTTTCAATATCTGGATGTTTTTTAGTGTCGATTTTAAATACAAGGATGCTTGACTGACTGCTCTACACCGTGACAAAGCTCTTAATGATTGCTCCAGATACATCCACAGGTGAACCTGCCAGCGAGTTAATCGGCAGAGGAGGCTTGACACAGTGGTATTTTGATCTTTGGGATTTCTGTGAGCGCATATGGGCCCTTTTTTTTCTTCTCTGACTACTAAAATCCTCATCATCAGCAGGTCTCCTTCATAACCAGATCGCTCTAGAGCTAAATACTGACCAAGAGCAAACTGCTGACCTCAAATTACAGCAAAGACAAGACTCTTGTAAAACTTACAGGAATATGATTTCAATTCCCATTAAAATATTTCAACTACTTCTGCTTGAACCTTAATGCTTCTTTTCTTGAATACTTGAAATACCTGGTTTAATCTGCTCTAGACATCATTACCTCTGCCATTACCTCTTGTGGCACAGCTCTTGCTCTCATGATTACTCCCATAGATGATGAAGAAAAAAAGTGAAAATATGAGTTATTTTCAAGCAGTGGAGGGAGCTTTTAAAACGTATCTTTTTCATCTAATTGATACAACTTAAATATATTTTAATAGAAGTTGCATTCGCAATTGGAATAAAATATGATGTAAGCAGCATCAGGAGGGATGGGCTGTAGATGTCCAGCAAAGTTTTCAGGGTCAGGTACAGTGCCTGGTGTAGGGAGCTGGTAAATACCAGTTTAGGAGAAAATTAGGAAGGCTAAATTTTCACTTGCTCTTTTCCCGCTCTGGTATGAGACAGTCAGGCAGCAGCTCATGTTACAAAAACATTAACTTCCAGAGGCCTTTAATAACAGCCTTCAGTGAACCTAGAAATGCTAAGAGGGACAATTTTGCAGTCTAGGGTGTTTGAATCAGTAGCTTTCCACATCGCAGTTGAGGCATAAATAGCCATTGTATCTGCTGAAATTATTTCGATCAACTTATGTATTCACCAAGTGGTGTCACTACCGCCGTTCTCCATCGCAACGCTGGAGGAGCTAAGATTCGAGGAACTTGACAGGATAATTAAGTATGAAAGCAGACTGGATTTAGCAGGACCCCAGTGAGTCAACAATCCCGATTGTTTCATCATCTCGGCTTTGTGCTGTTCATATCTTATCAGATTAGATAACAATCTGGTAGAGCTACGAGTTGAATTACCATGTTGAACTGCACAGTTAGACCACATGAAAAACATCAATACACATTTAAATAATCCCATTTTCAAACTCGGATAAGAAATGGCCAACCTCTACAAATCAAAGGCATATCCTCAGGCTAAAATAAAGAGTGGTCTGATTACCTATTCAGCGATATCAAAGTGCAACAATCAAATGCTATCACCAATATAATGCAGAGGGCCTTATAGCAGAGCAGTAACACGACGGCCTCCTGACAGCGAATTTCAGAGCTAAAATTCACAGGTGGCAAATTTCAAAGGTGAGGAAAGGAGGCAGCCAGGTAGCTCCCATAGATTGGAAATCTTCCAGTGCCTCAGAGCCTCTTCCTCCTCCTCCACGTTCCTCCTTGCAGCGCTCACAGGGCTGATGCTCTCAGCCTCCAGTGCAGAAGCTCAGAGGGTCTGCAGGCAGCAGATCCTCCCTTTTATAACCTTTCCATTATCCTTCCTGGACACAGAGTGTGTTACCAGCCCCCCCACGCAGTTCCTCCTGCCCTCTCTTCCCAGAATGACCCCTGCTCTCCCAGAAGTCCCATTTCCCAGTCTTCTCCATGGGAGAATCCCCACTGTGCAAATGCAGGTGGCCACATGTGACCACCCATGAGGTGGCCAGGCCATGGTACCTGTAGGAGTTTGAAATTGTTTCTAATTTGTCCTGGGTTGAGAAGAAAGTTAAGCTTGGAGAAGTTAAGTTTGAGATGAATATGTGGCCCTTTTAATTACAGTCACATTTTCTGCCTCACTGCCAGACCCTGACCCCCCAGGAAAGCTGCGTTCTGCATTAAGAACCCTGTTATCAAGAATGAAAATCGAACTGAATAAAAATCAAACAGACATCAATTCTCTTTAAGCACCACCAGTCATTCCCCTTCCTTCCTCCTTTCCCCACCCCTCACACATTATCCTCTGATCTTTTATGCAGCTATTTGCAAACTAACCATTAGTTGTCAGTCTCCAGCCATGCAGAGCCGGCAGCCGGAGGATCCTGCGGCCGCTCCGGGAGAGAGCAGCACCCAAGGACCCGCCAGCACGCTGGGAGCAGCACGGAGAGCACACACGGGGACAGGCGTGACCCTCCAGAGCGGGGAAACACTGCCATTCAACAGGGATACCTGGAAACTACCGAGGGATGATCCCAAAACAAAGCCCCTCCTTTCCGGCTCTGCTCCCAGCACAGCAAACCGGCTGATGTGGGACACAAGCAGATGAGCCCATTCCCAGAGGTGGCACTGAAGTTGTGGCACCTGTCGTGGCACAAAGGTGGAGGGAACGACATGGAATGATGGGAGAGGCTTCTCCCCTTGGAATTTTATCAGTGGAAAGCAGAAAGAGCTGGGGGAGGGCAGGGACATTAGCCATTTTTCCACATTTTTGGCCAATTATTTTCAAAGTTTCTTTTGCTGGAAATACTTTTGATCATGACATTCTCAGACAAAACAGTGAAGGAGCACAAATTTCCCATAAACTGCCCATGCCTGGAAGTGCTGGACAGGGCTTTGAGCAACCTGGTCTAGTCAAAGGTGTCCCTGCCCATGACGGGGGCTTCGGAATGAGGTGAGACTTAGGTCCTTTCCAACACAAACCATTATGGGATTCTGTGAAAATAGCCTGCATTTTATATACTTTTCTAAACTGGAGAATTCTCATCTGGGTTTGCTCAGAAGCTCTTTCGCTGCAGATTAGGTCCTGCAGCAAAGAATATCTGCAAATTTCCAGAGTAAATGGGAACTGACCTGGCAATGAGCACCATCCTCATGATGAAATTAGCAGTCTGCAAGATGCAAGTGTGGAGGGTAATAAATATGGGCTGTGGATATTCTGGGCACTCATCTTGAAAAAGAGCAGGGTGTACATTAATGGGAAAGGGAAGTGTCAGAGTGAAAACACCTTTGGTGTGCTGAAGCTGAATGAAGATGTGTGAATAAACCATAACTCGATCTGTTAAACTGTTATCTGCTCATGGCTTATATACCCTTCAGGACATGGTTCATCTGACCAGGAGTGGTCAGAGAACAATTTCCCTCAAGGGGCACAGTGTAAGCTTTGAGAATAACTGATTTCTTGAATGGTGGCCAAATTGCAGGGCTGTGTGCATCTGTACTTCATTTTGGGTCAAACAGAGTGTGTTCTGTCCAAAATGAAATGTCTGACTCTCTTCTTTAAAACAAGATTTATCCAGAGCTGAAGAGAAAACAGGAGTTTGAAATTTGAGTATATAATTTAGGAAATTTCTAACAAAAAGTCCTGTTTCAATGTTTCCACCTTTGCTAGTTATAAAGTGATTTATGAATTCAAGCCCTATTGAGTGGGCAGTTTTGATTAACATTGAATCTGATTTTTAGTGACAAAACCATCCATACAGCACATTCTCTGGGACAATGCTTGCAATGTGATTGTAGAAAAACCCCAAACCCAAACGTTGCAATGGGGAACAGTGGCATTTTGAACCCATCAGCTTTCCAAGGACAGAGGAGGAGGAATTCAGCCATTGGCTCCGTGTAACTCAGAGGATTCCCCTGCGACGCTGAGCAGACACTCAGAGCTCTGCTTGGCAGCACACAAACTCCCAGCCCCGCGTTCTCATCTCCTTTATGGGTGTTGGCAGCATAAACCAACATTTCTCCTTACAACTTCCCCAGAACCCTTCTGTGACGCAGGCCCAATGTCAAGAAATCAGTCAGCTCCTCAGTTACAGCTTTTTTTCCCCCCAACCTGTCACGGGTGCTCGAAGCGGCAGCCCCGGGAGACGCCGCGTCCTCGGAGCCTCACAGCCTGTGTGCTCGGGATGATCTGAAGGGTCTTTTCCAACACAAAAAACGATTCTAGGATTCTAAGTTGAGGAATGTGATCGCGCAGCTCGTTCAGACTGTCACAGCTCATCACATTCCCAGGGCTCCTGTGTGCTGAGGTCAGAGAGACGTTTTCAAAATAAAGGGCAGAGTACCAAGGAGATAATTATGGATGGAAAACAAAGTCGGGTTTTTTTTTCATTTAAAAATGTATTGATATATACATTGATGAACTAAACTGACAAGCTGTGCTTGGGAAAGGAGTAATTGCATCTTTAATAATATTAAACCTGACACCTGCCTTGGCCAATAACACGCACTCCTGACACTCCTTAGCTAGTAATTAGGACACATGAAAAAAATGAAGGGGAAAACAGTGTTAAACTGAATCTGCATTTTAAAGAACATAAAAATAAAAAGAAAGACTGTTAATTGTCTAACATTTTGCTAATTCAATAAGGCATGCAAATTAAAAATAGCTTTGCTTTTCCACTGAAAGAGGAATTAATTACGATTTCTTCCTGAATCCCATATAGGAGAAAAAATATTTAGGATAGGCACAGTGCTCTTAGAAAGAAAACCCCGATGCTAATTTGTATCATAAGCACAATTAGAAGAGTTGCCCTCCATTTGAAAAAGAACAGAGAGCTACATAGCTGAAGGATATTATTGCAAAATGATAAACTGTTCAAAGGTAGGAGTGAAAAAGAGGGTCTTGTCTTTAGTGGTAAAATGCCATGTTATCTTGTTTAAATGGCATAACTTTGCAAAAGGTGCCACAACACTTCAACCTTTTAAAATGTCATTATTAAAAAATACAAAACACAAATGGTGTCTTTATACACTTCTTTTATTTTTTTTCCCTTTCTCTTTTTCTCTCTCTCTCCTTTTATTATTTTTTTTAAGGGCTTACGTAGTACTTGCGACTTCAAAGGGAAAAGGCAAGGAAATAGCAAAGGTGGTTCAAGGTGATCTTGAGTACCGCCAAATTTAAATGGGTTTAGAAGCAAATCTGGCTTTGCAGGGTTTCTTTCCCTCTGTGTGCATGTTCATCCGTGTTTTAAAGAAAAAACACATCCATCCTGCCAGCTGGGTGAATATTGTCTCTGGGGCTGGGGGTTTGAGATGGGAGGTCCTGATTGCAGGGAGAGCCGTGGGATGGGCACAGACGCACCGCAGGTGCTGGGAGCTTGGCCTTATTTATTTATTTCTTGGAAGGGCACCTTAATCATCACCACCATGCTGCTTACTCTTCTCTCTCTCTCTTTTTTTATTTGTATTTTTCCTTTGCAGTCACACTTGGGTTTCTTCAGGGAAATAAATCTGTGGCTCATTGTAACAAGAGAAAATTATTTTTTCTCAGTTTGCTGCCTGAGCACCGTGAAACGTTTTACAAGCACCTGTTTTTATCAGCAACAGTGGCAAAAAAAAACAAAGGGAGGAAGAAAAGAGACAGCAAAAATCGCTCATGCAAATGTCAGAGGCTCTCTGTTGGACTAACAGATAGATGACCATGCAGAAGTTGTCAGGGATTAACCAAAATCATGGAATCCCAGAATGATTTGGGTTGGAATGGTTGAAGCTCGTCTCATTCCAACCCTCCCACCATGGTCAGGGAACCTTCCACTAGACCACGTTGTTTCAAGCCTTATCCAACCTGGCCTTGAAGCAGGTTGAGCCCATGGCTGGCAGCAGGATTTGCTACTCTTGATTTCTAGATTTGATCCAGCCAGCGAGTGACCAAAACCTCAAACACATCCCTTAAAATAATTCATGTGTGTTTGTGTGTGTGTGTAACCCTTCTTCTATTTATTCACTTGGGAGTTCTGCAGCTGATTTCAGTGGGATCATAACTGTGCTTTGGGTAGGATTAAAAAGTAAAAGGGAGGTAGGGACTCCCCTATCCTCTGATTTCTAAAAGTTGCTGTGTATGGCTGGAGGGAAGTGTGGAACTGGGAGCTGCCGTTCTTGGTTCTGTGCTGGGCTGGCTGGATAAACTCTGATTTCAGTCCAAGAACCCCAAACCAGGAATTTTGGTATAGTTACATCTGGAATATTCTGAAAATAAACCATCAACACATGTAACTGAATGTAAGAGTGTGCACACATTCATCTTCCTACAGACACGTGTATATACACTCACATTTGTATATGGATATAAAGATATCCAGTTCTCTAATTTATGTCATATAGAAAATTCCACACTGCTCTTACACTGGGAACACGAATGACTATAACTGAACTTGATTTGTGTTTTTTTCTACAGTTTTTACATTGCAGCTCTGTCAAATAATCAATGACATTGTATATATGCAACAGAAGCATATGCATTTATTTATACATATAGAACATGTTATATCTATACATATAAATGGATTATTTACAAGGTATTTCTCAAGATTTTGTGACAGTTCATCATATTGAAGGTGCAGTAGTTGGGTTAAAATGACACTGTTGAGCCCCTGGGGTCTTTTTTAATAAATATATTTTTGGCTTCTGCCTTCTGGAAATCTGCACCAGGCTTTGAAACTCCTGAAAAATTGATTTGCTTTTTTATTGCTGCTTAGTCCACACTACAGGCTGGACATATTTTCTTCTTTTAATTGAATCTGCCCATTACACTGCACAAGTGCCAGGACATCAATTTAATATCTAGATTTTTTTTGTGAGCTTTCAAACACACACAAACCCGCCCCCCTTATTTACTATGGTTGGATGTTTCTATTTCGCTCCTCGGAGTTTTGATTTGTCTATTAGCATTACAGTAGCTGTCCAAGTTGTGTGATATTCCTTGGGAGAAAAAGATATAACACACCAGAGGAATTTTTTTTCTCACTTCTGCTGCTGCCTTCCTGCTGTAGCTTATCTTCTTAACAAAGACAGGACTACAGTGGGTTTCACGATCTGAGGAAAAGCACTTTAGCTGAGAGATGCACCAATGGGTAAGAGCTGAGCGAAGATAAACATCCCCACATCAAGAGCACCATGAAAGCGCTCCAGCAAGGAGGGATGTGCAGAGGCTCTCGAGAGCAGCCAGGGAGTCTCTGGCACAAAGCAGGGCTCTGCCCTTCACCGCTGTGATAATCGTGCTGGGGACAAGCGTTCACCTCGCGAAAGTTAAAATCGTGCTTGCAAAAAAATAAACCAAACCAAACCAAAAAAACCACAAAACCCCCCCGAACAAACAAGGAAAAAACCACCCAAAAATCATGCCAAAAAAGAAATCTGAAAAATCCCCAGGGAGCCCGAAGTGCCTGATCCCAGTTGCTGAATGAGGCTGGGGGCAGCAGCTCGTGCAATAAACACGGCGGCAATCAGGAACACGAGTTTGTTATTTAAAAGCACAAACAGTTCTCAAGTGAGAACAGTGGAGGCAGTGATTGCACCCCTCGTGCCTTCAAGTCCGTGAGTAACTTGGACCATCCCAGTGATGGAGAAGGACAGCACCAGGCAGTTGCACGTGCTCCAGGCTGGCTGAAAGACTTGACCCACATCGATCAACTAAACCTCTTGATTAACTTCTTGGAGAAGGAAGAAATAAGAAGTATGAGACCAATGGAGCTTAAGGCATTGTCTGCAATAATTTCCCTTCATGTAACTGCTGTATTTGCTTCATTGAAAACCCCTTCTGCAGCAAGGATGCAGGAAAGGTGAGAAGCAAGATTTACATCACTCAGAGTCTGACTGAATCTAGATAGTTACTGGGACAAAGTAGATTGGTGTGCACAAAGCAAGAGCAGCACAAACTTCTCTGGTGCTCAGAGAGGTTGTAGATGTGTACTCCTATTCCTGATTCTGCACTGTCTTCATCCCCCAAATCCAATCCTTTACTCACTGCATCATTACTTTGAGGTTTTATCCATCCTCTGTTGAACAGGAGCAGGACAAGCACTCTGAGAGGCCACTTTACAGGCTGCACAGTGCCTGGCTCTGTGATTACTGGCTGGGATTAGGAAAGATAGCCCAAAATCAAGTGTTTTTTGTTTAAAATACTTAGATTTTGTTCTGCTATCATGCTAAATAAGTATATTGTACTGGGGTAAACAGCAGAATGCATCAATACAGCCAGGTCCACGTGTAATTAAGGTGAGGCAGTTGTACAGAGGCACAGTCAGTCGGGATTAAGGAGTTTCCTCTCATGCATTACTTTGATGTAAACCTCTTTCCCCACTGGATCAGATAAACTCTCAGCTTCAGCCAACTGTCAGCTTCCCAACCCAGAACAAAGCAGGGCCTCCACAATCCCAGAGAGGAAAAAAAATTACACTTTAAATGAATCTCAGAAATAAAAACAAATGCCAGAGTTACTCCAGGAGGGTTGTATTGTGTACCGGCGATATTCCTGGGCAAGGAGGGGGCAGCCCTGGAGCAAGTACTATTCATTATTATTGATGAATATTCTCCGGAGAAACAGAGAATGAGAGGATGTTGCTTAATGGCTTGATCTAATATGCCATCAGAGAAGAGAGAAAAAATAGAGTGAAAGATATCCTCAAACGCGAAAGCTGAGGAATCTTCTGAGCTCTGGCTGGTCCTTTAATTACCCACGCTGCAAGGGAGGAACACACAAAGAAGAAGATGGCTTCAGTGAAAGTCCTTTGAGAGGAAATCCTTTTACCACTTGTTAAAGCTGCAATAATGTCACCTGGAGGTTGGTTTTTTCATTAGGACTTTGAGCCACCGGAACATTTAACGCAGACTTGTGCATGTAATTTGTTGTGTGATTGGAAAAAACTACCTGTGCCAGGTGGGCAGGTGCAGGAAGGAGCTGATATTAATTTGCAAGGAATTATTAGGCTTGTAGAGACAACGAGAAAAAAGTAGGGAAAAGGAGAATGTCAGAAGATGATCTGGCCCCGGCATGGAGCAGGTGTGTGCTGACAAAACCAAGATTGGCCAGGGAAGTTTTAGGGAAAGCAGCACCTATGGCCAGCAGGCCCTCAGACACGGGTGTGCTGCTCCTCTGCAAAGTCAGAGCTTTTTTTTTTCTAAGTTGTGTGGATGACTGGGAGAGCAAAGCCAGATGAGAAGGTGCATTGTGCCTTCAGTGGCAGCTGCTCATCTGCTGTCTGCTCTCCAAAACCGCTCAAATGCTGCATCCGGCTGCAAGAGAAACCCTGGGACACCTCTCAGCCGTGTCTCTGCAGGACACTTCCTCAGGACATCTCTGACAGCTGTGTGGACTTGCAAGCTCTGGGGACCAGGAATTCCCCCATCACAGCCTCCCACACCCCCCTTTGCCCTGAGTGGGGACCCATAAAGTGCCCTGGGTCCTGCTGGGGAGCAGTGAGCTCCTGGTGACCTCGTGCTGGGCACCAGGGCTGCTCTGCCACCTGTACACAGGCTCCAAGCCCTGCGTGCCCATGAAACCTCCCCAGCTGCCTGTGAGGGCCCAGGACCGCCCCAGCCAGCTGGCAGCAAGGAGGGCTGCGAGCAGAGCAGGCAGAGGAACCATTAGGAAAATATCCCTGGCACAAAGCCTGGCAGGCTCGTGGTGCCAGTGCACAGGGAGCTGCAGGAGGACGGGTGGCACAATGATGCCTGGACTACCCCTGGGGCCCGGGTGACAGCAGGGTCCCCAGCCTCGTCCTTAATTTGACTACAAGCTCCCATGGAAGTGGTGTCCAGGCTCTGGCAGTGCAGCTCCTTGGCCTTCAGGAACGTTTCTGCACAAGGGCTGGGAGAAGAGACGCAGCCTCAGGGCCCTGAGGGAGGTGCAGCAGTGGAGCTTGCAGGACTCCAGCCAAGGGAAAGGGATGGGCAAGGAGCTGTCTCCCTGCACTGGGAAATGTAGGGAGACATTGGGTTAGCGCTAATTAGCAATACTGGGCGCTGTAAGTTAATGGGCTACAGGGTGACAGCACCCAAATGACCCAGGCTGGGCCATCCCTGACTCTGCAGTTTGGATCTGCACAGCTCCCACCCTGCCAGGCATCCCCCTGCTCTGTCAGCAGAAGGGAAAAATCGCTGCCTGATTCTCTCCTTGCTCACAGCTCATCTCCCCCCACTGGTTTTGTTAAATGCAGCACATTTCCAAAGAAGCAGATTTTAATTTCAATAAATTCTGTAAGAAATAGATCAGCGCTAAGGAGGGGAGCAGCCACAGGAAGTGACTTTAACTGCTTGGCTGCAGAATATTAATAGGATAGAATGTTATTAGAATAATTTTTCACCGTTTATTAGAATAATTTTTCATCATGAATAATAAATTAATAGAATAATTTAGTACCGCTAGCCCTCTGTTTGAAAGGGTATTTTATTTAAAAGTAGCTTGAAAAGTGGCATTTGGGGAGGTGGGATGGGGACAGGTCATGGGTGGAGGAGGTGCTGTGAAGCTGCTTCATGGAGAGACTCACTGCTTGCCTTTATTCCCCCCTGTTTTCCTTCTGGAAAAGGAGAATCTTCAGATGAGTCCATCACTGCTGGTGGCTCTGAGAGGGCCTTGCTTGGGACAGGAGATGGCTGACACCGAGGATTCAGTCCCTGGAATCCCGCAGCTCAGGCCTCCAGCTATGCATCACCAGACATCCTCTGCAGCTCCACATCCCCGTGGAAAGTCCCTCTTTCCTTCCAGCAGCCTGGGAAATGTCCACAATCACTCCCAGGTACATTTACCTGGCTTTAACCCCTTGTTTCCCTACCTCACAGTGAAACACTGATGCCCATTGCAGTAGTTCTGTGCAAACCAAGAGGTCTCTCTCCCTCTCTCTCTGTGTCTTTTTTTTTTGTTTGCATCTGTGTGGAAGATAATCATTCCTCGGAAGGCTATTCACACCACAAAAGCACAATGACATTATTCTCTCCCTCTCTCTTTCTACTGTTTTACTCTACAACTGACAATTAATGTTAGAAAGAACATGAAATGGAGGAGAAATTACAGCAATTTATCAGCCGAAATTATAGGTGTAGACACATGTCAGCAGTGGAAACAGTTTCTATCAAAATTAAAGTATTTAGAGATTTTCCTCAAATTTCAAATTATGCAAATCCCATTTTTGTGATACGCTGGTACTGTAGCTTTAATTGCAGGATTACCAGCAAGCTGCAAACTGCACTTGTAGCCGGGATTCAGCTCTTTGGAGAGTGGCTCCCCTCTCTAGCACATCTTATTAATTCAACAAAGTTCCCATCTCTTTAACAAATTAAATATGTTTTGCAGAACAGGCAGCGGTTTTCTCGGTTTCAATCTGTCACGAAGGACCCTGCTGTTTGCAGAGGTTACTCGACAGCTGGATGAACAGACAGGTTTGAGTCCAAACACGGATTCAAATGCATATTTATACACAAAACATATTTATACAACAACATCACAGGAACAGCTTGTGCTGCTGAAGTTTCTGCAAGTCCCTTTACGGTGAGCAAAGGTGGGGAAGGAGTTCGGATTTCACCTTCTTCCCCCAGGTCTTTCTGGATCAGTTAAAGCTGCGCTGTGACCTCGGGAGACCACATGAGCTCCCACAAGGATGGAACTCGCTTTTCCTCTGGCCGTAACGGGCATGGCTGGAAAGCTCTGTGCCAGCAAACCTTACACTGCCTGCTCCTGAGAAGCTGTTTGATCAGTGCCAGCCTAATTAGAAGGCACGATATTCAAGGTGTTATTTCTCTTCCTTCCCTCCTTTTATGCTCCTCTGATGCTGCGAAAGGAGCCGAGGATGAAGCACGGGAGCAGGCGGGAGCTGGGTAAGGCTCTTGCATGGCAGAGAGTGCCAGGAGGCTGCCAGGCCAAGGAGGGAGGTTTGAGGTGCCACACCAGAGCCCGAGGCATCCCCTGGCTGCCCTGGGATGATTGCTGGGTTCCACTCCCAGCATCCACAGAGCCAGGACAAAGCAGAGCAGGTGGGAGGAGAGGAGAACGTGTTCCATCTCCAGAGAAGAAGCAAAGAAAACCTTCGGGGTGGCTGTTCAGTGACATCATTTTCTCAACCTGCCCCACAAAAGAAGAGAGGGGTTATCCTTGCCTGCACCTGCCAAGGGGTGGCACTGACACCCTGCAGTATCTGCCCCTCACTGCATCTGATCTCAGTGGTCTCTTACCTGCATCTGAGCCCAACACTGGCACCAAGCTGGGGTTTTTTAGGTGGTTTGAAACGATGCTCTTTAATGCAAGAACATCTCAGCACTGTTCAACACCTCAGTGGTAAGAGCCACCATCCTACAGGCACTGAGGCTGAAAGTCCTTTCTCAGACTCAACTGGGCAGTTATGAGATCTGGCTGTAGATCATCACATGAGATTTGTAGACACTGACAGGACTGTGAGCTCCATATAGAGAGGTGTAGAGTTTATAACTGGTGCAAACAGCACCAATTTGGGCTGGAATTTTTGTGCACTCATCTTGTTCATCTGCTGACTGACTGGGTGACACATGGCCACCCTGAAAAGAATTGGAGATAAACTAGCATTTAATTTCCCTTTTTTGATTGTTCAGCTAACAACAAGCTGAATTGATGGTGTCATTCTTGGGATTGTCCTGTGCAGGGCCAGGATTGGACTTGATGATCCTCATGTCTCCTTTCCAGCTCAGGATATTCTACAATTCAGAAATATCAAAGCAAAGTAAAAGGTGTCACCAGCATCTGAGGTGCATCAAGCATTTCACAGAATCACAGAATGGGTCAGGTTGGAAGGGGTCACAGTGGTCTCCTGGTCCAACCTTGCTGCTCAAGCAGGGCCACCTCAGAGCACACTGCACAGGATTGCACCAGGATGGCTGTGGGACATCTCCAGTGAGGGAGACTCCACACCCTCTCTGGGCAATGTGTTCAGTGCTCCATCACTGGGCAGGGAAGGAGTTCTTCCTCATATTTAGATGGAACATCCTGTGCATCCGTTTCTCCCTGTTGCCTTGTCTTTATTTCATTCGAGTCCCTGTTCCAATAACAGCCCTTGGTGCTGGGGCTACGGCTTCTGCTCCCGTCTGTGGCTGTGCTGTCTCACCCCCAGGCCCAGCAGCACGCAGGTCACCTGTCAGGTGTGCATTTTGCATGACCATTTGTACTTCTACTACTTTTGAAAACTCCCCCTTGCCTGGCTTCTTACCCACCCCCTCAGGGATCACACAGTGGCTATTGTGGGGTCCCATCCAAGCCAGGGCCAGTGGGGCTCCCAAAACGAGAGGTTTCTTCTCCTGTTTTTGGACGTGGCCAGCCCAAGACACAACCAGATGCCTGGGATCGATTTGCATATGCCAGGCAATGCGAGGCTGCTGACAGCCACTGTATCCAGCTTCAATAACCACGATATGCTCCATCTGCTGACGCCCCAGCATAGCCACAGCGGGGAGCTGTACTGCCAGAGGCACTATCCTGGAACAGCTGAATGGCTGAACAGCTGGGGAAGCATCAAAGGACACTTTTCATACAAGAGCAGGGTTGTTGGCCCCGTTTCTCATCACACACACGCCATGGAGCACAGGCAGAGGAGCCACAAAGGCAGTGACAGGTTTTAGGGGCAGCCTCTGCCAGTGTTTGTGGCCCACAGAGCCACGAAGAGAGGCTGGGGAAGTTAATGTGAAAGGAACAATCTAACTGGGAAAAGAGGTTACCTGCAGGCTGCCCCACACGCAGATGGGGGAGAATTTAGCCTTTTTATGGATCCAGTGGTGATGCTCCCTGGGTACCAATAATCCTCTCTGCTGCTGTTTGTAAGGAGGGGTGAGGTCTGAGCTGAGCACCCAGGACCAGGGAGAGAGGCCGGATACAGCTCATCCCTGTGTGCAGGGGTGATGAACCACCCAGGGGGGCTCCCAGGGCGGGCAGCTCTTGCAGGATGCAGGATCAGGCTGCTTGGATGCACATTTTCCCATGCAGGGAGGAATGGAGATTGCTGAGTAACTGCACAAGGATGGCAGCAGGGGCTGGATGGGACAGTGCGAGAGGGGTGATGGGTGATGCCCAGAACAGAGCTCCAGGCTGGGCTTTGCTCCATGCTACCTGGCTTTTTTTTGGAAAAAGGGAGCATGAAGACAGACATGGGAATGTTGAGTTTCGCACGTTCAGGTAAAAAGACTCAGATTTTCCCTAGGCTTGGTGTGGGAGCTTGAGGGAAGGGTACAGACAGGTTTTACCTGAAACTGGGAAGGGAAACTGAGAAAGAAAGGGAAAAGGGAAAGGGAAGAGGAAAGAGAAAGAGAAAGAGAAAGAGAAAGAGAAAGAGAAAGAGAAAGAGAAAGAGAAAGAGAAAGAGAAAGAGAAAGAGAAAGAGAAAGAGAAAGAGAAAGAGAAAGAGAAAGAGAAAGAGAAAGAGAAAGAGAAAGAGAAAGAGAAAGAGAAAGAGAAAGAGAAAGAGAAAGAGAAAGAGAAAGAGAAAGAGAAAGAGAAAGAGAAAGAGAAAGAGAAAGAGAAAGAGAAAGAGAAAGAGAAAGAGAAAGAGAAAGAGAAAGAGAAAGAGAAAGAGAAAGAGAAAGAGAAAGAGAAAGAGAAAGAGAAAGAGAAAGAGAAAGAGAAAGAGAAAGAGAAAGAGAAAGAGAAAGAGAAAGAGAAAGAGAAAGAGAAAGAGAAAGAGAAAGAGAAAGAGAAAGAGAAAGAGAAAGAGAAAGAGAAAGAGAAAGAGAAAGAGAAAGAGAAAGAGAAAGAGAAAGAGAAAGAGAAAGAGAAAGAGAAAGAGAAAGAGAAAGAGAAAGAGAAAGAGAAAGAGAAAGAGAAAGAGAAAGAGAAAGAGAAAGAGAAAGAGAAAGAGAAAGAGAAAGAGAAAGAGAAAGAGAAAGAGAAAGAGAAAGAGAAAGAGAAAGAGAAAGAGAAAGAGAAAGAGAAAGAGAAAGAGAAAGAGAAAGAGAAAGAGAAAGAGAAAGAAAGGGAAAGGGAAAGGGAAAAGAAATAAAAGAACAATCATTGAGAGAAGGGGGAAAACCAGAATTGATTCTATGATTTTTTTTTTTTCCAAAATAATTCAGTGATTCTCATTCAGCTGGTGCTTTTCTTAAAGACCAAAGAGCCTATATGATAAGCATATTTTACAAATTAGGTAGCGATTTATCCCGCTTTTGTTTTAATGATTGAAATGAATGATGTCGTGCCGCTTGCTGCTGCTGCTGCATTCAGCGCCTGCTGTTCTTGGGAGCTGAAGACACCGAGAAATTTGCATACTTAATGCCGGGAACTGGCACAGACTAAATAGCTTCTTTTCTTTCCTCTGTGTTTGTAGATTTACTGTAGTGCTGGGTTTAATCAAAGGCTTTTTAAAGCCGTCCGTGTGCCGTTTCACAATGCTGAACTTGCATGTGACAAAGGCAGCTATTTATTACTTATCAGCTTTGTGGCAAGGACCACGGGCTACCCTAATTAAAGGTGTAGGGGCTGTGTGCCCCTGCAGGAAAAGGCACTGGCCAGTTAACATTTCTAATCCCTAATCGGGGCATGGCGTGGATTATTTTTCATTTTGTTTTGTTGCTGGTTAAGTATTCAGAAATAATGTTAGGGCTAGGCAGGGAGCTAAGCCAGCTTTGGATGGGATGTGAACTTCCAAAGGTGTGAGCTCTCCACGTGGATGCCATAGGCTTCATTCACTGAGGTGCTCCACACCTTCACCTGCACTAAAGCAGAAGTGGCTGGGGCATTGTCTGCTTCGTGAGATGTCACCAAAACAGGATGAATCATTGGATGCCCCATCCCTGGAAGTGTCCAAAGCCAGGCTGGACAGGGCTTGGAGCAACCTGGTCTAGTGGAAGGTGTCCCTACCCATGGCAGGGGGTCGGAATGAGATGAGTTTTAACATCCCTTCCAATCCACAGAGTTCTGTGGTTCTGTGATTCTATGATCAAGGGTAAAAGGCTCTGTAGAGACAAATCCACATCAACCAGCTTTCTTCTGGGCTTCCCTGCTCATTTCTCATGTGCACATGAGAGAGCAGAAAAGAGAGAACTGTCATATCCCATCACTTGATTTGGGGTTGAGTGGATCATCAAGAAGATGCAGAGTGAAAAGCTCTTCTTCAGAAGGAGTTTTAACCTCACATCTTTTCTGACCAGGAAAACCACCCCAGGGACCAGACTACAGCTCAGAAGTCTCTTCTGTCTATTAAGATGATCCAACACTCCCAAATCTAAGAAACCTTCTTATGATAACTAGGATTTGATTTGAAAACAAATCTATTGATACAATCCTGTGTCTTCAAAAAGCAGCCTCAAATTCTTGGCTTTTTTTTCTACCACAGACAAAAATAAATGCTGAGCTTTGGTGAATGTTCATAAACCAGAAACACCTCATCGTGGACAACTCTGCACCCAAATCAGTGCCCATGAAACCCTTCAAGAACAGCTACACTGACTGCAGTGAAAGCAGGATTGTCCCTTATTTACTACCAGCAAATTCAGGGCTCCTTTTCAAGCCAGTAAGAAATTTCCACAGGCAAATTATTATTATTTTGAACAGCGAGAAAACACATATTTTCCTCTCTAAATATTTTCCAGCTTAAAGAGACAGAACAAAAAAGCGTAGGGGAGAGCAAAGAGAATCAATCTCTTGTCAGGGCTGGCCCGTGAAGAGGCAAACTTCATAAAAAGAAATAAATAAATTGCCTCCCTCCCCCCAACATCTGCTGGGAGCACTCGGAGATAACTGGCAGCTCGAACAATAACTCCGAGGACGGGAGTCCTGGAACAATGGCAGTGGGAAGAGAGCAGCCCTGGCTGTGGCAGCATTTCCAGGCCTTCTGCACACGCAATTGGTTTGTGGGAATAAAGATCAAGTTGGACCGATAGCACTATAATTTGGAAACAAATGTATTGATTACAAGAGGGCCCCGCTGGAATGAATGGGAGCGCTCGGGAAGCGCCGTTGTTGTTCCGCGCGCGCGGGGATTGCGGGATGCGCTCTGCCCGGGCTCTGAACTGATCAGCATGAGATTATCGCCCTGCAAAGGCAACACCAGCCTGCTGCAGCACTGCCTGCCCACGCAGCCGTGGGATGGCCCAGCCTGCAGGGCCGCTCACATGCAGGGAATCCTCGTCAGCCCTTTGCTAATTCCTACAGATCCTGCAGGAAACACCCCCGCGCCAGACCCTGTGGGTCGTGTGCTCCTGGATGTTGCTAACAGGGAGTTTATCTTCCTTCTAAATAAAAGAAATAAAAACCAGCTATGACATACTTAGGAGAAAGGGTAGTATTAAAATAACAGGATCTGCCAAAACCTCTGTACCTATTAGTAATGTTTTAGAGAACAGTAATGGGAATAATTTTGAACTCTTGGCTCTTTTTCGGCTGTCAGTGGGTTCTAGTTAGGTTCAGCATTTTATTTAGCTCTGGAAATTACGTCATATCCCTTTGTTTTTGTTCCCAACTATTTATTTATTTATTTACTTATTTAAATTTAAATTAAAATATGAGATGCACATCTAGGGCTTTAAATTCCCTAATTCATCTTTCTTGAAGCAGAAGAGTCCCAACATCATCAAAATTATTATCTTGAAAGGAGGTCAACCAGCCAGATCCCTTTCAAAGTCCTCCAGTTTGCATTATTTCATAACTAGCAGCAACAAGTCCCAAAATCCTGGAGACCTCATGTTCTCTGTCCTCACAACTCAAGAATATTGACCACCTCTTGTTCTGCCACCACTCTGTGACTACTGCTTTAGAATAATTTAAAGTCATGCTTATCCCCACCTCCTTCTAACATGGACATCACAGCTGCCTTTTCACTGGTGTTTCCTCTTCTCAGATCTGCTTTTGGCCTCGCTGCCCACGGAGTGTCACAGTTACTCTACTGCACCTGGATTAATTTTTATTATTTTTTAATTTAAGGCTGAGCTGAGCTTTTTAAACAGATCATCTTTACCTATCTGCTGAGAAGGGCTTTTCCAAAGGTGGGTGTTCAATATTTCCTGAAAATTGTTTTTCCTTAATGAGTCCAACCTCAGGCTCCCAAGGCGAAAGACACCCAAACTGCAAATCATTTCTTAAAACTTCATCCCTGTAGCAAAGTTAAATTGCCAAGTTGCATTTTCTTTTCTAAATCACTTTCTCTGCGTTTTAATTCCTTTCAGTTTGACAGCCTTAAAGCAGGCGGATCAGGCTGAACCAAAGATTTCACCAAGTCTAAGCTAAGCCTGTTTAAAATGACTGCAATGTTCATATCAAACTAGGAATTATAATGCAAAAAGTAATTTTTCCCTCAGTGTGTAGGCAACAGCCCTGGGCAGGCCCTTTTGGGCAAACCTCTGCAACAGCACAATGCTGATTGAATCAACCCAAAAAAATTGGCGGGACCACAAATTTGCCAAGAGTTTTTTGCATTCACTGCACTCTGCTGGAAACCAGAGAGACTCTAATGGCCTTCCCAGGTCTCATCAGGCTGCTGCAGCTGTTAGTCCAAGCCTGCTTAGTGCTAGTCTTGGCCTAAAGGCGACAGAGATGCTCATTTTCGGTTTGTGGTGGCCGCTGCAGCTCCAGCAGCCTGATTTCTGTGCTGCTTTGCACATGCTCGCCCACAAAAGCCTTGGACTGGTCTTCTCCACAAATCTGTACCACGAGGGCTGCCCCAGCAGTGATCAGTGGAGCTGCTCCACGTGTTTGTCTGGCACGTATCCGGGAGGGGAGGTGTGTTATCCGGGCAGCCTGCAAGCGTCAGGAGCTGCCACCGACACTTGGTGATAATGCTCCATATGCAGGGAAAGAGGGATGGTATCGTAGCTGGGATATTTTCTTTCTTCCCAGCAAAATGAGAGCTGTAACATTTCACATCTCCTGCCAGAGAGGACACCACCAGCACATCACTTGCAGGCCCAAAGTGGTGACCTCTATGTGCTGTAGTAACTGGCTCTCCAGCACTCCTTCGATGATAACCATAATTCCAGTTCATAAAATACAACCACAAAATATTCCCTGAGCACAAAATTTTGTTATTTATAGGCCCATTCCCCAGAATCTGATATTTCTGCAAGAAACCTGGGTATTATCTTCACTCTAGTCCCCATCCAAACCTCTGAATAAAGCTACAGTCCCATGATAATCTAAAAGACAAAGAGACAAATGAAGTCCCTGAGCAATCACAAGAGTGCCAGGTGATACTGGAACTGTCAGGAGGAGGTTTCTGATACCTGGTGAAGCACCTGCTCTCTTGGTGAAGGTCATCAGACCTCAACATGAAGCTGGACCGTTCCCAACTCCTCACCTTTGAGGGGACAAAGCTTTCAGACCCCACTGCAGGCTCCCCTCTGCCCACAGGAAGCAGCACTCACTGTGCGTAGGGCAGGATAGGAACTTAGCTCTGTCATCGATTATATTCCATTTTATTACTCTCAGCTCTTCCAGAGTATTAGAAACCCTCAGGAGACCTTTTAAGACATTTGCTGATGCTTCACTTATAAATCAAACCTCTCCTTATCTGGATACTTTGCTGTGCTCCATCCTCCTCCTGAGCTGTGGGAATAAAATCCTGTGGAGAACTGAGCCCACCTCCACCTTCACGCTGTCCCCCCCAAAAAACGTTTTAAGGGAGAAATTTTCCCAGTGTGAGCTCAGATTTTACTGGTCAACCTCTTTTTTTTGTTACAGCTTAATGAGATTTATCACCCCTCTCTCCAAATGATAATTGCAACAGGTAAAACCAGGATTTCACTGCTCTTTCTGGATCTGCAAAAGATTATTTTGAGCCTTGTGGTGTCAGGTGGAGGTGGCACCTCTTCACCTTCCTGACTGACAAGGCTGTGTCAGATGGTGCCTGGGAGTGTGGGCACGTCTGAGACAGGGCAAGGTTACTGGGAGAGAAGATATTCTCAACCAACATCTTTCTTGAATTGAAATTAAAAGCTGAAAAGATTTATTGCAGTAGCATATTCATGCTGCTATATTTAAGGTGATGTCAGTGTTCTCAGCATAATCCTTCTTATGCACCAAGGATTAAAACTCAGCCATAATAAAGTACCCAAACTGAGACTTGTCCTCAAACGTTTCCTATTTGAAGCATTAATTTTATTTCATTAAATTAAAAATAAAATCAGTTCAAGACTTTTGTAGGTTTGGAGATGAGAACAAGGAGGAATTCAGCCCAGAGACTTGCCCCTGCTGATTGCCAGAGAAGTTAAAAGACCCAGGCAGAGATGAGGCTGCAAAGGGAGAAAAACGTTGCTGCTTTTCTTACTTTGAGCATGGGATATCAGCCTATGGATTGAAGAAGTGCCTTTACACATAAACTGGTAATAAAAATTCAAATAAACACCAATTCCTGTCTGCACTGTGGCCCATCCTGTGGTGCTCCCAGGATTTTGGGTACCAGCTGAACTTTAGAAAGCCTTGGCTTTCTCCCTGGAGTATGTTTACTCTTGAACATGCTACAAATAACGAATAGGTTCATCTGTTGAAATGATACATAAAATGGCAATAAAGGTACTTAGCTTGTGCAGTAGGAACAAATCTCTATAAGGGATCTTGCTTTTTCCCAGTACACTGTCATTTCCAAGAATGCCTGGTTTCCTGAGCTCTCTTCTGATGACGGCCAGTATTTTTATTCCCTAAGTTCAAATGTGAACAGGAATCATAATTCTGGTCACGTTAAGGAGGTTTTGCAGGATTGTTTTCCCCTTTGGGCCAGGTGTAGGGCTCCAGGTCAGGATCCAGCTGGCTGTGCTGGATCAGTAGAGTGCATTCAGGACAGGGAATGCTCAACGAGCATGTGGGAGCAGAAGGGAACCAGACTAATTGTGGGACGTTCTCTGCATCAGCCACACTCAAACCACAGCCTTGGGGACCAGCTGGAAAGACTGGTGGCTGTGCTGGCCCTGGGCACAGGGAGCAAGTCTGCCTTAATGCAGCCCTTCGGTCTGAGATAAGGATGAAATGGTCCTTTGAAGCTGTGATAGTGAAGGGAGGGGAAAAAATTATAAAGCTGGTGAGAGAGCTTAGAGCTGCTCACAGCACCAGAAATGGCCCGAGTCAAGGGTGTCCCTCTGGGGAGTTTTAATAGGAAACTCTCCCAAGAGCGTGTTCCAGGTAGAGGGGGAAGAGGAGGGAGGACCATGAAGATGGGTAGTTAGTCCTGGAGCAACAAAATACCAGCAGGAGACTGTCCTTTCTGGTGCTAAGACACTAAAATCTGGGACTCAGGGAGACTGTGGAGCATAAAGATGTTATATATGCAAGGTTTGGGTAATACATAGCCTGGAAATGTCAAATTAAATATACCTGAACAATTTCAATTTGATTCCTTTGGGGTCATACATGGGTTTATGATCTTTAAGCTAAATATTCACATGTCTTTTTTTCCTGAAGTGTCCATGTGCACGAAGTGCACCTGCAAAGAGCTCCTTTAAAGAGCAACTGTTTGATATTTTAATTCCAGAAAACTGCTCAGAGACTGCTCTGGAGGCAATGACTAACTTCCTCTCTGGCTTGTCTATGGAATTCGTAAGCTTAGAATTAATTTAGGAGGAGAGTGACATTATTGCCACTCTACAGAGGAAAGCATTGAGTCACAAACCGGTTCTCCAAAGTGCAGTAATTGCAGAACCCAAATTGTGATGATGCAGGGCTGGGTATCTCATTCCCTGGG
Source organism: Oreocharis arfaki (assembly GCA_013398015.1). Taxonomy (NCBI): domain Eukaryota; kingdom Metazoa; phylum Chordata; class Aves; order Passeriformes; family Paramythiidae; genus Oreocharis; species Oreocharis arfaki. The sequence continues at coordinate 523,124 of VZRR01004106.1, read as the reverse complement.
GTATTTGCTCTGTTACACTGCTTGGATGCACCTGGGGAAGATCAGCACCCCTCCAAGGCCAAGTTCCAGAGTATCACCCCAAAATGAGCAGCTTGCATCTATTAACGACTCCAAAAATGTTAGAACTTCGTGTAGGAGCTCTATGAGGGAGGTAGAAGGGGCAGTACATTATCCAGGTCTTTGGACACAACAGTCTTAAAAGCAGGATGACCTTTCTAGTTGTTTTTATGGAGAATTTGTGATTTGGACTGAAATTTTCTGATGGAGTATTTAAAAAAAAAAGTATATAATAGAGATTAGAGGTTTCTGAAGGGAAAGAAAAAAAGAAAGAATGAACAGCAATCTGCTCTGTTCAATTTTTGGCTATTACAGGGGGATGTGGAAGGATTTTATGCTGGGAATATGCCTTTTGAAGTTCCCATAAAAATCTGTTCAAATTTGGCCATGCAAAATGCATTTGTGAAATTACTACTTGCACATGCTCGGAAGAGCCTTTTTAAATTTTATATTTAGCAGCTAAAATCTCCAGAGAACCACCTGAGCAGCTTGGAGCTGTGCCATACCCACAGGCTGATCAGACTCCAGCCCGGGACGTCAGCGTGAAATGTGGGATGGGGCGGGCTTTTCCCAGAAGAGAAAGATTTCAGCCCTATGGATGAACATGTGAATGGCACAAAATAGATGTCATTATACTCTCAAAATCCACAGATAGTATCAGTAGAGACTGAACCAGAGTCTTTGCAAGTCAAGCAAAATTCAGAGGAGGTGGAGCTGCCAGACTGTTTGCAATAAATTTTGAGTGATGCTGCTCTCTGAACACAGCCCCGATTTGGATGAGGTTTGTTGTGTGCATCGTCTGGACAGTCACTGCTCTGATTTTCCTGCTGCAAGGAGGGAATCATCCCAGACATTGTGGTGGCACAGAACTTTTCCTCCCACCCTCCCCTTGTCTTGTGGAAAGGCAGCAATGCCAGCCCGTCAACTGCCTGTCCAAATTGGAGGTATTTGTTTGGAGCAAGGAAAAAAACATCCTTACTCAGGGACAGAGAAGCCAGCCCTGCTCAGGGATGGAGCAAACAGGACCTTTCCTTTGCATGTCACAGCCCTAGATGTGTCAACACATGGCTGGGTCAGCAAAGGGGAGTTTTACCTTGGAATGGCCACGGGGAGATAAATGCAGCAACGCTGTTAAATAGAATTAGCTATTTATTTGCATGGCATTTAATAGTGTTGGGTAAAGGTCAGTGTGTTCTCACAGTCTTGCCATTTGTGTTGAGGAAAAGAGAGCAGCTGTGGCTCTTCTCCCCACCTCCAGGATTTCAAACTCCTTCATTTTACAGCCAGGTATTCACAGCTACCTTTTATGATCTCACTCCATAAAGAGAGGTTTCTCGCCAAGAACACAAAAAGAACTCTTCTTAAAATCCTCATCCACCATGACAACAGAGACTGGACTGCACCCAGATGCAGCAGGGCCATGAAGGAACAGCATTTCTCCAGGAAACCAAAAAAGTTTGGCTGATACATTTTTCCCTGGGTCATTGGGATTTACCCATGTGCTGCCCAACACGGCACAGGCAGCCCTGGCCATGAGATGTACTTTGTATGTCCCTTGGCCCTGTGTCTTTTGCATTTCAGAGTGAGCTGCTGCAGATCTGCCCTGTGATAATGTTCAATTAACAGGGAGCGTTTTGAGACTCACTCCAGCCTCAGCAGGCACCAGTGTGTGATGGGAGCTGGGGCAGATTCTGCCTGCTCTCCCATCCCGGTGCAAGTGTCATGACACGAGGGTCTGAGGGTGGAACACCTCTCGCCCCACCTTGCAGGACACGCTGGAGCTACACAGACTAAACCCCCATCCCACACAAATTAAAATACAATAGATCTCCACGTGGGTGATCTCATTCAGAAGGATTTAATTACAGTGAGATGAGGAGTTTCTATCCAAGGGTTTCACCTGCTTTAGTTTTACACCTTTTCCCTATGATTTTCATGGCCTTCCCCCAGGCTCCATAAGGCTCAGGCAGTACCACAGAAGTAGCAATATTTCCCTAAAAGAGCCATTCCCAAACGTTTCCTTTGGGTTTTTCATAACTTGGTACTGTACCAGCTCTTCTCACCGAGCTACTGTGTGGAATAATGTGCCCAGGCGAACATTGTTACATGAAAACACAAATACTGGAGATGCTGACAGATGGAGGAACCACACTGTTTTGAGGGAAGGAAGGGCAGGATAGGAGCAGGAATATCAGAATGAGTCTTGCCGTTTACATATAACAAGCTACAGCTATATTTGGATACGCTGAGGCATTCACAACCTTCCCAATTGCCAGGCTTTCAAATACACACATTACCACCAGAAGTGCTCTTGCTTAAGTGCTCCCATCTCCAGGATTTCCTTTGAAGTATCTGACTGAAGTAATGTAAAGTGCATTTCAATTGGCAGTGAATGCAGGTTAAATGGTAACAGCACAACAGATCCAGTGTTTGTTCCCTGGGCTTTTTCTTTTACCAGTCTCTCTTTTGACGAGGCTTGGCTACTTACTGTAACACTGCATTCAGGCACCTTCAGCCTATTAAGCCTCTTTCCTGACCCTCTATACAACTGCTCGAGGATGCTGTGAGCTGTATCAGTACTGCTTTAGCACACAAAAAAAGTGAGTAAATGCACCGCTGAGTGCACAGGCTGAGCAGTAAGCGGTGGGTAAACCCCCTTTAGAAATCTGTGCACTTGCATTTACCCTTGGCTACACCGCCGAGCTGGCTGCAGACTGAGCCAAGCGCTGCGGATCGCTTTGGATTTGTGTGTCACCTCCCATACATGTTGATGCAGTATCGACTATTTAACCTTTAAACAGAGTGCTTTTCTAATCCATTGGATTGGCTGAAGGACGTATATCATGCTAACAAAATAGCCAAGCCTGCACTGAGCGATGAAATATCCCCCTGCCCATGCCAGACACTCTCTCCGCCTTCGATCGCGGAGCCGGTGCTGCAGCACTGCTCTTGGAAAAGCAACCAAAAAATGCATGACAGGGACAGGGATTATCCTAAGTCACTGATATTGTCCAGAGGTACCTTACCCTGTCTGGACCTGAGCAGGATCTTTCCCAGAAAGAGGAAAGACCCAGTGGAGAAGTGGGGAATGAATGCTCCTGGTGGTGAGGCATGGGGCTGATTTACAGCGGAAAAAGGACTGATCTGGGCCATGGGTGTGCTCATGCACCACCCAGGAGTGTCAGGGAGAGTACAGGGATCAGCTGCAGAGGGACAGGGAAGTTACCTCCTCCTTCCACTTCTGTACCACAAAATCAGGCTGAGAGATTTCTGAGGGTAACTAGAGGAGAGACCACATCCTAAAACTGCTGTGTAGGGCAGCCAGTCTGAGGTCTCCCACCAAACCTCTATTTGTGCCTGTGTCTATGAAACAGAGATTGGAATTGAACTGCTGCAGTTAACTTGCTTGTTCTTCACACATACACGCTCAAGAGGATTTTTTTTTTTTTTTTTTCCTTCTTAAAGACATGAGACATTTTTTTCAGATTCATCTTTTTGGAGAGGAAAGGGGGAGAAAAAGGAATGTTCCTTCAGGGCTTTGCTGAATTAAACCCCTTACATCTGAGCATCCTCCAGATCAGGACGTTGGCACCTCGTTACATCTTCCCCATGGCCTCTCTGAAGCTGCACCCATGATAGATGTTTAACATGCTGTAACGCATATTCCTCTGTAATGACTTTGGTGGGGCCATTACCATGAGTTACACCAGTGACAGATTGATACTTAAGTCAGTATATGTTTGCATAATATCTGTCTGCGTTCCCACGTAGCCCCCCATTACCAGTGCACATAATGACAGCACCGAGAGCCACATGACTGGTGGGTTCAGCCCTAGTCCCTGTCACTTATTGCCATGGCACCCAGCACTGAATCACTGGGGGTGTTTAAATAGGCAGACATTAATTTATAGAGTAAATCATTACAAAATGGAGGAAATAAGTGACTATCATTGGCACTGATTTGATCTAATGGAGCCTCGCAGTAAATTGCTAATATTCTGCCTCTCCCGCTGTATTTTTTTTAAAATGTGAAAACCAAATAAAAATACAAACCCGTGTTGAACTTGCCACGTACATTGCCAGGTATGTGGTTTGCTGATGATGTACAAATCCAGCTCACCTCCTCCCTGCTGCTTCTCCAGCTGGGGAGCAGGATCTCCTCCTTGAGGTTTCAGTAGAGACCTGGTAACCTGAAAATTGGGGGAAGACACATTTATTGCTCTCTCCTGAACTGCCCTTTCCCTTTCTTGTCTGGGAGAAGGCAGCTTTTGGTTCACTGGAGTGGAAGTTGGCTGTCCATTTCCTGATGGCAGCGAAGAGCAGGCTCCCATCTGGTTGATGCAGATGCCACTGTTTTGACTTTATCCAGGTGGTCACCCAGCAAACCCTGTTGTGCCTAATTATTTAAGAGGGTTGTGAAACACTAGGTGATTTTATATACCATATGTGCTAGAAAACATAAGCATGAAGATGCTGTGACTTAATGATGTGGCACCTTCGGCTCCGAATCTTCCACGTTTTACGGCTTAAATCTGACCTTTCCCTTTCCTGTAATGCACTTTGTAGCATTTAGCTCAAAAGAAGAGCAAACAGAATTGGAGATGGGGAGGTTATCAGCAGCAGTTACAGAGCCATCCTCCAGCCTCCATCAAGATAAAGCACTTGACTCATTTTAGAATATCCATCCTAGCAGGAAGAAGGCGGGAAGAGAGAGGGGAGAGCCTGTCCATTAAATGGAATTTCAGGATTTGGAGTTCAGACACTTCCTTCATGGTGTTAGAGCAAATCACAGATCTCCTTCCTCAGAGCAAAACAGCAACACAGGGTCTCCTGCTCTGGTTATTAATTTATTTATTTTTAACCTGCGTAGTTTGTTGCTTTGACTTCTCAAACAATGGGAAGGTACAAGGAGAGAAGGATAATAAATTGCATTCCCTCCTTTTTGCCATCATAGGAAACCTTGAGGGACTGTTCAGCAAGCTGGAGCTCTTATCTGCCTTTGGGCGATCTCATTATCAAACCTTCATTTTGCTCCCCAGCAGGAGAGATGGCCTGCAATGTATGATAACCTCTACTTATGAAACTCACACTCCAGAAATCTCTGATAATAGGCCAGCTAAAATGGAAAACCAAAGAGCAGGCACCAGGTTTGCAGCCACCAATAAAGACTACACACATGCACACACACAGAGGCAGGTACCAACACACATACATGTTTTTAGTTTTATTTATATTTCTGTGCAACAGCCCCACTAGGATGGCACCTCCCAGAATTTAAACCACAAATCTAATGTTGTCCAGCATACAAAAATAAGCCTGTGTGATATAGGAGCCTGTATCCCATCTGCAGAGGTCAGTGAAATCAGTGGGAATTATAACCTATCTAACCTGCTCAGGTGTTTTATAAATCCCATTAAACACTTATTTAAAGACAGTTGAACGTATGAGCTGTAGGAACAGAGGCAGTTCCTGGGGGCAGAGAGAAAAAGAGGAGAAGTGGGATAAAGAAAATCAAGTTCCCTAAGCACTTGGGCACTTTGATTAATACAATATAACATGATAGAATATTTTATATTATTTTTCAATTACTTCTCCATCATGATGGCAGTGTCCAGGTAATCCTTCATCCTCCAAATTCCCCATTTCTGAACCCTACATCTCTGCATAGGCCATTGAGGAACAAATGGGTTTGCAGCACTCCCAGTGCAACCCCTTCTGGGTATGGGCTAGAGAAGGTAAGAGATTGAGATTTGGGGAGTTCAGCTGCAAATCCCAGAATTCCTGCTCGTTTTGCCTGGTTTAGGCTGTGTGTCCTGCAAGTCTCCATGCCCAGCAAAGAGATCCAGCTGCCCCATGAGGGCACAGTCACAGCCCACACCCAATGCCTGCCCACCCCTCTGTGGGAAGGTGAAGTGTTGGATCACGTGGCAAAGGTGGAGAGGTCCTTTTGAACATGGAAAGGTCTCCGGGAGGCCTCCCGTGGATGCAGAGCCCCACTAATCCCTACATTCCCACTTGCAGGGCTGCGTTTCCCAGCTCCATGAGCTCCCACCAAGAGCAGCTGCTGTGCCATGGAGCAGCTTTGCTGCTCTCCACAGGCAGGGGATTAGGCCATGGGAATCAGCCACAGCTCAGCATCCCTTGGCCATCCCCATCCCACTGCCATGCCAGACCTTCCTCATCATAACCCGAGGAACAGAGCAATCCAGGCTATGAACTTAAATTTTATCTCCTTTTGTTCTGCACCACTGGGAGATGTTCTGGGCCACACAGGATGTGGTGTGAAGGTAAAACACCCGGAAGCATCAAAAATCCATCCCCTCCCTTTTAGTTTCCACTTTCCTATCAGTAAAAAAGGTCAGCAGCAGTCAGTTGGTCTCCCTCACTTGCGCAGGGAATGCAGAAATAGATTTGCTCTTGTAAAACTTCCCTAAGCATAACACACTGCTGCAAATATGATAACACTTTTAATTATATTTTAATGTATCATACGGATTATATTTTCAATACCTTAAAAAATAATCAGCCTGAAAAATCCCAGCTAGTCAGGAAATAAAGGCAGAGAACAAAAATATTAAGATATGAAGAGATTTTTCTTATGAAGGTTAAATATGTCTTATTTCTAAATTTCCATTAAATGGGAACAAATAGGAGAAAATAATCATAAAAAGCTGCAGTGAGGCACCTGGTTAGCTGAACAGACCTCATTGGGATGGGCTGTTCTTGCTGAACAAAACAGTAAAATTGAGAGAATTCCCCATATTTTTCTGCACTGGATCTTGGGGACACGCTCATCTCGGGGTGTTTTCCCAAACAGAGGCAGAAAGGGAAGGGGAATTCTCTTGATCCCAAGGCTCCCGCCCCAGGGTGAGCTCATCCACCCGTGCTTTGGGTAGGGAATCGTTGTCCATTTCCCATCGCTGGAATTGCTCCAGGTCACGTTGCTTGGAGCAGCCTGGTCTAGTGGAAGGTGTCCCTGCCCACGGCAGGGGGCTTGGAACAAGATGAGTTTTAAGGTCCTTTCCAGCCCAAGCCACTCTGGGATTCTCTGATTCTTGTGGCCAGGCTGTGGATCATTCCCACCACACACACCAGGAGGGTGAACAGGAGCCAGCTCGCACTTATCCGTACCTAATGATTATTTTATTTTCTTAGATTAGAGGCTTTCATTTCCAATGCCAGCTAGTCCAATACTTCTCAGAAATAACACATCCCCTCTTAAAAGCACGTAAGGTAAAGTTTGGGGTTTCTTTAATGGAAAGCAGAATCACACCTGAAGCGGCCAGGGCTGAAGGCAGATCTGTCTGGCCGGCCCTGCAAGAGGCCTCGTGAAAGCAGCAGTTTTATCAATAAAGTCAAGTCTACTTCAAATGAACACACAGAGGCCTCTCCTTTAGAAATGGGCAAGGAAACGGGTGGAATGCAAAGCAGTCCCCTTTTAACAGAGGTGTTTGAGCTCTTCTCAGCTGTTGTTCAGCAAGAGACAAAAAAAGGAGCCCTAAAAACAAGGCAGTAGATCTCTGCTCCCGACATCTTCCGTTCACATCCCACGCCAAGGCCGCAGTTGGATTCCTGCGAGCTGGAAGGAGACAGAGTTCATGCTCGTTCTTCTCTCCCATGCTAAGGGCAGGTAATTATCTCTGCATTCCTGGAGGAATGTTACAATAAATATGGCTGTCATTTTTCATTACTGCATAGTGAACAAAGGGAACAAAGAGAACAAAAGAAAGTGTGCTTTTGCTAACCTGGGCTCGCGTGTGCCTGGTTGTGTGCAAGGCAGGAGTAGAGGGGAGAGTTTATTTCTATTATTTACTGTGGATAAAGCAATCTGGGTGACTGTCCAGAAATTTACCAGTTTTTTGAACTAATTAAAAATTATTCTGTGGGAAAATCCTTCTCTCTCACTTGGTGTCCCACCACTGGGTTACTCGGCTTAAAATGGAGCTTATTTGAAAGGCAAGAAATGCAATCATGTCTCTCTAACTTCTACCATGCAAAGCACAAATATTCACTTTCTTTTTTTTTTCCCTATTTGACCTCTCAGTAGTGGCCAGATTTCTGAATTTATCTTAATGACCAACATCTTATGATTTTGGAAAATACGGCAAATGAATTTGTATAAATAAAAGTACTTAGAAACTGTGAGTGTATATGTTAGTTCCTTCCCTCCAAAGTCATCCTCAATGCTTCTCTTTCAATGCAGACAAGATAAAACGGAAAATGTTCCATACCCCTAATCACTGAGAATATCTAATCTGAGGCACAGCCAGCTCAAAGTCCAGCCCTATGCCTGTGCATTTTTTTTTGCATGGTTCCCAGGTGTTTTTCCTGCCTAAATGAACAGACACTTTGATTTGCCAAACTGTTATTAGAGAAAAAAAAATAAATTAGAAGGTTCACAGTGTTCACACTGACTGCAAAATTATCTCCTGAGTTGCAGAGAGAACAGTTTGCACTCATCTGTCTGAAGTCTAGCAGCAAATGGAAAATTACAGTGTAAGCAAAATTTCCCCTGGCAACTGTCTACGTATGAAACATCAAACTCTGGAAAGGACTGAAAACCATAGGTCACAACAGTTACTCATGGAAGGATCCTGGAGAAGAGTCTTGCCTCTCCCTTTTCTGGTATTAGACTTTGCCGAGATCCAGGAGTGACAAATTCACTTCTGTTACATCCCAAATCCCACACTTCATCTTCCATGCTTTGTTCTACAGCTCTTGCATTTCCTGTCCTTTTGATGGACGTGGTGGCGCTGCCACTTCTCCTCCCCAGGGCTCTGCTCCCTCATGGTGTCTGTTGTAGCCACGTGGGTTTGCTACCAAGATCCAGCTTACAGAGACCCAGCTTTGTGCTAGTATCTGCGCCAGAGACACACTTGGGGATGTCTCTCCCCAGAGCAGCACTAAAACACCCGCCCCAAAAGGTCTTGCAGCCTCAAACTTCCCAAAAACTCCTGCCTTTAATTCCTCTTTTGAACCTCACATGTGTCAAGCTGCTGCATGTTGTTCTGTAATTTAAAGTCGACTGTGCTGATAAACAAATATCTATACATCTTGGAGTTACAATGGCTCCATAGGAGCCTGGAGATGACCTGGGGGAAGCCCAGGCAGCCCAGAAAATGCAGTTTTCCAGCACTGTGGGCAATCTGCACCCACTGGCATGGGGAGAGCTGGGTTCTCTCCCAGTATTGCACACAAACCTTGTGCAGACACCAAAGTGTGGGGCAGATGCTCAGCTGCAAACCCTTCCTGAAGGGCATTCCTACACTGTGGGAAGGTGCAGACACATCCCAGTTAGGTGCTCAGCAGCTCTAGCTGTGGGGCAGAGCATCTGCAAGCCCATCCCTGTCAGAAGCAGATAACTAGAAATTGGTAGAAAAAAAATTAAAATAAAGGACATTGGTGAAAAATGAGATATTTCTGATTTGTCACTCTCTGCTCTCATCTGATCTCAGCCTGTTCTCTCTAACAGGCACCTTCTTGTCAGTAGCCCCAATGACATCAATTGAGTGGGAGTGCAAAGCATCAACATTACTTGTGAGAACAATCCAGTTAGGGAAGGTTGCTCTGCTGGTAATATTAGAATCAAAACATTCAAATGCACAGACAGAGAGGCTAACAATTCAATTTATGCTGTGAATGCTGAACAGCACATTAAGTAAATCAGTTCAGATGGCTCTGGGTTGTTCATGTTTAAAGAGGATCAGAAACAAAATTTCCAATCCTGTACCACATCTAAATGCTCGAGAGGAAGCACTAAAACCTTCACTGTTGATATATTTATTTTTCTGCATTTCCCTCAGCTGATTGGTCTTTTACTGCTGCCCTGTGGTCCGTAGGGAACTGCTGTGGTCCTTCCCAGAAGAAATACCAAGTTTTCCATGTGGTTACACCTCATGTAACGGGACATTTTAGGGATGTTAATGTTAATTTTTTCCCAAATATTCTTCTGTCATAGATAATCTACAATGCAATACGCAATAAACCTTCCAGCAAGAGTTGGCCATTTCCCCTACAGGCCCAGATTTCCAAAGGACTGCAAGTTTCCAAAGTTGCAAACACTCATTCCAAGGATTTATGAAGAGCTTTAAGCAAGTTTATCTAACCACAGCAGGTCATATTAATGCCAACTGACCCATGAGTGCCTGGAGGTGTTTCCCCACCTCTAACATGTTGCTTTGAGTCCTTTAACAACTGTCTTTCCATGATGGGCCTAATCTTGGGAGAAAGTCTCAAAATGTTCCTGGATTCAGTGTTAAACCCCGGCTCATCCATTACAGGCAGTCTCCAAATACTGCAGGATGGCATAAATCTGTGTGGGCCCCTTCCAACCCAGGATATTCCGTGGTTTTATATTTATACATCTATATAAAACACTGGACATTACCAGACAGCTGAATACACGGATGAGAACAACCCCTACAGCAAGACCTGGCTGACTGCAATTTCATAGCTGAAAACATCTCTTTCCAAAAACTTGGAAAAAGGGTCCAAAGCAGAGATGTGGAGCCAGCAGGGCTGGAGGCAGCAGAGCCACCCCCTGAACTGGCAGTGCCACCGTGTCCCCCGGTGCTCTGTGCTCCCACGTAGGGCTAATTAGCTCTTGTTGAGCAGCACATTAGCACAGCAATGCAGACTTTCCCCAGTACCCCGGCTTGCTTGGAGCTACACTGTGCCACTTACAAATGTTTTAAGATTCATTAACCTCCCTCTGCACTCCCCAGCTACAGAGACAATATATCAGGAGAGGAAACCTGCAGCAGTGGTGAGACAGACAGGATGATAATTTCTCACCCATTCTCCTCTCCTCTGCTCTAACACACTCTGGATAATCACACCCGAAGCTAGATCAGACAGGGACAAAATTAACCAGAACTAGAACTCGGGCCTCACACATTTCTTGCTTGTCTCTACACAAGGCACGGCGACCCTTCCCCATCTGTCACCTTGTCCCTGCGTCAGCCCCGCTCGCTGACAGCCCAGCTCCACCAGCCTGGGGTGCTGCCAGGCTGAGAGGATGTTGAGGCACTAATGGCTCTGTGCTGTTCTCCAGGGCTGTGTGAGCCTGCACCAGGTGACACCAGCAATTCCACACCCGGTTATCCAGCTCCTGCTTGTGTTCTCATGCTGGCGTGGAAATTCAAGGTATGTTCCCCCTCTGTCTCCTTCTCTTTCCAAAACTCGAAAGAATCAGTCCCTACAATTTAACCCTCACTGCAGCACTGCCATTCAGTAATTTATGTTTTAAATTTATGGAGAATATAACTGGAAAAAATGAGCCTGGTAACGAATTCTGTATTTATCTTTATTTTTTTCTCCCACAAAAGATCTTTGAAAGACAAGTTTTCTTTGGTCAAAATGCAATCCCCTCAATTTCATGAAGGTTACTGAGAATTATACAGGTCTACCATGCTGTTCTGGACCTGAATTAATAGTGACTGATTTGACACATACTACTTAGTTAACCTGGGTAGGGTATTACTTTCTTATCTAACTACATTAATTGATTCTACATCACTTAATAGCTCAATAGCTTATCAGGTTACTTCACTCACTAGACAAGCTAAATGTCTGGAGGCAATTAGAGTGTCATTCTCTGTAATAACAAGTTTCTTTGAGAAGTTGCTGATGAGGTTCTTTATTACACAGATTATAAAACGTATCTTCATACTGTTATAAATATAGGTACAAATTGAAATGACTTACCAGGAGTCCCACTTCCCTAGCAACCGGGCAGATTTTAGGCTCGTTTTAGGAATGGTTGCTTTCTCCCCTTCCTCCCCCCTCCCCAACGCTCTCTCCTGCCTTCCTTGTGATCTGTGTCCAATTTTCCGTCACTCAGAGCTGATCTATGGCCACGGAGAACCTGTCACCGGCTCCCTCGCAGTTCGCCGTTCTCAATGCTCAGCTCATCCCGAGGGCGTTACCTCCGGGGCCCGGGGCTCGGTGTCAGGGGTTAATTACGGCTGCTGCTCTCTGTGGCTGCCACTGACACGGGCAGTGCGGAGCCGGAGAGGAGCTCTGTCCTTTCACATTTCCCTACCCCGACAGCTGAGCCCTGCAGGAGGATGGACACAAATTCCCAGCCTGGCCCCAGCAGAAGGTCTGCTCTGTTTTCCACCCCATCCCTCCCACCTCAGCTTTGTTACCTGGTTCATTTCTTACCTGTGTGCCTGAAAAGCCATTAAACAGGGATGGAGGGTCGTCTCTCTGCGTCCCCAAATACACCCTGGTGCTCAACAGAAATGTGAAAGCATTTTGCTTACTCCTGCATGCATTCAAGCAGTAATAAATGCTTCTTTCCATGGATTAAATTAATAGCATTTAAAATTAAGTGAAAGATCATTAAATTCATTTTTTAAACTGTCTACAAGGCTGAAAGGTATGAGAGAAAGAGCCAAAACACAATACCTTTTGTTCTATCCCCAAACCTACCTCCACTCCACAAAGCCTAAATTAATATTTTCTTATCCCAAAGCAGTGTCAAATTTGGGAAGCAAAGAAAGAGAGCAGAGGGGGAAGTGGGGTTGTAAGAGATGGGCTTTGGGCTTGGGTGATCTCAGCACTGTGCAAAAGGGACATTCAAGACTCTGGTGATCATCCCCCAGGAATGGGGCAGAAGCATGATTTTAAATGACAAAGGAAAAAACTTTATTGTGTTTTTTCTTCTTGCCATTCTAAATCTTGCTGCTATTTCTCAGCCATCTCCTGTGGCCAGGCAGATGGCTGAAACTGTCATTAATTGTGCTCTTTCTTCTGGCTCTTTAAGAATGTTTTTTTGGTCACTGCTGGAAAAGCTGCAGGAGCTATGGGAAGACAGAAAAACTGGTGGAGGTGAGGCAGAGTGTGAATAAACATCGCTTGTGATCCTGGTTTAAAGGAGGGGAAACCCTGTGTCCCTCCACAGAGGGAAAAATCCTGGTCTTGTCTGGGTTCCTGATGATTGTCCAGTGGAGTGGTGACTTTTCCATCCCACATGGAGGCTTTGCCTGTAAGGAAAACCAGCAGCCCATGGCTGTGGGCTGGGCAGAAGAGGAAGGCAATGCCAGGTCACGTTGTGAATTTTCATCTTCTCTGCTGGCATCAGCACCTCCATCTTGACACACACCACAGACCCACACCTCCCTTCAAAAAGCGGTTCCTGTAGGTTCAGAATTTGGTTGGGGAAACTGTGTTTTGCTTTTAAACCCCTGATTCTCATAACTTTTCCCACAAACACCCTGCTGAGTTGGAGGATAAAGGCAGACGATCATTAAGAGATGTTGTCCTGAGCCAGCAGCTCCTTTGCCCGGCAGCTCCCCTTGCTCTGGAAGCACCTGGGCCCTAAGCCTGCAGGAAGGAGCCTACAAGGCACAAAAGCAGCCTCCAAACAATCCTGCAGGAGCTACAGCTGCCGTGCTCAGCCCAGCACATTTGTTTTCTGTGTCTCCTATCTTTGGCATTTAAGATGTTCTGTAATTTTCAGAGGACAAACAAACAAAACCCTCGCGGTTCCCTTTAAACAGCCGGCAGCACCCACGGCTCGTTGATATTCACCAGCCAGAGATGTCTGCTACCTCCGAACAATTAGTCTAAAATATTTATCAGAAATAAGTGTTGGGGTTTTTTGTCCAAGTTTTTGAAGTTATGAGGCCTCAGATGGGATTAATGGAAATTTTAATTAAGATATGGAAATAAGCTGCTTTCTCCCTGTCTCTCTGAGACTGCAGGGAGTTCACATTATCCTCAACAGCATGTCTCAACCTGCTGGGGGAACCATTTGCAAGATGACTTTGTTTTTAAGTTCACCTTAGACAGGATGTTTAGCTGGGAATTTGGTGTGAACCCCGAGTCCATGTCTGCAAAGAGCTGCTCTGCCTCTGAGTAAGGACCCCCCTGCTCTCTTCCACAGTCAGAATCATGAACCCTTTTCCCACTGCAGGGAAAAGCTTTCCTGAAGGAGGCAGAGGGATTTAAATCTTTTTATATGTTTTCTGACAGGCATCCTGGCCATCAGGCTGCTGAGCTGGGCTCCATTCATAAGGAGGAGATAAACAGAAAGGAGAATTGAACGGGCAGCCGCTGAGCAGAGGAGCCCAGGCTGCCACGGGGCTGCTGGGAAGAGCATCCCAGAGGAGCAGAGGCTCTGCTCCAGCGCTCTCCAGGCTCGTGCTGCTGCAGACAGGACCCTGATAAGGCTGGTGGTGAAGCAGATTTGAAATACCGATGATTTTAGGTCTGATTTTAGTCTCTGACTTCATTCACCGGTCACAGTGCAAATGCCCAACACCAGCAGGGTGAGCGCCCTCCTCTCAAACACTGCTGTTCTCCTTGGGAAAATACTTATTTTATGGATGTTCAGCCTTCTTACACTGCAGCATTGCTAAGAGTGTGAACTGAGCTTTTTCTTTTTTTTTGGAGGCAAAGGATTTTAATTCGAGCCTTGGAGCAATTTTGGCCTCTAGTGTTTGAAGATTTCACTGGGAATAAGGAAGCCAGGTAGGCTGAAGAGTTAGATTTCTGCACAGAGCAGAAACTGTGACTTGCATGGAGAGGTTGTCTCAAAATATTGAGGAAAGCTGTCTGCAGAAACTGTCTGGAAGCTTTTCTGCTTCTCTTCCTCCTTTAGTCTCTATAGATAAACCTCACTTTTCCCAGTCTAAAGATGAGGGAAGCTGAGGCACACAGGCACCTGTATTTCCCAAAGAGATCTATATTTTTGGATGCTTTGGCTTCCAGATGCGCTAAACATTTGTATTTCTAGCTGAGCCCAGCATGAGAAGAAGATTTAAGAAAAGGGCATCTTAAATCTGTTTCAAAAGGTAATGAAAAATATCTGATAAAAGTATTTCAAGTCATTTATATAATTTTGCACCCTGTGGAATCACACTTAGATATCTATTGATATGGATAAAGATATCTTGTTTATGGGAAACAAATCTCATTCTCAAAGCTGTTAAAGAAATGGAAGCACATCTGAATGTGCTGTGAATAACTTATTTCGTGTGAGCATCACAAAATAACTCATGAGCATTAATTAATCAAATACTGAGACCTAAGCATGAGCTATCTGGGCATTTCTATACCAAATCCATCTTACTGACAGGGGGGAACCAAAAGGCATGAAATGACTTGTCCAGGGTCTCCTGCAAGTCCTCAGCAAGGCTAAGACTGAAATCTGGCCATTCTTTTTCTCTTTCTTCCAAACTAGGGACTGTCCTCTAGCTTTGGGAACAAAGGAAAAAGGGAAAAAAGGAAAAGGAATAGATGCATTAAGGATGCCCAGATGTTCTTGACACAGAGGGCACAGGTCAAATCTGAGATCCTATTTCAAAATCTAGAGAAAATTACCTTTCCAATGACATGTGGCGTGACCTTCAACTCCTAATAGTGTAGGAGCAGTCCATTTCTGAACGTTTGCATCATGCATTTTACATTCCGGATCTCTAAATCATCTCTTATCATTTACTTACTTCTCCCCGATAATGAACACTATTTTTCTGCTGGATCTCCTTTTTTTTTTTTTTTTTTAAATGTGGGCTGCATCCTGCTACACCCTGCTTTTCAAAAGCACATGAAAAATCTCAAAGCACAAAACTGACATTTAATGCAAGGCTGGGGTATAGTTGCTGATTACTGCTTGCGTGTGTGTTTTGTACAAAACGGGCAGACAGACTGCAGAAGGCTGGGAGGCATTAAGCAGAGATGATTTTGAGGGGATCTCAACCAAATTAAACTTTTTTTTTTTTTTTTCAAGTAAAGCCCAGCAGGGGATAACAAAAATTAGGGTTGGATTTACTAAAAATGAAGTGCTCCGGTGATTAAAAAACGGTTGGCTGCAAAATCCCAAACTGCATTTGATTGTGAAACAGCACCAAGCCAAGATAGGGCAGCTTTAATAAATTGTGTTGCTAATTACAAATATTTCGTAGTATCTCCATTTAGACAATAAGGAGGGAACTGTTTAATGACAATTTATTAGTGCATGTGCACAGATATACTGTATTTTA
This sequence comes from Oreocharis arfaki, assembly GCA_013398015.1. Taxonomy (NCBI): domain Eukaryota; kingdom Metazoa; phylum Chordata; class Aves; order Passeriformes; family Paramythiidae; genus Oreocharis; species Oreocharis arfaki. Next base: position 507,078 of record VZRR01004106.1, on the reverse strand, counting down.
ATCTTCTTTTTATTTCTTTTTTTTTTTTTTCCAATTGGTTCTTCCAAATAGGAAAAAAATGATAATCGTTATCTAAGCTCTTGACTTCCCTTGACTTAATTGCAATCTAAGCCCACTTCTAATCTGTACAGATCACAGTTGCACGATTTGGAGTTTAATTTGAACCCCCGGTGAATACATGTGCAGAGGCTGGAGGGTTTGTGTGTGCACACATTTGTGTGCTCAGCGCTTTGAACGTGCCCTCTTTCCCCCACCAAAAAGAAAACCAAGCAGGAAGAGGTCTCTCTGTGTTCTCACTATTAGCACGTGCAGCACCCGCCTGCCTGCCAGGACTGCAGCTCCCTGAAGGACCGGGATTTCTTCCACCATTCCGTATTTCACTATATAAATACAATTTGCAGCTTTTGAAGTAGGAAACTGTAATTTGCTGAGAGTGGGGAAGGCCAGAGTAGTTATTCTGTGCCTGGTCCACAGAGTGTGTCGTGCCCCTGAGCTGGGGAGAAGATCCTTTTGTGCTTCACGTCCGATATTGCAAAGCTGTTAAAGAAATCTGGATGCCTAATTCTTGTTAGAATACTAAACTGAGGTTTTTCTTACACGTCTTCACCTCGCGTTTGCCTCAGGGGGATCCCTCCATCCATTTAGAGATGCTGGGAAGGGGATCTCAGTCTCTGCATTAGTGTGGCTCAGCTGGGGAGAACAGGCAATGTGGATGAAGTAAGAAACAATGCACCTAAAATTTGAACCAATTCGTATTTGAAGCTCAAGAGAGATGAGTTACCTATTTTCCCATCTTTTTGATTATTATGTTTAAGATATCTGCTCATCCTAGATCAGGCTGAAACCCCTGAGCACTGAAATATCTCTGTGTTTGGTAACTGTCTCTAAATAAACACAGAAGGGCTGTGTTTGTCCCTGCAGGAGCCACATCCCCTGCATGGTCAAGGAATAAGCTCAAAACAGCTCCTGCCATAGAGGGAAAGACACTGCCTCCTCCCTTGCTCACTTACCAACAAAAAAAGCAAAGCCAAATACACTGAAAAAATATTTGCTATGCTTGTAGCTAAGATTTAGGTTGATTACAGCTGAAATAAGACTTCCACAGTTTTAATTAGCTACAGGGTGGGGGCCAAGCTCATTACTCTGAAAATGTAATGATGTTTCCGCTTCCATTTCCACAATCAGGTTCTTCTCCCTATGAAGGGGCTTCTGGCATATTAAAGATGGGCTGTGAGCTTGTCATGGCACATCCACTGTTGGAACAGTTTGGACCTGGATCCAGGAGTGTGGCCGGACTCCATCCTTTGCCTGGGGTTCAGAGGCAGAGGCTGCTTCAGCACTCCCCTGAGATGAACTCTCCTGCCAAAAGCAGATCCCCAAACCCTCCTGTACAGTATTTTTATCTGCAGCAAACCCAAAGTCATAATGAGCTCAGGATTATCCCCACCTGAGATGATGCATTGTCCAAGCTCCCTCCAAGCACATGCCTGGAAGACCCAGTGCCTGATGATTAACAACGAGCCCAAGCAGGGACTCAGAGACAGGCGATGAAAAATGTCCCTGCAAGACAGGGAGGCTGAATGGGAAGAAACAAATCCCTTTGAGGTGCCCTGAGAGTTACTTTTAGGCCCATGATAGCTCCATTAGTTGTATCTACGGTGCCACTTCGCATTTCATGCTACAGCGAAGTTTTCGTTTGACCAGCAGCGATTTGCACAACTTGTGGAAGTTTCTTTCTCAGGGCTGGCACATTAAAGGAAAAGGCTCCCCGGCGCTGCAGGCGAGATCCAATATTTTGTTGTCGTCTACAATTGCCTATTGACTGTGAAAAAGCAAATAAGACACTCTGAACCAGGCAGGCTTTCGGATACCTGAATCTGAGCCGGTCTTGCTGCTTTCAAAGAGACCCTTTGGCAAACGTTTGGGGTTTGTGTGTGTGCATGTGTGTGTCTGTGTGTGTGTCTGTGTGTGTGTGCATGTGTGTGTGTGTGTGTGTGTGTGTCTGTCCCATTTTCCATGACCCCAGAAAACGTGTCAGACTCTCCCAGTTAAGAAAAAGGATATCTTTTCTTTTAACTCAGTTAGCAAACACTGCCAGCTCTGACAGTCCCCCAGCTCAGTCCCCAGGCTGTCAGCTGCTGGTCCAATTTTAGTTTTGCATACTGTCTAGATAGCAAATTTATTGATGAAATATGGTCGTAGGTGTAAGAAAAACTTGGAGGATCCAACACAACTTCTTGAACCTCTACTTATGAAGACTAATGTATATCTTTACAAGCTGGCAAATGCGTCTTTCTGTCTCTGAAGGTTTGTGTATGTGAAAAAAATAAATCTGCAAAAAAGATGCTGATACTTTAAATGTTGGCTCGTGTCTTGTTTTTATTTTTCAGTCCTGCAGTCGGGGAAAAAAACCTGGAAAAAACAATGTATAAATAATTGTTACTATGAGAGTGCTGAGGAGACTGAGCCCCAGAGCAGCACTCTGTTCTACAAAGGTTTTCCTTAGCTGAAAACCCCAAAAAACTCCTTATGGAAGACTTCTGTCCTAAACATTACTGGCCACTAACAGATGCAATTCCTTTCTTGCTGCACACATAGGCAATGTTATGTCAAGAGACTCAAGGTGGGAAGGGAGAGTGGCAGAAGGGACCTGTGGGCTGGCAGCTGGGTACAAAGGTGACACCATCCACTGGTATCTTTGAATAAATTTTGTGTTTCTCATTTAAATTAATGCCAAACATATTTTGCATTGTAGCAAGGTACTGCCTGGTCCATGTGCCATGTTTTCTAGGAATGGGTGTCTCTGAAAACATAGGATCAGCTCAGAAGAGGTCCTTGGGGACAGATTTAGCACACATTAGTCCCCCAGAATCTGTGTTTTATAAGATCTCTACCCATTCAACTCTGTAGCCAATGGGATTTGTTGGAAAAAACACAATCTCCGATAACCAGGACCACAAATAATTGTAATGGAGAAGATTGGGCCCTCCTACATCATCGAATGGAGATCTTGGCATGCGTGGGGATTGCCCTTCACAACGGGCAGTGACAATCAAAGAGGTCATGGAAAGAGGAAATAGCTCCATAGTACACTGAGAAAGAGCTGGAGGGGAAAGAAATCCCTCCAGTTCCATAGAGATTCCCTGAAAATAACAATTAAAGTTCTCCCTAAGGACTGTGAGCATTGGCCAGGAGGGAGTTACATCAGGAGCAGACAAGATGGTGCAAACTCCTTGAAGTTAATGCTCGTGGCTTTCCTTCCCGCAGCCTCTGGAGAGGAAGCAGTGATTGAATCCAACAAACCACAACCCACTCATGGACAGAGAGGGGACTGCTGGCTATGGAGCCGGGTATCAGGGGAGGCAGAAAACCCTCAGAAGTGTGAGAAAAAATGTCTCCAGTGTGTGGGAGGAGAGGGAGAAGTCAGACAGATAATTCTGCTGGCTTCTGTTTTGTGGCTCAGGCCCTCTCGTGTTCTCACTGACTGTGTGTGACATGGGCATGCCCTCCTCATTTTAACTCTTTAAGTTACATTCAGTGTGTTGTTAATACCTGGTGCCTCTTTTGGTAGAAGCAAAAGGTTCTGAGCTCATAAGAGGGGGAAAAAAAAAAATCAATAAATTACAATAAAAGTGAAAGAAAAACATTTCTCTGGCAACCAGTGATGCAGCACCAGCAGGAGAAGCAGCCGCACCAAGGGGGGAGCAAAGACATGGAGGAAAAATAAACAAGATGTCTCATGTAAGGAAGAAAAAAAATTAAAGCAAGGCACATGTTTTGCAGGAAAGGAATAGTGGTGAAAAGAGGACATTTACATGGAATAATTCCCCTTGAAACCTTGGATAAATTGGAAGGAATATATCTCGAACTATAGCTAGGCTTTGCTGGGCACTAAAGACAAGTGAGAGGAGGAAACGCTCCCAAACTGAAGCACGAGGCAGCAAACTGCCTTCCTGCAGGGCTGAATCCTCAACAGCCCCCATCCAGCAGCCCCCAAAGCATGGAATTCCATGTGAGGGGGAAAAGACTTTAGGACTGGGTGGGGAGGACAGACACGCTGGGTGGCACTGGTGGCTCTGCCTGCAGCAATTTCTCCAGGAGCATTCAAGGCCAGGTCCCAGCTCAGCCCTTTGGTCTCTTGCCTGTGCTCTCCCTGCACCTCAGTCATGGCTGAATTTTCAGTGGAGGGTTTTTATGTCTTTAAAAGCCTCTAATCTGGGGTCCTACATCAGTGGGGAAACGAAATGATGAGGGTCACAACCTGCTCCAGGTCGGAGAGTCTGTCTGGAGTGGGGAATGGGGCAGGATCGGATCCTCAGGCTACATCCACATCCTTGTGCTGACACTTCCCAGCCGCTGCATCTCTGCAGGTGCTTCAGCCTGTTCCTTGTGCCCAAACCAATCAGCAATTCACTGCTAAACCACTCTTCGAGAAACTGCTTTGCAAATAAACTCTGGGCCTGGGCGCTGGAAGAAAACAATCTAATTATTGGCTGCTGGGCTATTTTCTTCCTTAAGAGATCTTTAAGAGCAAGTCTGATCTATTCCCTTCGCAGTTTCTTCTTCCCTGTCAATACTGAGAACTCAAGTGAAGCAAAACACTGGATGCAGCAAATGATCTTCTTGCTTGCCCGAGAGTCACTTCGGGTGGGTCCAATATTTTTAGGTTTAAAAAGTAGTCAAAAGGTTTCAGAAGAAATGAGATGGAAACAGGCTGGTTTGTATGCATGAAAAATATATATTCTTGTCAAAAAGCTCCTGATAGCAGCTAACAGCAATGAGTTAAAGGAAAAAAACACCAATATTGTTACAATCAGTTGAAAAGTAACAATGAAATTAAACAGGTGTTCTGCAAATAGGGATTTAAAGTCAGATTTCAGCCTGGGAAGCTCTGAAACAGCTGAAGGGAGATGCATGGCTGCAGGAAACCTCATCCTCCTGCAGTGAAACCCTGCAAGACTGGTTGGTCCCATAAGAGATTCCCTGTGCCTTCCCACTGCACACATCCCTGCATGGCCTTTCCCTGCAAAGGGTCTCATTGCCCCCCTTTTACAAGAGGAGGGTTCTTACAGGAAGAAATAGATGCACTAATAAAGTCTTCAGTGTCTATTTTCACTAATTTAATCTATGGAATCAAGGTAATTACCCAGCAGAATAAGGTCTCTCAATATTTTTGAGTCCTTGACAGTGACCAGAGGAACTGATGCACTCAGGAAAGGTTGGAGTCAGTGGGAAACATGGAACATACAGCCACTATTTCAGTGTGTAAATTAATCTCACTGGATGTAAACTTTGTTCACTGCCTCCCTATAACCCGTGCTGCACAGGCAGCCTCACTGACATTTCCCAATCCAAATAAAGAATCCCTAATGCTAATCCTGATTTGACTGAAAATAAAAGGAGCAGGAGGTCTGTCAGGCACCTTTGCTATGCTAGGTGCTCTCCAAATATAGACCAGAATGAGGAACCCCAGCAGACTGAAGCGAGAAAATCCTTTTTCCCCTCTGAACTTCTCTGGATCAACATATCCATGTGCTTCCCCTTATGTGTGTGTGGGTGTCGTATCGCCAAGACCCTTCCTGCCCCCAGTCCCTGCTTGCCTGTTTCCAGTCTGCAAAAACACATGGACTCGGTCTGGAGTAAAATAAAAATATTGGAAAGCAATACGAGCAGAGCAATGGATGTGAGCACTGTCTTCTCTGCAAGTTTGCTTGGAAAGAAAAGGCACAGGTGGAGAAAAGACAGAAGAGAGGAGAGGGAGGCAGGAAAGCTGAGGCCCAAGGAGAATCTCCTGGGCACGGATAAGTTGCTTGCTGCCATTGTGGATCACGGAAATGCCCAGCTCCTCTGCACTGGCACAGATTTCAGAGGAAATATTCGCACCTGCTTTGATTTCTCGCCCTCTTCTGAAGCACTGCAACCTTCCAGGTGGTTTTGTAGGGTCACTCAGGCTGAATGCTGAATAATATCAAATTCCCCCAGTCTGGGGCCAAGCACAGTGGGGTATCTCAGTCTCTGTGCTGATTCCCTTGGGTAGGGTTATATCATTGTCTCTCCATCCCCATATCCTGCACACGCGAGGTCAACAGACAGGAGCAACCAGAGGCCTCCCTGTCCACCAGCCCTCAAACTCCTCCCCTCCACTGTCCAGGACAGGGAAGAGCCTCCCACTGTCAGGAGACAGCCCTGTATCACAAAAGGAATTTGCCATCACCATTATTCTGCCATAATCATTCGACAGCAACCACCCCAAAACCGTGACTTTTCAAGGAGAATTGGGGTGTTTTTCAGCCTACTTGATCCGCCAGTGCTGCAGCCTGGGAAGAGTCCTAGATTGAGGTTAGACCCTAAGGACCTGATTTCCAATATTCCTGCCCACTGGCCCCATTCAGAAAGGAACTGAAACTTGTGCCTAACTTGTCCCAGTGAGCGCACGAGCGCAGGAGTCAGAACCAGGCAGGAAGGCAGAGCTGTCTTACACATCACCTCAGGCTTCGGTGTCAACAATGCAGATGCTATGAGGCACTGCTGTGTCAAAGATGAAAAATGCACTTTATCTTCCTCATCATTCTATTGAGAGAATTCCAAGGAAATGCCTACATGTCTATATTTAACTCTTGTTCCTCTTCAAAAAAAACCCACAAAACTATTCAGCTCACACAGGCAATGAATATAGGCCACAGAATCCAACACACAGCAGCAAAAGTACTCCATTATTAAGTCTGTAATTGCCAAGAATTAATTTGCTAATTGCATGCAACTAATCTGCGTCCTTTTTGTTTTATATCAATTAACAGAGTAATTAAAAAAAGCAATCTTCTTGATAGTTCCTCACTGGCAGACTTAGCCCAGCAGAGCTAATGAAAGAGGGCCACCCTTTAACTAACCTCATTAGTATCTCTTCTTTTGTTAAACATCCTACATAAAAATAGTTAATTTTGCTGCGTGAAGGTCCTTGATGTTCGACTGCTAACGAGGGGGCCACAGCGCTCTGACTCGGTGTTTGTTTGGAGAGTGGCTCCGTGCAAGGCAGATCCCTGCTCCCTGCCCTGCTGCCCTTCCAGGGCTGGAGAGGCAAGTAGGCAGCAGCAGTCGTGGACTGCGTAGAGTTTTATGGCTATCAGCAGTTACCGAACATTTAAAGTTCCCTCCAGGACAGAGATTTAGTTTGTTTCATTCTAAAAAACTCAAGCTAACCGACAAAAAGCCGCACAAACCTCAAACAAAAAAACCCTAGGAAACAAAAAAAACAAAAGCAAAGCAGAGAAAAGAAGACCTAACTGCAAGGGAAGAGCAGCAAAAGAGGGGAATCACCAAGAAGCAAGGGCAGGAGGATGGGTGCGCAGCTCTGCCCCTGTCACTGTGATGCAGGAACGAAAACCTTTGCTCTCGTCACTTAAGAAAAATAGATTTCAAAGTCTTCCACCTGGTAGAACACCATGGGAACCTTCCTATGAGTCATCTGTGAGTTCAGCTGGGCACTGAGCTCCAAACACAGCCTTCCTCAGAACCTGTGGGCTTGCTACTGCCCTCGCTCAGCAGGATAAAAGCACATAAGCATTTTTTTTTTTCTGCTGTAGGAGATATTCTATAATACTCATTTGTGCAAAGGAGATCTGTGGGGACAGCTGCAGCATCACTGATGTGGCAGACATTCACTGCCTCCCAGGGCCATGGGGGCTTTCATTTTGTTTGCTTTGGGCTCTGCTGCATTGGGAGATGCCCGTGAACGCAACATGGACATCCCATTTCTGCAGCCCATAGTCCGAGGTGCCGTGCGTGGGGCTGGGCCATGCGGTGACTGAGGTAGCACCCTGCCAGGTATCTCCTCCCTGTCAGGCTCCTCTGAAGGTGTTTGCAGCTCATGTCCTGCTTTTTACAAAGCTGCTGGAGCTGGGAAGTCTCCCTGCTGTAATGAGACCTTCCACCAGGAGGCAAGTCGGGCTTCCCAGCGGCACGGCACAGCACAGCACAGCTCAGCACAGCACAGCACAGCACAGCACAGAGCACAGCTCAGCACAGCACAGAGCACAGCTCAGCACAGCACAGCACAGCACAGAGCACAGCTCAGCACAGCACAGCACAGAGCACAGCTCAGCACAGCACAGCACAACACAGAGCACAGCACAGCACAACACAGAGCACAGCTCAGCACAGCACAGAGCACAGCTCAGCACAGCTCAGCTCAGTAGGTTTACTGAAAAAAATTGTCAGAGTAGCAGGCGGCAGCGTTAGCAGTGTTTGTGTGCTCCAGGGGCTGGACTTTGTCAGAGGAGACTGAAATGGGTCCAGATCACTCTGAAATGGCAAGTCAAAACCCAGGCAGGTTCAAAAACCTCCTGCCAAGCAAGCTGGGAGACCATGGACAGAGACAGCGCACTCTGTGTTCCTCTTTAGGAGCTTTTTGGAAGCCACCTCTCCCTTCGAAGAGTTTCTCCTGTTTTGGGTGGATGTTCCTTGCCACTTTTCAGGGAGACTTGCCAGAGAAATGCTGGATCCAATCCTCAAGCTCCTTAGACATGAAGCAGAGCTCATTTCACCACTCTCCTACCTATTACCTGTGTCTTCAAGCCAGAAATTTTCTGGTTATTTGCAAGCGAAGAAAAGGGATAAAATAAAAAATACCCCACAACTGCTACTGCTATAGCACTGGTGACTTTGAGGCAAGGGCATCTTTGCACTGGTGAGAACCAAGAACTGGGTGACAGTCTCTGTGTCACCGTGTCCTGGGACATCCTCCTGTGACAATGTGTGTGCTTGGTTTTATTTTGATCAAAACTCCCACCCAGATATCAATTACAGTTAAGGATTGAGCTGACTCTCTCTCTGTGTCTCTGAAATAGTGAAAAATGTTTGCTGCTGTTTAAAACCATCAAGATTTCCTTTTCTTTCCCCCATGCAGAGATGTCTTGGAACCTGGGGGATGGCGGGGCCTGCATCCGTCTGCCTTGGCTTCCCTGCATGGGGAACAAATGGAAGTGAAGCAGGGGAGGGGAATGAGGTGATACCACCAAAGGGGAAAAAAAAGGAGGAAAAAAAAAATGGAAGCCAGATTTGTGCTTCAGCCATTTCCCTCCATAATCAGCTTATGTTGTAGAGTTAAATGAACCGATGGGGAACTCACGCAGGCGGATGGGGCTTGTCAGCTGGGAACTTGGAAATCAGCTGCTGGTGTGAGAAGTGTGTGCAAAGGTGGGCGTGCAAGGGTGGTCTGTGGTGTGAGGGTGGTCAGTGGTGCAAGGGTGGCCAGCAGTGCAAAGGTGGCGAGTGGTGTAAGGGTGGTCAGCAGTGCAAGACTGGTCGGTGGTGCAAGGATGGATGTGCAAGGGTGGTCTGGAGCAGGGCTGGTCAGTGATGCAGAGGTGGTCAGTGGTGTAAGGGTGGTCAGTGGTGCGAGGGTGGGCATGTGAGGCTGGTCAGTGGTGGGAGGATGGGCACGCAAGGGTGGTCAGTGGTGCAAGGGTAGTCAGTGGTGCAAAGGTGGTCAGCGGTGCCAGGGTGGTCAGTGGTGAAGGGGTGGATGTGCAAGGGTAGTCAGGGGTGCCAAGGCGGTCAGTGGTGAAGGGGTGAGTGTGCAAGGGTGGTGCCAGGGCGGTCAGTGGTGAAAGGGTGGATGTGCAAGGGTAGTCAGGGGTGCCAGGGTGGTCAGTGGTGAAGGGGTGGGTGTGCAAGGGTGGTCAGCGGTGCCAGGGTGGTCAGTGGTGAAGGGGTGGGTGTGCAAGGGTGGTCAGCAGTGCCAGGGTGGTCAGTGGTGCAGGCAGGAGGAGGCTGGCGGGGGCCGGTGCCCCTCCCTCCACGCCGGGTGTGAAGGAGCAGCTGAGAGGAATTGCAATACCTCCCACCCCTCTGCCCGTTTGTTTCTGATGAATGCATAATGAATGCTAATGAATTCCTCACTTGGGGCATATGGTTAAGACATATAGAGCCTAACCTTGCTACGGAGAAGAAAGACCTTGATGTTACAAGATGGGGGAGGGCCAAGGGGAACCCAGCGATTCCTGAGCTGAGCTCGGGTCAGCAGGACTCATCCTGCTCCAGCCCAAGGTCTCCTTCAGACACAAGGGCTGCAGGATCTGGAGGGGGACAGAGAAATTTTGTACTTCCCTGCTAAAGGAAAGGCAAACATGGCCGCAGATGTGTTGTGGAGGCTGAGAGCTGCCATGAGGTTAAAGTGAAAGGATTTCTCCTTTCTCTGGAGAAATGGAAGGTATCCGAAGGAAAATGTGTCACAGCAGTGCAGGAAGGAAATAGATACACAAAGATGCAAAAGCAATGTTGGGAAAGACCAAAACCAAAGAAAAGACCACACCAAAGCAAAGTTAGCAGAATTCAAGGAACTTCTTCTCAACCCCCGTCCCTGCTGCCCCATGGTTCTCCATGCTCCTTCACCTGCATTCAGCTTTCCAAACATGAAGGTTTAGGGCTGTTTTAGATTCTGTAGTGTAACCAAGTCATCCTTGAGGGACTGGCAGATACGGCACAGGAGCCCTGAGCCCACTCCTGAGTACTGAAGTCGGAGACACTGATGTTCAGGCAATGGAATCCCACCCAGTGTGTCACAGGCTGGTTTAGTGGCACTGTCTAAGCCTGATGGCATCAGTGCAGGTTGGGACCCTGCAGCAGCACACGTTCATGGCTCTGCTTTGGACTGATGGGTGAGCAAAACATTTATGAGCTGATTTCTGCCATCCTTTCTAGAGATCTTTGGTGTTAGAGCCCCATGGATTAGTGCTGCAAACCCTGGACTGTACCCCAGCTTCTCACAACCCCATGTGTTTGAAAACTACTGAGAGACTTCCTTTTGAATCAAAAGAGCTGAAAACTTGATTCTCCAGACAACTTTGGATCTAGTCACGAAATTCTGCCAGTACCTCAAGAAGCAAAAACTTACAGATCAAGATTTAAATCAGCTAGCTGAGATACCTGTAAAAGCACAGATCTCTTTGCTGGGTTATTTGCCAAACTCCTCCTGTCTGAGTTCTGGGTCTCCATACAGCTCTCACCTCTGCTCTCTCCTAAGCCAGGCAGTGCTACCTAGATCCAGGATTCCTCCATGGGCTCCTGACATGAGCGAGATATCACCAAACATACACCCTGATGGTTAGAAAACATCAAGAAAATACTCAAGGTCTTTCAAAGGATTCAAAAAAATTCTGAAGAAATTTTCACCCAAAATTCACCAAAAATTCTTTCAATACCAAAAGCTGCCATAGGACCCTTCTGGAATCTTGCAGCGGGCAGATTTCTGAGTGAAAACACCTCTCTTGAACAGCTGGGGTCTAGGCTGACACCTGAGCTGGGTGCTCCACCATCAGCATCAGGACTTTGATCAGGGTGGGCGAAGGCTTCTCTTTCTCTCTGTCATTTTCTGTTTAACTCTCTCCCCTAAACTGTAGCAGGAGCATTTACATGGACAATTCAGTAGCACTTTGAGGCACTGCTGTCCTCTCATACCTGAGACTGGACAGAACAATGTAAAAAAGCAGCATTTTCCATAGCTCAAGACTGCTCATTCACCAGTGCATTTCTGAGAACAAAGCAGCCCAGGTACCTCCCTGAGCGAGCGGTGAAAAACAGCAGAGAGGGAGAGAGAGAGAGCTGGAAAATTTTCAAAGTCCTTCTAAAAATTAAAATCTGAAAGCCAGCCAAGTCCCAGCAGCCGAGTGGAGGTGCGAGGCATTTTAGTCTCCGGGGTGGGCAAAAGCAGCCGACTGCCGTATGCATCAACACCTCTTGACACTTATGAATATGGGGCTGGAGCTGATGCCCACTTGGATGAAAGAACAGAGTGAGACTGCCAGCCCCGAAGTGGGTGGAAGGGAGGCATGATCTGCAGCAAGATGTTGGGATTTCTTTAACCCTCTCTCACACAAAGAACACCGTTCGTGTGGGGGCTTTGGGCTGTGGGGGTTTAGAGATTGGAGGTGTTCGGGTGCAGGTTAAGTGGAGGGTGGATCTGGGCTAAGCTCACAGGAGGAGATCTGTATGGTTGTGTGTGAGGATGAAACACGTGTGGACGCTGATCGTCAAGGTTGGGGGAAAAGATCTGATGGATTTCTTGCAGCACTGAATGATTTGTGGGAAAGCTTCCGCTTGCAGGGGGCTGTGGTTCTTGAGCTACTCTGGAAACTCTGGGCCTTTGCATCTCCTGCAGTACTTTGCACAAAACTCCAGCGGCAACCCCTGACTCCTGAAGAGCAGGGAGTCCCACTGCCATTAAATTTATGAGCCTTGATGACTTCTACAAGCCCAAAGAAGATGCTGAGATCAGCTAAAATAGCTCTTTGCGGTACAAAATCATGGGAATGAGAAGTTTCCAGTGAAAGCTACTGATAAATGAGGGCTCATCATGGAGCATGTTTTAGATCCCTGCGCCATAGATACAAATTCATGTAGGTGGGGGCAGCCAGGTGAGGGTTTGGGTTGTGGCAGCCTCATCAACAGACAATGAACCTCTTTAATTTGAAATGCCAGCCTCCTTCACTTTCAGAATTCTCACTTGTTATTGCTGCCTGTTGCCAACAAAACAACAAAGTAATCCCAACCTGCTCTGCTCTCCTTCCTGCCCCTCCTCCTGCCCCCTTTGCAGGAGGCTATCCCTCTATAAAGCCTTCCCCGCTCCCCCAGAGCCATCAGGATCTCACTCAGGAGCACTCCTCTTGCCTCTCCATTTGCATGACAGACGGCTCCTTTGCATCACCCACCCCTTCCCACAAAAGCCCGGTCCATCCCTCAGGCATCCCGTGGGGATATCTGCTGCCGCAGGCTGCTTTCCACCCCCTCACTGCCCACCCTTGCCCTCACTCCTACACACTTCCAGCAAAGCACCGCTCTGGTAAGTTGGCCCCGTGTTAACTTCTCCTCATGCTAACTCTCCGTCTCGTTTGTCTGAAATTCCAGACATCGGCGATGCGAAGAGGGAGGAGTCCTTTGATGCCTGTGATGCCCACCCTGCATTGACACGTGCCAGGCTGGCTCCAAGCCCCCAGCCCACCCTGGAGAGGGCCTTTGGTGGTCAGGAGGAAGACGGGAGCATCTCTCTGGGAGAGACTCAGTCCTTACTCCAGCTGCACCATGCACCGTGCCTGATACGTTGTAATGACATGAAAATGAATAGAATAAACTGACTGAGTGGCATTGTTATTAACCTTTGTTACCTCAATAAATCACACCAAAGAGCAGCAATTACTCCCATTTCTGACAAATACTGGTTTGTGCTGTGGATTTTCCCCTTTGCTCTCAGTCCCATCCTCTCCTTCACTCCCTTTCTCAACTGGAACCAGGACGGTGCAGTGCATAGCACAGTATTGAAAGAAGCAGGAATTAATAAAGGCATGTAACAGGCAGCATGGGTCTTCCATGGCACCCATCTACTTTGCTCTTAAACCATCTGCTTCTCTCTTAAAGGCAGTGGGTTTTCCAGGGGCTCTGCATCCCTGGGCAGATCGCGGTTCCAGCCCCTCAGCCCAGAGGCACAGCAGCACTCATTGCCCTCCCCATGCACAGACAGGGCTATGTGCATTTCTTTCACTGGATCTCAGGAACTACTGAATGAAAAGGCCAGGAAGGAAAACTCACCCTCCTCCAAACTCTAGTCCAAGGCATGAGTCAAGCTTTTGGCCCCAGACCAGGACCAGCACTTGGGCTTTTTGCTCAGCTCTGCCTTGGCTTGGGTTTTGTCACGCACTCGTGTCAACACCGATCCGAGTTTAGGAGTTCGATGCTGCTCCCGAGCCAGCTAATTTCTGAGGTCAGTGCCATGCTTTGAGATCGATAAGTTCCAAATTTAGTCAGCACAAACAGCCTCGCAGCAGAGTGCTATGCTTGCATATTTAAAGCAGACTGGGGAAAGGACCTTTCAACAAAGGTATTCAATGAGACTTAAAAATCAATCCTCATTTGGAGAAACTGGCAAAACATTGTAGTAGCTGTTGTTAAAATGCCTGCATTGATAATAAATCAGAGCTGACAAATATTTCTGGCATTTTTTTACTTCGTAAATTTGTTTTCACGGGGGACCTGGTTGTCTTTCTTCACAGAAATATTCAGAACTGTATTTCCATAAACTTTGAAGGACTTTTTATAAAGCTGGCAGAACTGGTGGTTTTTATTTTTTCATACTATCTTTTCTTCAGGAATCAACAGCAGTAATTTTGGAGATTTTAAAAATTCCCTGGGGATTTCCAAATTCACATATACAGTGAAAATAGTGGCACTGTAATATTTACATATCACGCCCAGTCTTGAAATAGTTTGAAATGAGAACTGAACAAATGGTCTGTGGCCATAAATAGCTGAAGTTTGGGTTCCTCTTGCAGAGGTGAATTTGTTCATGCAGCAGTAGCATCCATGCCTCTGCCTCACCTGCTCCAGTTGCCTGTATGTGCCCACTGTCCGTGCTTATACCCTGCTCCACGGGCCAGAAAATACAGAAGGACAGGTTATTGTGCCAGGTGAAACCTTCCTTTTGAGATTTGCTGAATTATATTTGCTTTCTCATGCTTAGATTTTCATTAATCCAGCATGAAACACCCACATCTGATATCAGCACCCTCGGGTATAGGATCAGTGTCCCGTGGCTGTAGGAGCTACACAAACCCATGAGACATAAGAGTGGCCCAAAAGCATGGCACACCCTCATGTCTGTCTGGGAGAAAACAAGGGGACAATAGATAAGATTGTGTTAATAATCCGAAAAAATTCTGTATTTTCTCTGATATAATTTCAGGAGTGTGACAATGTGTGGGTTTCACCCAGGGAGCTACAACCAGTGGGACCAAGGGGAAATACCCAGCTCTTCCTGAAGCCACTGATTGTCTCGGTAGCTTTGCTGTTGCTGGATCTGCAGTGAGACCCAACCTTTGTTTTAGGTCAGCTCGAATCTAATTTAGGGAGGAATCTTTGTTGTATGGATGTCTGTGTGACTTATGTGCTCGGAGTTGATTTTACTGGCCCAATCTTATTAAGGACTGATTATAGAGTGAAGACTGCAGCAGAGTCCATGAGGGGACGGGAGAGGTGCCCTTTATTGCTAGTGAGGGGTAAGTGTGTGAGCTAGGAAGAGTGAAAGGGAGGCAAACTGGACATAAATCATCCAGAATGCCAGCCAGCAGAGCCTAAAACCCATGGAAAAACAAGATTATTTCTTTTTCCCAAAGAGCAGAGAATGTGACCCAAGCTCTGTCAGTGAGCAGTGACCTCAGCAGGCACCAGGCGTGCAAGAAGCAAGAAGCTCTTGCTCCGTTTTCTACACTTTCATTACCCTAAAATAATCCTTCCCCTCCTGCGTCCCCCACTGCTTCTGGAGAAAGAAGGTGGGATTTTGTCATTTCCATCAGCATGAGAGAAGTGGGGCTCGTTTGGGGACGAGGTGGCCGGAGCCCAGATTTCCTCCCCTTTCTTTTCCGCTGGAGCATGCGACAGTTTGAGATGTGAGGAGCGGGCGGCTGCAGGAGCAAAGTAGGAAAAAAAAAACCCACCCAGTCCCACATCACAATGACTTCTCTCAGATGATAAACATAATAATAAAACCCCTCCTAGTAGCCAATATGATGCTAATGCTTCTTAGCTCTGTCAAAAGTGAAAACAGCTCCTTGCTGTCAATTACTGGAGGGACAGCTGGAGTCTCTCCTCTCACTGTCAGGATGCAGACATATTGCATGTCATCGAGAAGGTAACAAATTCACCAGGACAGCATCACCATCTGTCACCAACAGAGACACCGCCGAAACAAAGGGTCAGGCTCTGGCGCAGAGCTCGGGCCTGATCTCTCCCCACACCGCTCGTCCTTCCCTGCGAAGAGGAGGGGCACAGGTGGAGGTGCCCCCCAAAGCCAACCTTCATCCAGGGCATACAGAGAGGATTTGGGGTTTATAAACCAAAGGGATGAGGTTGGAGCTCCGAAATTATTGTTTTCACCAGAAAAACCTCGTGCTGAAGCCTTCAGGCCCTGCTGATGGGTATCAGCCGCAGGGTGAGGTCCTGTAGGGTTTGGCACTGTCCCTCACCCAGCTTCCATGGGTCTGCCCGTGTGACCCCCTTCCATGCCCTGTGTGCATGAGGAGAGGTGTTGGGACTGCTCACAGGAGTAAATGACACCCAGGGAGGGCTGGGAGATCAGGCTGTAAGTCGATTTGTTTGGGGACAGATGGCTGAGTCCCCACATTATTGAAGTCTGACTGCCCTGGATCTGCACTCGTGAGGAGGAGCTCGCCACCCCAGGAAGGCACTTGCAGTGGGCCAAGCTCTGCACATGATCTGAAACCCAGTCAAACGACAAATAGTTCAGTGATCTGTTTTGAGGTCATTTTCAGTAGTTAACCATCTTTCCAAAAACTTCAAAAATCCTCTTCAAAAAAACCCCCTCAATTAATAATGCCATTTTTAAAAAACATGTTTTTGAAGACACCGTTCAGAAGAATGGTGTAAATAATGTAAATAATTTAAGCAATTTTTTTTCTCTAGCATATATTGTTGTGCTATTTAAAAATAACCCACATAACTCCATTCTTTCACTCCAGACGAGGCTTACTTCCAACGGATGATGTGCTAATTATTTCGAGAGCAAAGTTTATTTTTGACAGAAAAATCATTGTACTTAAAATCACGTAGAGTGCTGAGACTTTGGGTGAGTCTGAAAGAAAGATGTTTCTGCAAAACTAGCCCGATGTGACAATGCAACATGTTCGCATAGCTCCTGTGTTTGTGTCGCAGCATTAATTTGGGATACCCTGCGGCTGCTGGCAAATGCAGCTCTGCGGGGTCCAGCTGACATCTGGGGATACCCTTTGGGTTTCCAGAGTCAGATGGCAGCTTTCCTGCTTGCTGTCGGTTGCAAAATCCAGGACTTATAATTTATATTATTAAATATCTCAGGTGCTATTTTAGAAGTTAGCTCATGAGTCACCCTGGTGAAGGAGATGAAGCTACCTGGAATTAACTGGCACAATTCAGACTTCGGCGGTCATTTGGAAGCTGGTCCTGCAGGATTTCCCTGAAAATCCTGCTTCCCCTTTGCTCTATTGTACAGTAATAATCCAAAATAAGCACAACTGAAATACGAGCTTAATTCCAAAAATGCAGCACAAAATGGACTTGCTGCTGCTCATTCCCAACTTGTGCTGCTTCCACTGAGATTTACAGCCAGCACACTGAGAAAAAGCCGTTACTGCAGACGTAAGAATTCGTTTCTAACAAGGAGAAATATCCTGTCCCATAGTCACAGGCCTGCATGCCAAAATTCACTTCATACTTCAGGCTACAATAAATGGCAACCGACCGCCCTGAATCACATGAAACAACTTTTAAAGAAATTACAATTGCTGCTTCCCTGCCCTTCCAGCACCATTTCATTTCTCAAACCCAGAATGAACAGCCCCAGCAGGGAGAGGCAGAGCACAGAGCTGGGAGGCTGCATCCACCATCCTCCCCTCCATCCTTCCTACTCCCCAGCGCTCCTGGGCTGCCTTGGGGTTTCTCACTTGATTCTCCTCCAAGGTTGTGTCAAGACTGCTGTGAAGTGGAAGTCATGGGATATTGCCAGCAAGAGGCTGGAAATTATATCTGAATTGCGCCTGGTGGTCCTCCCTCCATCCCCCCCATCCTGAAATGCCTGTGTCCTTTCCTGCAGAAATCAGGGGGTGTTTGGGGGAGCTGTGAAACTTCCATGCTCAGAGTTGTGTAAAGCTGCTGGAGTGAAAGGAGGAGGTTTGCAAACTGGTTTGGGAGAACCAGTTTGTGTTTGGGAAGGGAAGGTGGCGGTTGTCCTCGTCAGAACAGGGAGCACAGAAAGGCCCCATGTCTGTCACCATGGGCAGGGGGTTTGGGCTGTGACTGCTGCCGTCATCCAGACCCACACTGGTCTCTTCCCTTGGGGAGGACGGGCGTGATTCACTCGTTATACAACTTCCACAAAACCCACTTCCCTGAACTCCCACCATTCTGGAGGTGGCTCTTTGGCAGACTTTTAAGTGGACTTTAGTCTGCCACCCCTCAGTATTTTAATCTTGTTGTGAGAAGCAGACAGCCCGAAAATTCAGTTGTGGTTCCTCTACCAAAGGCTTTCAGGATGGTGTTTTCCAGTACACCCAGGGAAGCTGAGGCCGTTGGGGAGGCAGCAACAGAGCAGGGAGGTGAGCTCAGATATTTTTCTGCCCTTCAGGAAATCCTTCACCCTCATCCCCACGTGTGACAACATCCTCCACAGAGCAAATCCCCAACTCCCTCCAGAGAATCAAACCTGGGCACTTTGCTGAAAGCCAGAATCTCACCTCTAAATTTGAACACAATCCTGCCAAAAAACAACCTCAACATATTCATTTAGGAAATCGTATCAAGAGTTGCTCCTTGAGGGGTGTCCTGGTCTGCTTTGAAGAGATCATCTCTGCACAGAACCTGCCTGGTTTAACCCACGAGTAGCAGATTTAATGGCATCGAAGGTTGGAGGCTGGGACACACTTGGGATGTGGACAGGATTTTAATTCTATTGTTTGCCAAGATTTTGTCAAAGCAAAGCAAATCTTACCGTTGTTGCCCAGCTTGGTTTGCCCTGTGGTAAGCTTAGAGTGGAATGAGAGTGTTTTATCTTTACCTAAATAAGAAAAAGGCCACAAGAACAAATGCTCCTCGTGCCACTCCCCGACTCGGTCCATGCTGGGCACTGACTTCACAGCCGGTGCTTGCCGGCTTTCACAAAGCCCTGTGCAGCTATTTTGGAACTGGAGCTGATCTTTATGCATTAGCAGGGACCCAGATTTTAGAAGAAAACTCACATCTCCTTTGAGCTGCTGCTCAGAACGTTTTGCTCCCTCGCTGGCGCTGCCTGCAGAGCCCTGTAGCCACCGCCAGCAAAAGGGACGCGAGAAACCCAAGGCTGCTCTTTTATTAAACAGAGCAGAAAACTTGGAGAGAGAAAGAACTGAGCTCGAAAGTAATATCTGCACTTAGATATTGTTTGGAATGCTCCTGCAATATAGAGACATGTTAAAATACAGCCCGAGCTGCTGTCCTGAGCTCGCGTTTCGGTGGTGCCCCCCCATCAGATGCTACAGC
Source organism: Oreocharis arfaki (assembly GCA_013398015.1). NCBI lineage: Eukaryota > Metazoa > Chordata > Aves > Passeriformes > Paramythiidae > Oreocharis > Oreocharis arfaki. The sequence goes on along the minus strand of VZRR01004106.1, from coordinate 488,028 downwards.
AGGGCTCTGTCTGTGGCACTGTACATAAAAATTGCTTCTCTCTTCAGTGAAACACGTTTGTCTCTGGGGTGGAAAGGGCAGTTGATAAAAATGCAGCTGTTTCATTAGTTTGGACAGGGGATGGAGAAAAAAAAGTTGGAGAGCTGCAGGGAAAAGCCAGGTGGGAAGAACCTGATCTGAGGAGCTTTTCTAAGGAAAGATTTTTTTGTTTGAACACAAGCGGCTTTTCAACGTGGATTTTTGGTGTTGGCCACATTTTTCTCTCTGAAACAATTGTGACGTTTCCATTTAAACTTTTCATTTCGACTCATGATTTGATTCAGTCCATAAAAATCAGCGAATGTTGTGATTTATCTCTTAGAGGTCATGCACGTATTTGAAGAAATAAATGAAAATATGTCGAAAACCATCAAGAGTTTTGGAAATTCTGGGTTTAATGGCATCGAAGGTTGGAGGCTGGGACACACTTGGGATGTGGACAGGATTTTAATTCTATTGTTTGCCAAGATTTTGTCAAAGCAAAGCAAATCTTACCATGGTTGCCCAGCTTGGTTTGCCCCGTGATAAACATGGGTTACTATTTGTAGGGATAGATATAGAAGAATGTGGACAAACATTCTTCTGAAGATGGTTGCTTTTGAGAATATTATCTGGAATCCTCCAAAATTTTAACGTTTACACTGCTTTGGTGGAATGTAAAAGACAAAATGGGTGCCTGGACCTTCCTCAGGTTTTCCTACCAAGTAGCTCCACCGAATTAGGAATTTAAACTGAGCCTGAAACAGCACTTAGTCTGCATTTACAGACGTATTGCCCCAGGATAAGAGATGTAATTCTCTGAAATGAAGAAAATTAAATCATTACCCTCTTCACCCAAGCCTTTTTGCTGTTGGAAAGTTAGTTTTGCATTTAATGAATATGGGCTCATGTCTTTCTAATGAGTATGAGATAGCTGATGTAATTGAAAACTTAAGCAGGGAAAAATCATTACAAGGTTTGCTTTTTTTTTTTAAATTAATTTATTTTGTATATTTGTGTTATGAGTGATAGCCACCAGTAGAGTAATGGTGATGGAAAACCACAATTTACTCAACAGGCAATTCAAAACCATGTGTTGTAATAGGAGATTCCCCATATTTTACCTGCCTGAAGGGAAGCAGCTGGAGGAGAGTTTTCTTCTGTACTTCCCTGTGTCTCTGGGAGGTCCTTGGCACCTCCTCATTCCCACCTTCCTCCTACTTCTTGCCATTATGAACTTGTTCTCATATTTTCTGTTCTCCCTTTTTTTTTTCTGACAGGAAACACCTCCTCTGCCCCTTATTCTTCAGGACTGTCAACCACCCTGACACTTGGGGAAGGCACCCTCAAATGGAGAGGTGGGCAGGGGATAACAGCTCCTGGGCTAGCTTCCCTCCACAGCCCAATAAAATCCTCCTCTCCCACACTGGGATGTATTTCAGGCTGGTTTTTTATTTTCCTGAGGGCCAGGAACTAAGCGAGAGCCCAAGGAAATCCAGGGCACAGCTGCTGCTCAAGGCCTGTGTGTGCCTGGGATGGCAGGGATGGCTGGGACCTGGACAAAGGACAGACTCTGGCCTCCTCTGCCCAGTGTTCAGTCCTTCAGCCAACGTCCTCAGTGCCCCAAAGACTGATGGCACTGATTGTCACGGCGTTCCCATGGATTAAATTGAGGAGAGAAACATGAATTTTTTAATAATGAAAGGACATCCAGGGGAAGGGCAAAGGAGGTGCTGGGGAGAGAGGAAGGTGGTTCAGGAGGTCGATGTGATTCATGACAGATCCATAAATCTCCACCATTAGCAGGCAATGCTTTCCTCCATGTCTTTTGATATCCCTCCCCAGGTTTTGATGATCCCCATCAGCTCTCTGCACATTTACCTCTGGTGGCCAGCCTTCATCCACGGGTCCAGATATCATTTCCAGACACAGATTTTGCTCTTTAAACTTTTTGTTTTCCTTTGATCTTTCACCAATAATTAGATATTTTGCGTGTCCTTGCTCTCCCATGAATAGTTTTCTTGGCCACTGCCATCCACAGCAGAATACCTGTCACTAACCCCACTTTAAACCCTGATATCATCCTCTTGAGAGTTCTTTCCATGCCTCCCCTACTAAAAAATATTCATCCTCATTCCCATTTCAGAGACCATGTTTGAGATACCATCTCTAATTTCAAGAGCAAAATCAAAAGAGATGGAAGGTAAAATGATTCAGAGAAACTCTTTCTGCTGGGAATTTGCTTGGAAAGCCCCATTTGCCCCATTCTTTGGCTGTGGTAACAATCATGGTTAGCACCATGCTCCCCCTGAAGGCTGGAGGAAATAAGATTTCCGAAGTAGCTGAGAGTGCAAGTTAAGAAAAGATATTTCTCTGCACACTGCAAAACTGATTGAAGGCTTTCCCAGCCTCCAGCTTTTCCTTCCTTCCTGCCACCAGCCAGGAGTGTGTGAGTGCTCCGTAATCAGTTCCATGTGCTCATCCATCTCCTACCTGCAGTCCCCGGCTGTCTGAACCAACCTGGCTCATTCTGCCCGAAGTGGATTAGGGAGTGCACGTCCCATCACTCCAGCCTGCGGGGCTGGTAATAGACAGCTGGGGAAAGTTAATGTCTTCAAGCAGCATCACTTGATCTGGGAGAGGATAAATGTCTGAAACAGTAGCCAAGGGTTATGTCCTGATCCCAGCGCATACTTTATCCACAAATTGGCTTCCTGAAGAGGAGCAGGAGTAGAAAAACACCTCTGTTTCCAGGCAGATAGAGCTGGGACATGAGAAGGTTGCAACTCTGCTCCAGAGCTAGACCTGGGCAGTGATTTTCCTGCTCTTCCTTTCCACAAACGCCCAATTTAAAACCAAATGTCAGTCCCTACTCAGTGTTCAGATTAGAACAGACGCATCTGGAAACCACGCATTGCCCTGAAAGCCACCCAAGCTGGCTCTGAAGTTGGAGACGAGGGTGGAATGTTCTTATCCCGGAGCCAAGGCTGTCGCTGCGCGAGCACAAAAGGCAGTTGGTAGGACATCAGCTTGTGGGAGTCTCCTTAGTTACCATAAGGAAAAGTTAAATGTCACAGTCTCCACTGGATCAAAACTACAAGAACAGAGATTATTTATTTGAGCTCGTATCTGGGGTTAGCCGCTGATCTGAACGTGAGGATGGAATATGGAGATTGCAGGAAAAGCGAGTTTTGGTTTCTAAGGTAAAACTGGAGAAGTCAAGGCAGCAAGTTTTAAATGAGGTTGGGAGATTGTGGCCTCCCTGATCTATGATTTAATTTATCTTCATCAATATTTTAATGTGTAGTTTGCTCATAAGAGCTAAATTTAACTAACAAGTTCTATATCTGAAGAGAAAAGAGGCACAAGATCTGCAAAGCAGTGATTCTGATCTTGCTTTCCTGTCAGCTTTCTGGTGACCTCAGTTACCCGGCCAATATCTGCTGCAGGGGAGTGAGGTGACATCTCTCTGAGATGGGATTTGCAGGTACAGTGACCCACATCTCCCACACCTCCACCTCCCAAAAAGCAGCACCTAAACATTGCACCTCGCACTCAGGTGTCTGCTGACCAGAAACAAATGGAAAGAAAAGCCTGCTTGAAATGTTATTGGCAATTTAACAAGATGCTAATGCCACTGCCAGCACTGAGACCTTCAACAACACTTTTTTTCCTCAGCCCAAAACCCACCCTTTCAAAAGCCAGCAGCACTTTAAAGAGGCAGAGCAAAGGAAACGGCGCTCATTAATCATTCTGCCACGACAACACTACAGGGTGATTTCTGCTCTACACCTTTTTGCACAATAGTGTGCAATTTAATTGCTTTTAAAAATGCTTTAATGATACAGACCAAAAGCTGATCTTAGCAACATCTTTTCTAATTCAGTGGAATTAAGGACACAGTTGGCAGTTGACAGAAATAAGCGACTGAACCACTTCAAAAAAGACAAATATATCTCAAACCTCAGTCAGGCTAAATACAACACTTTCTGCAAAGGGCCCAGTAGAACACCTCCTATCTATTCTCTATCTAAAATGCCTTTTAACTTTCTGTCTGGCCAACACATATCGGTTCAGAGTGTTTTCACCCAGGACTCTCTTGTCTGTAAGAACTGCTCCCTGAGGAGCAGGTTTTACAGATAGAAAGAGGATGGGGACACAGATGCCTGGTTAGTAAACTGAAAAGACAAAATGGATGAGGACACTGATGGAATGCCAGAGAGTCTTTATAAAAATCAGGAGCCATAGACCACCAGGTGTTCAAATAAACGTGGTGCATCAGCAGATCCAGCTTTCCAGCAGCACTCAGCAGGCTGGGTGCTGGATACACAGTGGGCACTTCAACAGGACTGTGTTAGATGCCAGGAACTCCTCCGAAAAATTCAGATTATTATGTGAATGTATCACCTCTGAACCTGGGTTTTTCTGCAGGTCTGACCCGGAAAACGACAGCTCGAAGCTGCAAGCCTGTAAGGGTTTTGCAGAGAGTTTGTCAGACCAAACTATGTAAAACAGGGATATACAGATTTCTTTTATGACAAAACATGTCCAGAAGTCAATGGATGAGTTCTGTATTTGTGCCACCAGCTATAAAGAGCTCTTTTTAGGTGTGATCCAGGTCACTTCAGCTGTCACTCATTGTGATGTGTGGGCACGTCCAAAGCAATGAGGCCTTTCCCTGCTAAAGGGACAAGCCTGAGACGTTCACTTCTGGAGATGCCTGGTGAACACACCACTCACAGATTACTAAATCCATCTGTGCTTTTATATCTCTGGACTTTGTGAGCAAATTCTCTGATCTCAGATTGCGTTTTTCTCCCTGTGTGGGATTTTCAAGTTCTTTGACAGCTTTTCAGCTTCTGACATGGCAGAGCAGGACAGCCTTGTCCTGGCATCCCTTCTCAGGGGGGGCTTTGCTGAAATGTCATGAGGATTCCTGCCTTTTCTGGATGTGAAGGAATAGTGCCTTCCCATATCATTGCCAGGAGAAGCAGAATTTCTGAACACTGGGGTAGCAACCAAACTGAAGCACCACGGAAGAGATAAATCTGCCCAGTGCTGCAAGTGGAAGCCAGCTCCTTGAGAAAGGTGTTCACAATTCAGGCTGGAGGCACAAAGAGGATGAAAAATGTCGCTTGTTGGGGAGGAGGGGGGAGAGAGGAGGAATGCAATTTGTGACTAAAAAGAGAGGCCTCATTCCATGAGGCTTTGCCTCTGGATAAGCATCTGTGGCCATCTTCTCCCGGCCAGAAATGTGCACTGTGACTCCCTCCAAACCACACAACATGCTCTGTGTCCTGAGGTTTCCATCTGCTATCAGATGGAAACAGAGCCAAGGCCAATCCAGAAGAGATTACCTTCCTAAGGTGGAAGACTTTGCTTTCTCTAGGAGCTATTCGTGAAAACCACATTTGGCACAGGAATAGACACAGCAAACTTAGTGTAAAATATTCACCTCAATGGAAAACTTTTCTCTGCTCACAGAGTGCTACATCTCTTCACATAGCACCTTAAAAATTCCTCTGGGATCACTTTTTTTTCAAAGGGATTAGTTTCAGTGCTGATGGGGCTGCCTAGAAGGATATTTTCAAATCAATCTATAGATATGAGTGATTCATTTGATTTAAAAATAAAATAAATAGTGCTATCAAGCTTGTAGACCATGGACTGGTTTCCCTTTTGAACCAGGACTGCCAGTGAAGGGGCTGGCACCACTCTGGGCTGCTGTTTTCCAACCCTTGCTGTCTGTGACTGAGGAGATCATGAGCATTGTCAGTTTGCCTCGTGCAAATCTCCAGACCTGGAGAAGCCAGGAAATCTCATTATTGTTAAAGGAAGTATGGAAGTAGAGAGATTTGAGAGCAAGCATCCCAGCCATGCGCCAAAAGAACAAGAGGCAAGAAGAAAAACTGCTTTTTAGGTGAGCTGGTATATTTAGCTGTTGAGAGAAAACAAAGAAGAGAGGTGAGGTCATAGAGCAGGTCGATGGCAGGAACAGAGACAGAACAGATCTCTCTCCTTCCCAGCTGGTGCCCTGCTCACAACAAGGTCTCTCCAGCTGGAGCAAAGCCTATCCTAGAAACTTTGGCCCCATACATGCAATTTTCTTCCTCCAGCTTTCATTTAATAAATGGGATACAAGGCTCACTCTTGTGCCATTGTATTAGTTTAATGTACATTTATTTTGTATACATTATCTTTCCTTTCAAGCACTTCAATATGTCTGAAAATAAGAGATAAAAAGGGATAACACACTAGACACGGCAGCTCCCAGAGAGGCAGCCAGGGTGTGAAGAACACCGAATTCCCACATGATATTATTATATTGCTTTCTTTGCTGCACAGTGTTCCAGTAAGTAAGGGGATTAGCTGCTTGTCTCCCAATATATAGATGAAGAGAAGAAAACAAAGGCGTTTGTTTCAGTAGGTTTTTTTGCCTACAGGAAGAAAAAATCCTGCCTATTCAAAATATTCTCCTTCTGCTGCATCACCCTCTTTTCTCAAGAAACCGTCTCTGTCCGACCAGAGGGAGAAAGGAGAGGGTAGAGCAAGCTAAAAGATGGCTCAGATTCTCATCATCATAACTGCACATGCAGCTCCTCTGTAGGGTAATAAGCCTCAAGTGGACACTGCCCTTTGGAGCTGGCACGTCTTCCAGGGCTCGTTCCTACCCTGGGGGTTTGAACGCTTCCTTATTCCTTCAGGAAAAGCCAAAGAGGAGAGCATCCCAGAACCTGGAGAGAGTGTTTAGGTCCTGTAGTAAGAATAAAGTCAGATTCTGGTGAAAATGTGTATTTGTCACCCTGAGAAATGTACAGGCAAACTCCTGAGTATTTCAGATGTTCCTCTGGACATGGGCTGTTGAGGGAAAAGCAAAGTGCAAGATTGTGCCAGCTCTCTTGCTTCAGGAAAGGACTTGCAAAGCAGCTGGAGGAACCTCCCTACGTGTGAAAGCCCCACTGATCCAGCTGCCAGGAGGTGCAGCACAGCTGGAGAGGTCAGGCCAGCACTGAAGCAGTTCCTGTAGAGCTGGGGCAGCACAGACTCTGACAGGGAATGTCACCTCGTGCTGAAGGCAAACCACGGCAGAGGATACCACAAGGGAAGGAAGAGAGATCATTCCCAAACGTGCCCAGCTCCTTCCAGGATCAGGTCCTCTCACCTGACGTGCCCCTCAGCCTGGTGTCTGACCTAGCAATTAAGATGTCCTTTGGTGTCTATTAAGGGTGGAAAGCCTCTCTCTCTTTACCCCAAACATTAATTTAGAAAGCAGAATGCCAGAGTGACTGCCTCTCTCGGGTAATTTTTCCCCCTTCAGATTCCCTTGCTTCCTTTATTTAGTGCCAGCAGAAAACAATATGGTTTCTTTCATTGTCTTCTATGAAGACTTCCAAGCGAGGGGGGAGATTATTACTGTTCCAGTGTGTGACGACATAATAGGCTCCTGTCCCAGAAAACAAAAGTCTTTGCAAGACGATAAAGAGACAAGTCCTACTTATGATGTCACCGAGAAGACAGTAATAAAAATAAAGAAAGGAAGGGGGGGAAAAAGATAAGAATAAACATCTGTATATTGGGAATAACAATAACATTTGTTCTGCCTTTTATTTCTGAAAGATGCCTTAAATTGTGCCTTGTACAGAACAGAAAAGACTTTTGTGTGTGTGTGTGTGAGCACAGATGGATTTATAATAAAAAAAAAATCCATTGAAATGCAAAGTTTAGGATTTCCTCCCTCCCCCTCAAAACTAAAAAGATCAAATAATTCTTGACAAAGAAAACTGTCCCGGTTCTATTTTTTTCTTGATCTTCTCAAGTTCTTCCCCTTTTTTAACCACGAAGAGCAAAATGTAGGGTTCTTTTTGAAAGAGAAACGTGTATATTTCTGGAAATATGCTTTAGGTTGTATAATTAATAAGGCATGTGAACAGCAGGAATTAGAAATACAGGAACTGATTCGCCTTCAGTGCCAGGACCACTGGGAAGATGGAGGAGTCACCCCTCACTCACGGGCTTCTCCCTGAGGACAAGGAAGGGAGGATGCTGGGTTTGGAGAATGTCACAGGCACTGGGTGGGGATCCCTGTCCTGTGTTTGAGCAGCACAGGGTGAGGATGTGCAGCAGCACCAGCCTGGCTCCTGGCAGCAGCACGGTTCTGCTCCCACTGTGGGATGCTCCAGCTCGGAGGCTGCTTGGGCAGGTCAGGAACGCTCCCAAATTCAGAGATGGCTCAGACCCAGCCACTCCAGGGCTCTGCACCATGGTGGGCATGGTCACAGCAATGAATCAGGCTATCAGTGGCTTCCACAGGGACATTCTGGATATGCACCAGCCTGCCTGCAAGCAGAGTTTGTCCCTCTGCTTGGAAAAGAACGAGGAAACATCTCTCTAGTTTTCAGATGAGTCTGAGTTGTGCATTAATTAGCATGCAGCTCATGGGCCTCTGATCTGCAAGGTGAGATGATGGGGTGCTCTCTGATGTGGAATGAGGGGAACCAAGGCACTGCAAGGCTCCAGCAGTGCTGCCAGTTTGCTCACTGGCTCTGAGAAGGTCCTAAGGCAATAGGGTACGTCAGAGTACACAAATCACAACCTTGTGCAAGGAGGGACAGCATCACTTCCCACGGCTGCTGCTGTGGGGAGCACCAGGAGTTGTTCTCACAGATTGCCCAAAACCCCAACAAAATCAGCCTCATTGCATCAATGGCTCTAAAGATCATTTTTTGCTCCTGAAAGCAGCATTTTAACAAAGGAGGGCATTATTGGATAAATAGCATCAAACTAGGCATTTACATCTGATTTACCTCTTCTAGCATGGTTATTCCTAGGACTTGCATAGCTTTATTAGATCTATATTCATGTGTATTAATAATAACAATTGTACTTGCAATTAATTTTAAAGCCCACCATCAATCTTTCTTAGAATTCAATCTGATGCACAGCCAGAGGGAAGGGACGTGTGCACTGAATTCCATTTTAACCCCTTCCTTTTTTTGTTTCCCAACACTGGGTTTATGGAGGATAATAAACCGTATGTGCAGGCCAGACTTGAAGAGTTAAATTTGCCATCTCAGGGAGACTGGGCACCATCAAACCCTGAAATATCAATACGTGGACAGGGGCGAACAACGCTCTCCTCCCTCCCGTGACCGACGTTACTGGTGGAATTAGGAATTAACGACGAGACTAAAGCCACCATTTCGATTTCTCAGACAAAGCTGGTTATCGGGACAGCCATTGTAAGCAGGTGGCCAGCTCCCAGCTCCCATGGACACGAGGGCCAGTATAATGCAAAGTGGACTGGGAGGCAATAATTCAGCAGATAACCCCTGACACGCTCATTCAGTTGCTAATTCACCCCGCGTGCAGGAGCTGTAACCAGCGTTTAAAGATGCGTTATGATATTTAAAGCCTAATTTATTCTCTTTATTAAAAATGATATCAAACAATATTTCACTCTCCCTTTTGGTGAAGATTAACTGCTTACGATCCTTGTGTGTTATGTGGGGCCATAACCATTACTCACATCAGTGGCCTGGCCAGGGCATCTGAGGCCCTTTCAGATTAATTGTCTGGTGGTTGTTTGTTAAAGCACAGGAGGTGTCATGGAAAGAAACAGCCCCAGTTCTCAATCAACTTTAGCCAAGTACTAAAAACATCTACTTGAGCTTGATTATTTATAATGACCTTCATATTTTGATGCTTTTTAGCACAGGTAGAGATATATTTTCGAATCGGAGTACAGAAGATTCATTGTTAGATTTGTTTAACACACACTTTTCTGCAGCTGGATTCTTTCTAAAAGCACATATTGATCACTAGCTAAGCAGCTGCACTTCCCAGGTATCCCAGTGTTCAGGAACTTGTAAGATGCATCACTGGTGTGAGTAGGTTACGAACACTGTGGTCAAGCTGCACCATCCGAACTCCTCCACCAAGCCCTGGGTGGGCCACATTAATGTTTCCAGCTTCCCTGGGAAATGAATTTGTTTTTTCTGCTCTGGACTGTCTGGCACATTACCTCATGCATCCTTTTGCCTTGCACAGAAAGCAAACCTCACTACTCAGCTATTTTAGCCTACAAAGACCAGTGCTGATCCTCCAGGTGCTCCACAGGTCCTCTGAACTAGCCCAGTTGAAAGGAATCATAAAAATACGTGTGGAGTACCCTTGCAATGGCCAGGGAATTTCTAAGGAAATAAGGTTATTTCTTTTAGTTGCTTGTAGCTAATGAAATGTCATTAAAGCAGGTCACTGCTGTTAAGGAGGTGAAGTTTGAAATAACAAAATGAAATTAATGTAGGAATAGTAATGAACTGTCCTTCTGAAAGCAGGGAAGAGAAATGAATGGGCATTATAAAGCAGGGTACCACTACCTGCAAGGGTTAAAATGCACAACCTCCCCCAAACCTTCTATGAAACAGAAATGGAGCGTTAATGGAACAATACTGCAATGCAATACAATAATGTGGAGTTGTGAGTGGGAAGAGACATTCAGACTCCAATTTAGACACAGCCACAGAAGCTGTAAGAGCCCTCTTTGGGCTCTCTTTGGCTTGGTGCTGGTCTCCAGGATTCCAGAGATCACTTCCAGCTGCATTTATTATTCGAGGGCACTACAACAGTTAAACTGCATCACGCATCCCACGCCTCCTTTTCGTTCATTTGTACCTCCAGATTTTCTAAATTTTAACCCACTGGGAGTGCTTTGATTTTTCTGCCTGCCGTAAAAACCCAGCGGCTCTGGAGGGATTCTGCTGGCTCGTCATAAAAGGCGCAGATGTGAGGAGCTTCCCGCGAGCGGCAGAGCCGGGCCCTGCAGGAGCTCCCAGCCCTGTCCTGTGCTGCTGCAGGCCTGGAACAGCTCCACAGATTCCAGGAGGCTGCACTGGTGCTGCAGGGAGCAGAATTTGGGCTCCTGTCTGGAAATAGTAGGACAGCGTGTGGTTTTTTTTGCTGTATAGTTAACGTGGAAGCAAATGGCTCTTACAGCTCCGCACCTCCGCAGAGCTGCATGGATTTATGGCCACAGAGCAGCTCTGGTGTCCCTTGGCCTAAAGGGGATCCTAATTCAGAATGAGGGAAAGCAGGCAAGCAAATGAGGCAGCAAACAAAGCCCTCTCCATCTTTCATCGGTCCCGTCACACCACAGAGCCTCGTTTTCTTCTCTGTGAGAGCAATCACAGTCAAAAACAGTCCATAGAATCACAGAATGGTTTGGTCTGGAAGGGACATTAAAGATCATTTTGTTCCAACTCCTTGCCATGGGCAGGGTCACCTTCTGCCAGACCAGGTTGCTCCAACCTGGCCTTGAACACTTCCAGGGGCATCCTCAACTTCCCTGGACAACATGTGCTAGTGACTCACTATTCTCACAGGGAAGAATTTGCTCTTAACTTCTAATCTAAATCCCTCTTCTTTTAGTTTAAAACCATTCCCACTCGTCCTATCATTACCTGCCTGTGTAAAAGTTCAGTAAAGAACTGTAGATATAGAACAAACCCCATGCTAGTAATGGTAAAATTGGATATATAACCTACCCCTTCAGTCCTATTCTTTTAAGCCCCCTTTCCCATTTTGTCCTCCCAGCTGTGAGCATGCAGCTACCTGGGCACACCAAGCCATCTGCACACCCATTTTAGCTGCCCCTTTGCCCAGTTAAATCACCCAGAGCAGCTCCCTGCCTCCTGGTGCTGCAGAAGGGACTAAGCTAAAACAGTTGCTCATCTCATACAAGCGGAAATTTGATGGCAGGAATGCCAGGAGATTGTTTGACATGAGGAGAATAAAATGGGTCCCTCCTGCTCCCCACCTCCAAAGGAGGGATTGAGCTGGAGGTTCTAAGACCAAGGGGCAAAGTGCTGCAGTTGGGGACTTGGTCCTGGGTCTTTCCTGGGGCTCTGCTTCCATTCCACATCAGCAACATAGGGACAACTACACTTTCATGAGAATATGGCACTTTATCTTGGAAAAGGACTGAGATAAATAGGTTAAAACTGTGCTGGTGGAGAGCCACAGAGAAGAGGGTCATGCGACAGCCTATTCAGACAGTTCCTATTATTAATATGTAAAGCTGTCATACTTCATAAGATCACATCCAATGTAATCAAGAGGATTTAGTTCACTAATATAGCAGCAGTCACACTAGATAAGATTGCTTATAGGGATAAGAGTGTACATTTGTTGCTCCATTTTAATTAAAAAACAACCTTAATAAAAGGTTGTAATGATAAACTGATAAGCAATTGCGTCTCCCCTTCTCCCTGTAGGTTACCGTGCAAAACTCATATTGCAATTAGAAACCTCCCCTAAGACACCATAGGACATATATCAATGTTGGCTCAGCAGCAGAGAGTTACTGGTCACCCCACTTTGTATGTTCAATTGCTGCTAACTAGATTTTTCTCCCCTCCCCTTGATTCAAAAATTATATTGCCAAACAAGGAACAACCCAGAGTGAATTTATTTAACACATCCTGGTGTTATGACTAAGTGGGAAGAAAATCCTCTCTCCGAAGAAAACTAATTGAAAATGGAAGTAATTCCAGCAAGACAGCCCTGCTGCAAGCTCTCCCTCAAAAAGGAGCGGCTCTCCCAGTGGTAGCACTGCTACACATTCCCCCTTGTCAGCTGAGGTGTTAAATCCCCTTTTTGGGAGATGAATGATGAAATGGTGTGATCCAGAGCTCCAGCCTGGTTGGATGAGAGGTGCATGTTGATTTATACAACAGAGCATATACATTCTTGTAGCAGCATGAAGAGCATGCTGCTATTGAAATTTCAGATCATTTTGCAGCTGCAAACTATAATAGCAGTAATAATAAACCAGAAGCTGTGCTATCCATTAAAAAGAACCCCAGACACTCGAGCATGTTTGTTTTGCCTCTGATTTTAAACATTCAGCACCAGCTGAACTTCTTGTTCACGACTCATTAAAAATGTCCTGCATCCTTTCATACACACAGGCTACAGGGTCTGCCCAGAGATAAGTGCACAGGGTGGGAGGAGGGACAAAACCCAAGCTCTCCCCTGGGTGAGGTGACACCTCAGGGTGAGGTCAGATGGCTCTCTCCACCTTTCTGGGTCTCAGGTGCTCAGAGGACAGGATGGAAGCGGTGCTGCCTCGCACAGCAGATGTTTTCCTGCTGATAAATCCTGTAAAAAGTTTAGAGAGGAGCTGGGCTGGGGACAAGCAGGCACAGAAACTGGCTGGTGGTGGGCTCGTGTCCCACTGAAGGCAGCTGTGCATCGCTGTGTGGATGCAGTGCCAGTCCTGCAGCACAGGGACAGGCTCAGAGCTCCTGTGCAGGCAACACTCAACAGCCCTGAAACCCTTTCTGCTGTGTCAGACAGAGAAATGATTGGTTTCAGGTCGCAAGTGCTGCTGTGCTGGATGAAGGATGGAGCTTCTGGCTGAGAGAGTTTCCCAGTGCCGTGTGGGACGCGGGTTAAGAGGTTTGTCCACAAAGCCAAGCCCAAAGAACCTGGGCTGCCCCTGCCTTCAGAACAGCTGGGTCTGCAGATTTGATGGAAGGGCTTCTCTGCCTCACAAGATCTCACAAGCATTTAACTCCATTAGTCAGGCTGTGAGGAAGAGCAAGATCCATTCTTGATCCTGTCCTTTGCAATGCTGGACAATTAACTGAGTATGGTCACCCAAAAAGCTACACTGGGTTTTGTGACCCTGAGAAAAGCACTAAATCCCTATAAGAAGATAGAAACATTTATTTATCGATAATGTTCTCTTGCTTAGCTTTTTTTTTTAATTGTGCCAAATTAACACAATAATGGCAATGCTGATTTTTTTTATCTCTACTTTTCAGTGAATATGAATGCCCAACTCTGGCAGGGCTTAACTTTGTGTATGAAGAAGGAAAAAAACCCGCTGGTAAATATGTTGTTACTGATTTAAAAATCTATTTGTTCAGTAATTTCTGCTGGAGCCATCATTATCTTGCCAAAGCAGCTGTTGGAATATTAACTAGACACAGCAGTAACAAGTGGAATATAATTAGCACTCCTTGTTCCAGTGAATTTTCAGTTTTAACTAGGAACAATTTGCAATGAATCTCTGTGCTGTTGTAATTAACTTAACTAATGCACCACACATACCAACGACTGTACTGAGTACTGTAGGAAATCACCGAGGGTGCTGCGGGTGGGGCAGAGCTGTTGCCTAATTCTGGCCAGCTATTACATTCCAAGGATATCCCTCCTTGCTTTGCAGTGCCTTGTCTGTGATCAAAGTGTTTGTGAAACCATAAAAATGAAATTACATGGGGATACCGATGCCTCACGCTTGGGTTTTTTTTCGGGTGTATTTTTACAGCATGTGCTTTTAATACACTAATCATTTCCCAGGCATTGAGACTAAAATGGTGAGGGCAGAAACATATGCATCAAAGTGAGCTTTCCCAAGAAGAGCTGCTTCAGCAGCCCCAGCCTGCATGGTTAATGTACCATTGCACTTTTATTGCCCCAAGGAGCTCTTTGCAGCCACTGGCATAAGCCAGAGTGGCCAGAGAGGCTGCTGATGATTAAATGAATCATTGTCACTGCCCTGGTGTCCACCAACACTCCAGCCCAACATTCTCTGGGGCTCACCTCCCCTCTTTACCAACTTATTTGTTCCAGCTGCACCTCTCTCACTTGGTTTTACCCCAGAGATTGGCCTGAAACCCCATTCCTGCAGTATTTTTGTGACAGGCAAATTCTTCGCGGGGCTTTGTCAGACCTCTCTGCGCCAAGCTCTTGCCTACATCATTTGGGGTTGAACCCCATGCCCTGCATCCAAGCACTTCTCCAGAGACCACATCTCCATCACCTTCAGCTACAGGAGTTGTTGTGCTGTCCTTGCCAAAGCAAAACTCTCAGGGAACTGGCAGCAAACACAGAAGTTGTTTCCATGCTGTCCTTGTCTTGTTACCTTTGGAAGCTTCACCGTTGTTTAAGATTATCCCAGCAACTGAGATATTGTTAAATGCTTGGGGGGCTCTGGGGAGGCCAGTACAGCTGAAGGCTTGCTGTTTCCTCTTGCACTTGTCTGCCAGAAAGTCCAGTCTTGCTGGTGGGGGAAACCTGTCCCTACACAACTTCATCCACGGAGGAGACTCCAGCGCAAGGCGTCTCCTCTGAGTGGACCTACACTTCCTACAGAGAGAAGAACAGAGCCAGTGTCAACTCCACCTGAAAACACTTTTATTTGCCTCCTCCATGTACAATTTTTCAATCAGCTGTAATATAAACTCCTGAACCTGTGTATATGTGACTAAAAGTACAGTTAAGGCCAAAGCATTCTGAGGATGATCAAGATGTTCTTGCAGGATATCACCTCACAGTACTTGCCAGACTTCAGCTCCTGGAAAGGTGCTGGGGGCTACTCTCAACTTCCCAGCTTTATTAAAAAAGGGTAAGTTGCTTGCTAGACTTTACAAGCTATTCTGAAAACTGCCCCAAAGCAAACTGGCTGGAAGCAAACAAAAGAAACTCAAAACATCTGAAATTTTTCAGGTTGGAGTCATAAGACTGTTTCTGGAGACAGGTTCATGAGTTTCAGTTTCACTCACAAGTTTCTGACTCTGCTTCCTCATCCTTGTACATGATAAAAAAATATTAAAATATTAAAAAGTCATGCATTTGAACTTTTTTACAGAGTAAACCACTGAAAACTCGACCACATCAGTTGAAGAACCAGCACTCCAGCACTGCCACTTCTGGCACTGCTGCCCAGGGCTGGATCAGCCCTACATCAGCCCCTGTGGGAGATGGCATGTAAATTAAAGTGGTTAAAACCTCTTCTGTATGGTCTTTTCTAAATGAAATAGTCTTTTCCAAAAGTCAATTTTGAATGAGAAATATTCACAATATATCAGTTTCTAAATTTTTCATGCCAAAGTCTCATTTTTCTCTGAACTCCTGGGGAGCAAAGGTCGGGGGAAGAAAAACTGAAATGTTTTGCATAAATTTTTAAAGTTTCTTTCCACCAAAATTTCATGCACAAATGACTCATTTTCTGTTAATCCTAGTCCACCCATTTTCCCCTGAATAGCTGTGTCTTCTTCTTCTTTTTATTATTATTATTATCGTCATCATCATATATTTTTCCCACCTCTTAATGTGATATCAGCAATCAGAACATTTATTGCATTTTAGTTTCTATAACTGATCTCATAAGAATTCTCCTGCAGTAAGGATCAGTATGTGGTTGTAGGATTTTCGAGTCAGGGCAGCAAGCAGATCACATTGGAAGAGTCACATTGGTCTAGCAGTTTTTCTCTAAATACTTGGTGTGCTAGGAAGGGGAAACAAATTTAAAAACCGTGACAGCATAAAAATAAAACGGAAATGGAGAAAATAAAATAATAAATAAGAAATCTGCTATTTTTACAAGCAATTGGAGTGCTACAAATAGCAAGTGAAGCTGATACTTAGTCACCAATATGGAGAATAAAGATTAGAAGGAAGCGAGAAATGGGGTGGGGACTGTAAAGAGCTGCTTCCCTTTCTATAAATATTCTCTCTTGCCTGTGTTTCTGCAGCAGGAGGGAGTGTGGAGATGGTCCATCTTTTGGACACCTTCACCACAGGCTCGCAGACAGGAAGGTGTGTGATGATGGGCTCTATCAGAGCCTCCAGCACCCCACGAAAGGCGAGTTAGGGGAGCAGTGGCTCCGCAGGCACCGTCACGGCCTCTCCGAGCCGGGTGAGAGCTTCCAACCCCGCCCCGCAAAATCCCACAACCAAAAACCACGCTGAGAAAACGCCCTTTGCTGGCTCAGGAGACATCATCAGAGCAGGCAGCAAAGGGAAAATTTATTAAGTCATGCTGTTGCAAAACACAGTTCTTGACATGTAGCTCCTGAAAGGCGAGCGAGGTGGGCTCCTCGCACGCGCTGGGGAAAGCATCACTTCATGCTCCCTTGTCTTTTCCCATTAAGATCCCACACGCGTGGCCATTCATCCCCTCGGCACACAGCAGCCGGAGTGTTTGCCGAAGTGATAGATGAAAAATTCATTCTGTTTTTGAGGGTGTTTAAACATTCAATGCGGGAGTGTCACCGGCTGCCGGGCAGCCAGCTTTGCAGTGGCTCCGCAGCTCGGAGTCTCCAAGGTTCAGGCTGAAAATTCCAGCCCTCATCTCATCAGTGGTCAAATAAAATCATCCAAGATTCAAGTCAGATTTTTTTTTCTGTGTCTTCAATAAAGGGGTTTTGGTTTATAGATCTATCCACGCTGCAGCATTTGACAATTTTTTCTCCTGGGCTTGACCAGGGCTGTTGTAACGAAAATCTTTGGGTCCAAAGGGAAACACCTCTCTGTATTTGCATGTGCATGTACACATACACATATCATTTTGAAAACTGAATTGACAGACACTCCTATGAGATCACGTTTGCAGGCTGAATTTCTGACCCTGTTTTTTGCCTACAAAACTAAATCAAGAGGTTTATGCTACAGAGGCAAAAGATTTGAATACCTAACCCTTCCCCACCCATACGTGCTTGCACACATACAAAGCCAAGGCAGAAAATCACATTGCTTCCTCAGCAGATCCACATTCCATCTCTTCAAAAATAGTGCAATCTATTTTCCCTGTAACTGGAATTCACGATATCAGGGATGCTCATGGCAGTGTCATGAAATCAGCTGAACCTCTCTTAATGGCATTTTCAATATGACTTTTAAAAATTCTTCTTTCTTTATGATTTAAACTCCACGGTTTAATCTGTGCCCACCATCTCACGCGAGGACTTTAAAACACCCACATACCCTGCCACAGAAACAGCCAGTGCTCTTCTCTATTGTCAGCCATTGCTGTCTGAGGCCAAAAGAAAGAGGTCACCCATAATAATGTCAACCATCACCATGGTATCTGAGCACCATCTGATTTAAAGAATGCTCCAAGAGCCTGTGGAAAATGTAGAGGCAGCAAAGGCAAAGCACTCAGAATAACTTCAGAAATAATTGCAATGCAATTAAGATGCGCCACCAAAATGAATATTTCAGAGCAGAGTTCATCTGCGGAGAGGTGGCCTGGATTAGAAAAGTTGGAGACATTTAGGTTTCATTAGGTTCTCACATGAAACTCAGCAGCCAAACACAGAAATCAATGGATTTGTATCCTTAAAAATCCTCTGTGACAGAAAAACCTGATGTAGAAGGATGTAACTGTGCCCATCAGCAGCCTCTTATCGCCTGACATCACTGGGTGTCCAGCACTGCTCAGGGTCAAGCTCTGAAGCTGAAATATTGCTGGGCAAGGGAAGGGAAGGGAAGGAAAGAAGGGGCAATGGAGCTGCCGCATTTCTGGAGCAAGGTTTTTACATCTGTCTTTGCATCTGCAACAGGCAACACCTTCACTTGGGCTCCTTCAAGGGTCACCATTTAAATGCACGAGGGAAACGGTGCTGGGAAAGATCTCCATGATCCTTTTTGTTGCCAGTGTCTCGTTTAAGAGGATCTTTGTTTTCACACTACCAGAGCAAGTGCAGAAGGGCTGTGATCCCACAGCAGGGACCAGGACCGGAGGAAGAGGCAAGGATCTTTCCAGCAGGCAGCTCACAGGTTAAGCTGCCTAACTCCATCAGGGAAAGGTTGGTGGTTTACTTGAGAAATGGTGTTATTTCTGCTAAAATAAAAAGAAAAAAGGGATCTCCAACCCTGATTATTTTTTCCCCACCCAGCACTGGGCAGGATGGGCTCTGCTTTTACCAAAGGACCAAGTGAAGTTGAAGCCAGCTGCCTTCAGTAAGGACAGGTTTAAAATTAAAATTAAACATGTTTTGCTTAAATCCTTAATGTTTGAATGTTTTGGTGAAGGGGATCAGTTCTGGCAGCCCAGAGGGTTCAGTCCCAAAACACACAGAAGGGTTAAAAGGACCAGTTAAAAACCCACAGAAATCTCTTTGGAGAAGCACAGGGGAGCAGGTTTTGGAGGCTGCTTTTCCCAGAACCACGGCAGAGCTCTCAGCAGCGGGACTGTTGCGAGCAAAGATGGAGCTGTTTATCTACTGGAGGTGATGATTTATTTTCTAGAGGGCAGGTGCAACTCTAGGGAAGACTATTTTGGTCATTAATGCAGGTTTAGCAGGTACCACTATGTATCGAGCTTTGCTGGTAAGAAATTGTAAATACGTTTAAAATTCTCATGATTGAAAAGCAGGAACAAAGCTCCTCCAGCCAGGCACTGGTCCAAGCTGAAGGTGAATACAAGCACGGGGCAGCTGTGTTGCCTTTTTATGATCCCCACTGTACAGTAGGCTGTGATGTTTATTATGAAATATTATGATTTAAGTGGCTAGAGGAGTTCATGAAAAATGACCCCTGTAAATGCTGCCTGGGAAACTGGATTCAGCAAATGAGCACATTCCTTAACATGATCCTCCTCGTTGTGTGTTGTGTGTTACCTTAAATGTGCCTAAATGGACAGTTAAGGAGCCTATACATAAAGTCTGTACATGATTATCCTATTAAGGACTATTATTGGAGTGGTTCAGTCTTGTGCTGTATCACTTATGCAAATGAGAGAAAATCTGAAGTTACTGTTACTTTTAGACAAAGTGCAAATAAGCTTTTCACTGCATATTAATGAATTGCTAATACCCAGCTCTTCCGCACCCATCTTTATGCAGATTAAAGTAATGCTGTTTGCACAGTTGTAGCATTTCAACTTTTTCATTTGGAAGCACCTAGACCAAGATTTAAAAACAAACCCAAACTCCATAGCCTGCAAGTTAAAGCAATCCAAAACCCAAATAGAACTCCTGCAGAAATTTAACATTGAAGCTGCAGAGTTGGTGAATGTTTGCCTGACTGCATTTTTTGTTAAATAGTTCAAAACTAATTTTTAATAGTTCGTCATAAAACTTAGCAGATCCAAACTGCAGATCAAGAAAGCATTGAAGAACAGACTGAAATCCATCCATTCTTGAGATGGTTCTTAATTTTAAGCACATTTAAATCCACTAATTGCAGAGATATTTCAATATATGTTTCAGTGCATCCCTGAAGGAAATATTTCCTTGATTCAGGACTTGAAAGAACACATCCCAGCTCTGGACCCAATCAGGCAACCTTAACTCATAGAAGCAACCCATGTGATATGAGACCCCTTATTTCTGGGCAAATTCTTCAGATATCAAAGTCAAAACTTCAAAGAAAGCAATAAATGCTCACTAGCTCCAATAGGAAGAGTATGAGGTCCAGAGAGAAAAACTGTTGATAAACATGATCAATAACAACTGTGATTTAAGTTTTATCTCTGTTGAAAAGCAGGAACTACTTCAAAATACTTTCCAGTAAGAAAGGTGGAAAGAAATACATATACAGTCTTTCAGAGACGCGATAATGTGTTATGTGCCTTAGCCACACAGTCAGTAGAAGTTATCCTCATAAAGCCATCTGGTCCGTATTTACAACATTACATTTTAAAAAATATTAGAAAAATGAAAATCAGAGCCATTCAGGGAGGGAGGAGTTGTTCTGGAAACAGCATTTAGTGCAAAACAAAGGGAGAAGAGTCTGGCCAAAAGACACCTTTCTTCCAGGTCCTCTCCAGCCCAGCTATGATTCCCAGCAGCTGATCCCCTGGATTTGCAGGGAGGCGGTTTCTCTGCAAGAGTCCCTGAATCCAGATTTGTGACAGCAGCAACACAGCTGGTGGCACCAGAGTGGTGTTTAGGTTCAGTTTCTGGTACTCTCAACACTGGCTGCTTTTCCTTCCTCTCTCAAAGAAGACAGCAATATTTGATAATATTCCTCTGTGAGGCCTTGGTCTTCCTACAGAGGGGAAGCACTGTGTTCAGATGGGAGCACTATGTAAGTTTTGGGTCGCTTTTGCTTTTAAGAAGACAATTCATATTCATGGTTACAGGGTAGAAAAACTGAATTTTCAAGAGCTCACACCTTCCAGGGACACACACAAACAAACATGCCTTTCTTTTGCAACCACCCAACTAAATATGGATAATTGTGTTTGCAAGGGAAGATCTGGCTACAAAAAATTCTGAGGACTATAGCAACAAATAGGCTGTGGTTTTCCATTACCACCATTCATGTTTACATGATCCCAAGGCTGGCAAAGAACAGCAGCGGCCACAACTCAGCCAGGCAAGCAAGGTGAGATGATGACTGCTCCATCCCCATTTTCTGTGTCCTGAAATCCTCAGACATTCCTATTTACCCTGGATCATCACAACTGCTTCACAGCCATTACCAGCCCTTCAGTAAATAACACATATCCTGTCTAAATGCATAACATACAATTGCTCAAATACATAATTAATGCAGGTTTACCCTTGAGAGCTGTTGTTGGTCTCTGAGGTAAGTAATAGGTCTTTTATTGTTTAGACTTAAAGATCTCTTGAGCCTCTTTTAAGGACGTGCTTTGAGCAGCTGAGGGAAGGAAAAAAACCAAGAATTCTGCACAAGAAATCTATAGGTAAGTCCTCTGGCAAGGAGCCAAATCTGTTCTTCTGTTCTGCTTTGCCCTGGCAGGTCTCCACAGAAGATTGAACAACAAAACTGTCTGCAAGACAGACTGAACAACAAAACTTCTTGCAGAAGTCAAGGATTGGATTGAAGGATGAAGGTTCAGGTCTGATCTTACCCTGAAGAGGACCTTGTCCAGCTGCTGCTCTCCCGTGAGCTGGCTGGAGTTTCCAGAAGGGCTCACAAACATCCCCACAAACAGGGAGAGAACTCAGAGACCAGCATGAGAGAAAGCTGCATTTGAACCAACAGCTTAGGGGTAGAAGGGCATTTCTATTTGTTTGTCAACTATTAGGAGCATTCAAGACCATCATCATCCTGATTTGGAGAGGTTGTGTCCAGCAATTCCTCTGTGGCACCCAGGCAAACCACTCCCACACTGCTCTGTGAAGCCATGGTGACCTTGTCCAGCTGGGCTGGGCAACCACATTCAGCAGGAGAGCATGAGGTGAATCCAAGCAATGCTGTGGTGTGCTCAGGAGAGGTTCCTGAGAACAATCCTAAAAACTCCACATAGGTGATCGTGGCATTCCATAAAAACCACTCGTGCTATCCTGTCAGTTTGCACGTGCTCAACATGTTCATTTCTTACGTGCATCAAAAGTTAACACCCCTTATTTTCAACGAGGAACAGAGCCTGGCCAGAGCAGAAGCGACATCCCATCGTGGCTGTGCCCGTTCACACTTCACTCACTGCTGCTGAGCTTCTCCTTTAAGGGCTTAGTGATGCTAAAGCCACTTTAGGACCCTCCTCCAGCCTAAAGGAGTAGATTACATCTCAGCCTGTCTTAGCCAGAGCTGTGCAGGGCCAAGTGTGTGTGCACCACACCCACTCTGGGCTTTCATCGTGGCTCGGGAGGTCCAGGCACACAACTCCAAGTCATTTCAATCTCTGTTGAAGGCTGCACCATGATTTGGGAATGGTGTTTGCAGACATGGGCGTGCAGGGCAGATTCCAGCTCTCGCCAGGGGCTTGTGCAATAATTACCCCAGGTATTAATGAATTTATGAGAGAACATCAGTGGGGAATGTACCCCAAAGTACTTAATTCAGAATCATAATGTGAACAGCAGCACTGCTACAAACATGGAGTACAAATGGAATTCAGGCCTTTCCAACGCTGTAACAATTTTGAGGAGGTCAATGACTATTTTCACGTATAGACAGCATTTGCTTTTGCATTTCCTTTTATAAATAATCAAATTAAATTTGCGCCGTTACTTCATTTGGGCTCCCCTCCTTTTATGTTTAAAACACAACATTATTATAGACTTACTTTGTGGGTAGAGTAACGAAGAACAATGCAAGCATCGTAATGAAAAAGACGTGCAGCATTTTACACTGCATAATAAATGTGTGTCCGTATCAATGTAAAACATACAAATGGCAATAATTTAACACTGAATATTTTTCTGCCTTTAATTAAAATAAACTAATAAAGATTTCAGAGATGCATTTGCTTTAATAGAATGCAGAGTTATAATTGGTGACCTATTTTAAGCAATTTAATTTCCCATGACCTGTTTTCCAAATTAACATAGTAATAGAAGAATGTTTATTGTGTTTGGGAATATAAGTTTCTCCTTCAAAGATGTCATATGCCTTTGTGATTTGATTTAAAGGTGTGTTCTTTTATTAAAATGTTCATATAAAGAGCTTGTAAATTATGTAAATGTTTCTTTTTATGGCATTTAATAAGTCTAGAATTTTAAATCAAAGCACAATCAAAGAAAATAAACAAGGACATCCTGAAGATTCAGAAGATCACTTTAAAAAAAGCGTATCAGCTGGGTCGTACCAAATTCATTTGAATCCCCTTTTTGTTAGAGCATTCGTAAGAATACTTCTTCCAACTATTTTATTGCATTTTTGTGTTTGTATATACACATAAACACACCCAGGCACAAAATTATGTATTTTACACACACGAGCTCAATCTGCAGCTGTTTGGAGATGGCTCTTTTTGGAATCTCATTAAACTCTCGTGGCATTGTGTGCCAAGGGCTGATTAGGCGTTATTTAAAAAAAAATAATTCCCTTGTGTGATTTTGAGGCACCTGAATTATTCACAAGTTGCACGGGGGGCCCATTTATTTCCTGGGCCTGATGCTTCTGCAGCAGCTGAATGCAGCGAAGAGCGAGTTCAATCCGCTCTTACAACAGAGCCCAAGCCCAGCAGTTGGGGCTGAGTTTTAAATATTAAATCCTCACCTTTAAATAATGTACAGATGACTTGTGGATGGATTTGTTGAAAATATATATAAAAAAAAATCAACTGATTTTAGAGAGTGTTTTAATTTCCTCCTGGTCCTAACTCAGTTTGAGGGCAAACAGCCTGATAAAATGATAAACTGAAATGCTTCAGGGCAGGGGAGCTCACATGAGGTGGAGGTGCTGCAGAGACCTGGGGAAACCTCTGTGCCCCTCCTGTTCAGGGCAGCTGAAACCTCTACCTGGGTAACCAGCCCAACTCCATCATCATGCAAAGATGAGTCCTGCACGTGTTACACTGGAGCTAATCCTGCTTTTCATTATGAGATTATGGAGCAATGATTTTTAAGCCTTCAGAAGAACTTCCAGTGTGTTTGGCATGGGAGGGATGACCCAAGACTAAGGCCAACACGTAGCAAAAAATCAGGGAAAAACATTTATTGTCTTCTCAAACACAGTGTACACAGACTCCAGGTAGGAGTGCACTCCTAGGTCATAGAGAGTAGGGGAATTGTTTCAAGGTGTTATGAAGGGTTAATAAAATACGTCACCTCTGTATAAAACCAGTCCTAACATTTGCTATTTCAATTATTTTGCCACGTTGAAAACTTGCAGATAAACTTCTTTTTCTGAAAGGTTCCTTTCTTATGTTTAAATAGGGTTGCTTGTTATGCAAATGCACAAATGCACCTATAACACACCTTTGTGCACGTTTTGCTGCTCATGTGTACATATATTTATGTCTACACCCCGATAACTGTGCACACTCCACTCCACAGGTCTATATGTGCCAAACATAACCCAGCCACTGCCCCTATAAAGTCTCACTCCCTCCCCACAGGACTCCATCACCTGAAAAGGTGAGAGAGGAAAAAACCCTTCACAGAACCGACTCTTTAACGTGTTACAGATGCAAGCGGCCTGCCCCAAAACCTCTGCTGCTCTCTAAACCATCTCCAAATCACCTGTGAAACGTTCGGGACAGCAAAGGCACATGCTTAACATGAGGGAACTCTCGTCACGGTGTCTGTGCCTCCGTAAATATGCAGAGGAGCCGGGTGAGTTTAACAGGGGGTCAACTGCTTGGCTGGATCTCCGGGTGACGAGCAGGACATCAACACCTAGACAGATGACAGCCTCCTCCTCCTCCAGCTCGTCTCAGTTTCGTGAGGGCTCAGACAGCCACGTGGCATCATTTCAGCAGCGCAACCCCACCGCAGAGGAGATGCTCTGTAACAGCTTGTTACAGCCCCATCTGTTAGGAATTTACAGCTAATGTCTCTTACAGCACGGGTTTTTATAGGTAAGAGAGAAGCGTTTGGCCTGGTTAGGAGATCTCTGCGTGGCTCTGTTCGTGATTTTGCTGCCTGACACGCTGGGTTTAGTATTTTGGGGAATTGGTATTAAAAATATCAATGATTCATCCATCATTGATAAACATGACGGGATCATCAATAAACCTGCTTCAGCGGCAGTATCTTTATATATGTATATATAGATGGATGAATATGTCTCCAACGTGTGTTTCAAGCACGATTCCCTCAGAGCAGTCCAAGCTTTAAGGTATTTTATGCTCAATTCCAAGTTTTGTACCCTGACAGTTCAAACCATGAGATCCATGAAAGAGCAGGGCCCGAGGGCTGGTGGAGTTGGGGTGCCCAGCAGGACCCCTCAGACAGCTGCTGCTGCCCGGGCTCCTGGAAGCATCGAGAAGAAAAGGTCAAGTCCCTCAATCTGAGAAGTTTACAAGCTGTTTCTGTTACATTATTTGCTCTTTATGGCCTTGTTAAAGCACCCAGGAGCTGAAGGCTCTGCCAGGAAGACCCAGAGAGAATGAGTGAAATTTTTCAGGGCGGAGAAAGCAGGACTAAATCAGTCTTTTGCTCCAAAGACTGAGGCTGACAGGGTTCTGCTTTACATCTGCCCGTGGAGCTGAAGCCCTCCCTCCATCCAGACCCCTAAAGCACCCGCAATCTCAGGGTTAGGTACATCCCATAACCCCAGCAGGTGCACACAGCCCACCCAAAGAGCACACAGGGACAGGTTTGCCCCGTGTCCCTCACTGATGAGATGCAGCGTGTCCTCCCTGCTCCAGTCGCCCCAGCAACCCCTGTCAGAGAGCAGGAGAAATGGGGAGAGAAAGCTCTAAAATAGACAACAAAGGGAACAGGAACACTTCAGAAACCTATCCAGAGGGGATCTTTGAAAAGCATTGATTTCTGGGCTTCAAGGGAGAAAAAGGAAGAGAAAAATAACTCAAGGGAAAAAATAGCAGCCCTCAAAACACAGACTTCTTAGCTGCCTATATTTCCTGTTGCCTTCAGGAGCAGCAGCCCAGGTTCACTGGGGTTTAATGCCTGTGCTGATGGGTCTGACCCCAGCCTCTGCTTCAGCAGGACACTGCCCCAACACAAAACCAGCCCAAACTGCCACCACATTTTCGGCTGCTCTCACATCACTTCCAACCCTGGCACAAATTCAGCTCTAGACAAGCACCCACTGACAGAAACAGCCCCGTGGGGAAGCAAAAAATCAGGCCCTCCGTTTCCTTTCCGTTTTTTTTTTTAAAGGCTCTGAATGGAAAGCAGGAGCAGGGGAGTATCTGAAGATCTCTGCGTGTCTTCTTTATTCAGGGGGTAACAGGGAGAAGCATTTTGCTGCTCGGAGGGTGCCCAGTCGGTGATCTGTGTAGGGTGTTACACAACGCTGCCGAGGGGATGACAGACAGCCGGGGCTGGCAGGGCGAGCCGAGCACATCAAAGTGCCCCGGTGACGACACGAACCACGCGAGCACAGCTCGAGTGCGCTCGCTGTCGCTCCAAAAGGCGTCCTCGTGCCAGCCTGCCTCGCTTTAGTCTCTGCAGCGAGCTCATCTCGCCCTCAGAATCCTCCCCACCGAACGCTGATGCTTTTCTGGGCTGCCTTCTCGCCTTTAGGTACCTGCTCGTCCAACGCCCCACACCACCACCGACCTCTGAGGTTGCCTGTTCTTCCCTCAGTCTCACCCTCTTCCCACTCCTCTGCTCCTCTTTCAGTCCAGCAGCAAAAATACTGCTGGAATAAATCATTTTGAGTCCTATATAGGACCAAAAAAAAATAAATTACTTCTGTAGTTACCGGCCTGGAATACCCACATAGCTCTGCCTTGACCTTACGTGCCCTTGGTTAAAGGGATGTTCCGTTATTAATCCAGCTTAGAGCTGGATTAACTTTTAAAGATACAAAAATGCCCACAAGCCAAGGAAGGTGATATATTTTTGGCTGGTTGGAACTGGCAGACTGCCAGGCAGGGTTAGCAAGCATCTAGAGCTTAGGAGAGGTGCTTTTAGATAAAAATCCTGATGAAAAAAACCCAGCCAAACCACCCTAAAATAAATTATGTAATCAAGTGACAGCCAGCAGGTCATGCAGGACAGTTAACATCCCCCAGATATATTTGTACTCTGTGAGAAATTCCCATTACAGATCGAATCTGCCCAGTCTGGAAAGCAGAATCACATTCCCACCTAAATACAGGGATTTCGGAAGGGAAGGGGTGAGGAAAAGGTAATTCCAAAGAAGAACAGAAAAACATGCTGAAGAGAAAAAAACGTTTAAGGTCTGCTCCAAAGCCTACAAAAACTGATGTCAAGGGGAGGTTTTTGTTTTCCCCCTTTCAGTAGACATCGGATCGTGTCCCTCCCTGGAGGACAGTTTCCAAATGTGGCCGCTCTAATGAAGCATTGAGAATCTGCATTTGGAGGCTGGAAATTCACAGCAATTGCAGCCCCCCAGGTAGGGACTCTGCCTCATTTGCTGTTTGACTGAACCGAGCACAGGGTGGGCACTCCTGGAAATGAGACCTGACTAGCAGGAATATGACTGGGAAGAGAGCAGAGTGATGGCTGTGGTTAGTGAAATGTGGATTTTCACATGCATCTGCACAAAGAGAGCTGAAATACCGACATAAGATACCCCCTCACATTTTAAATCAGATACTTGTACTTGTAAACGTGCTTAGAACATTAGGTTATGCATCAACAGAAAGATGGATTTTAACGTATCCTTGCGAACAAACTCTGAAATACTTTTAATGAGTGCCTCTCATGGAACTCGGCACATCCATAGCCACGGACTGCTGCTGGCTGCAAATCCTCATCCTTTGTGTTTGCTCCCCTTGCTGCCTGGAGAAGGGATTTATGAGAGGATACCTGCTTTTGATGAGCATTCCAGTGAGGAGCTGAGCAGAAAGGGAGAGGGATGATATTACAGCACATCTCTTCAGATGCCAAATAAACTGAGAACTGTTGAGCTGCTACTGTTTTGCTCATTGCAATAAAGTTCCTTGTTCAGCATAAGAAGGAGGCGATTCAGGCTGGTTTATCTCTATTACCAGGTATCAAACATGTATAAGCAAAAATAGTCAGATAATGAGAAAAATTACCTTTGAATAAGCATCACATAAAAGGAAATGGTTAAGATCTGCCATGAATTATTCAAGCAGCTCCAAATATAAATTGCCACAAATAGCAAGGCAAGATTTTTTGCCTTTCTGTGTGTTGCATATGTCCTGCAACAACCCAAACAGCACATTCCACTTCGGAAGCTGCATACGGAGAATTGCATCGCCTCGAGGAAATCCAAAGGGAGGCAGCGGTACACAGGACAGATTATGCTCTTCCTCGCCTTACAGCTCGCATATATATATGTTTTAAAGCCATTTTGTGCAACTAGGAGCTTTCAGCACATTATGCCTCTGTTGAAAGCCCACTACTACACCCAGAGGGTTTCACAGAAAATACTGCAGCTGAGAGGAAGCCTGGGTCCCTCAGCTGGAAATTAGGGCCGTGGAGCTTCAAGGGAATCCGGGCTCCTGTATAATTAAGAGTGATTCTTCACTAAAATGGCAATTCTGTTACTGCAATGTTGACAGTTATTTAGGTGCACGTGGAAATAAAAAAACAGGGGCTGGTGGCTAAACCTGTGTAAGTCTGTTTGTACCATCAGGGCTGCAGCACGCAGGTCAAACAGCAGATTTGGCACGGGGATGGGGGCACTTGGGCTCGCCTGCCTTTTCTAGGACACAGCACGCAAAGGACACCGGTAATCTGCACTTGTGCTTGTCTGAGGCTGCAGGAAACAGAGCTCCTCTCCCCTGACTTTGGCCACCGTGTAACACCTCTGACGCCTGATCAAATTAAACAGATCGAAGGCAGAAGCGCATCCTCGTGTGACCTGTGAGAGCCCGGCTCAGCCCCTCTCCGCATCCTCGGGATTCTGCATCCTCCCTCCCACTCGGCTTCCTCCTTCACCCTTCCCCTCAGCCTCTCCTTTTCTTTAAAAATTTGGGTCACCTTGCTTACACTGGCACAGATTTGCCCAATGAAAACTGCTTTTGTGCAGTCCCCCAGGGTAGGAATAAAGTGGGGATTGATGCTACAGGGAGAGAGTCGGCTCTCTGTGCACTGGAATTCAGTTCTCTCTGTCTGGGGGGAATATATAGATAAGAACTTACATTATTTTTTTTCAGAGTATTCCAGATAAATTTCAAAATATCCCAACCATGCAATCTGCAGAAATGCATTGCTTTTCTTAAATGCTCGGAGGAAAACAGAAGTCTCTCCTTTATGAGTCTTTATTATGGTTTTGTTGTTTTTTTTTTTTACTCTTTCTGTATTTAAAAAACCCAAACCAAACCAAAAAACAACAAACAAATTTTCTGCTGCTTTGAAAGCAGCACACATTTGTGTGTGCCCACTGCTTGAGTGTCTCTCTGCCTTGCCCGAGGAGCATGTGCCTAGCTCGAGTCCCCACGGTGAGTGGCAGAATCTGCCATATGGAGGTCACCTTGTCCAGGTCCATAAATAGCTCTTTTTCCTAAGCAGGGAAGGGAAGGAGCTACAGAGAGTAATGAAAGAGGAGGCTAGCTCGCATCCGTGGCACTGATTGGTGCCAGGGTTACAGCACGCAGAGACTTGTCATGCCAGCAGCAGCGATACCGTCAATCTGCAGGCACAGAAGTCACCTCCTTCCACCGTGGAAAAGCGTGCCAGCCAGTTTTTCATTTCAGCTTTCACACAGGGGTTTGGATGCCTTTCAGGAGCGGAGAACAGATACTTCGGGAAAGGTGTCCTTGGGGAGACAGCAGCAGGCCCCAGGCAAAGGGATTTGCTGCTTGAGGATGCAGGGTGGGGGCTGCCAGGTGGGTCCCACGCTGTGGGTCAGGGCACGCAGGAAGTTTGATGAGCAGCGCCATCCAACCCCCCCACTGCTGCTGAGAGCTCTGTAAAGGCACAGGCATGAAATGGTTCAGGTACAGTGACAAAACCACCGTCATTCACCTCCTCAGTTTGTGGCAAGGACTCCTCTTCCATGCACTGACTCCCAGAGATGGCAATTTTTACACCTGCACCTTGGGCAATGAACCTTTCTGCTTTATGCAGCTTTCAAGATACCAACAGCTATGAAAATGCTACAGCAAAAGCACCTGATAGCCAACAAGGTGCTCAGCTAGCACTGAGTAATTGATACCTGCATTTGAAAACAAGACTGGAACGTGTCAGCCAGAATGTCGTGTCAGAATGACTTTCACAGACCAGAAAGCACATGGAGGTGTTTGCATTGCAACATCCTGAGGAACAATGGGAAAATAAGGAAAACATGGCAAAAATAATGTTCCCAGGTAAATCACAGGAAATTTAAAGGAGGGTAGAATGCAAGGAGGAGATAAAACTGTTTTCTTTGATTCTAATTCAAAATTATTTCAGAGTGCAAGCACCTGAAGTCTGAACTAGCTCCAACTGCTTTTTGCCTCAAAATATTTAGCTGATAAGTTGTATTAGGACATAAGGTTAAGGAGGAGGCAGAAGTATCAGTCTTGATGCACCCAGATTGCAACCTTTTAGAGAGTTACACCTGGTAGTAGGGAGGTGGTAACCCAGCTGTTAACACCCCTTTGTGAGGGTGATGCCGGTGCTCTGCTCTCTGTCCTGCTCAGAACGATCCCCTCCCGTCTGTCAATATAGGAAGGGAAGAGCACTTATCCCTCCATGACATCTTTTTGCATCCCACAGGCTGCAAATCCCTGGTTTGATCTTGTTCGGTGTGGAACATCTGACATGCCTGTGATGGGGAAGCTTTAAGCGCCCTTATTCCTTCTTGTGATACCCATGACTATAGGATTGGATGAAAGGGATGAACAGATGGATGGATCACGTATACACTCTGCAAAGCCTTTATCCTTTGCTAGGTGTTGGTTTAAGCAATGCACAGTATTTTTAAATAGCCTCTTCTCTTTTTCCTTTCCCCTTCACAAGTTTTCCTCTAATGTTCCTCCCCTCGGCAGTCTCTTCCCCCCTCTCCCATATAAACACTTTGAGCTCAAGTTTTGATATATTAAAAAAACACCCAACCATGAAGCAGCCCTAAGCCAATGTTTCCTTTGTCCTTGCTCCTTAAAAGCTGTGGTTGCTGCTCAGATGAGGTAACGGGCCTCATAACACAAGAAGTATGTTTTTCAGAACTTAATGTCCTCTGCCACAGATGTCGTCTCTGCCAGAGGCTTATTAACACCTCAGAAGAGCAAAGCCCTGCCCACAAAGGGAAGGGAATCTAAAGAAGATACACAAACAAAGGAGGTGAATGTTAAAAGCAGCTAATGAGGGGGAAAAAAACCCTCCACCTTCCCATCACGGCACTTCAGAACAAGTAGCATTGCCAAGCACTAAAAACCTGGGGATTAAAGAGACAATTTAGGAAGACTTGATGTGGGGAGTGGAAATCTCCTGGAAGACATTGAAAGAACACAGAAGATCAGCACACGCATTTGGGGAAAAGAAGAACCACCTAGAAAAAATACACGTGTGTGTATATGGACAACTTTGCCAGGACTAACAGAAAACTATTAAGAAATAATCAGGCACATTTATTTCCTATAAAGGAAATTCAAATTTCGTGGTAAATTGAAACAGGGGGACAGGCAAAAAGAGGTTTCATTATCAAAAAAGATGCACTTTCAGAGGAACAAACTGAAAAAGCAAACCTGTTTGTTTACCAGCCTTTCTCCTCAGACCAATCCTCTTAGAAACACCGAGAAGGATGCAGATAAAATATCCAATCCACTGACTTGTCCTTCCTGCTCTGGAAATGCTATGTGTTGTTTATCAAATTAGTTTTATTTCCCCCACTGATTCACTTGGTCCTCCTTTTTGGTTTCCAGTACTCCAAGGCTGCCCCAGGGGCACTCAGGCAGCTCTCCCAAGGTGTCCTTGGGCATCCCATGGGGCTCCCATCACCTCATGCACTGGGATGGAGTTTCTGGGGCAAAGTGAGGCAGGTGTCCCTTTATTCCTTTGGAGAAACTGAGAGAGATCATAAAGATCAGGATTTTCTTGCCAGAGCAAGAACCTTGCTCTGAGACTCATGTGACTGGCAGGAACGTGGCAGAGGTCTGGGACCAGACTGGAGGGGAAGACTCCTTGTGTGAAAAATGGATGGGTAAGAAGTAATTACGGGGCCCCGAAAATCAGCAGAAATAAACAATAAGTCAGGATGTTCAAAAGGGCACTGTGAGTGATCTGAGCCACAGCAAGGACAATAAAATCAGCCCCTGAGACTGTTGCTATTTAAAGAAATGTTTCATATGGAAATGAACAGCCCGTAGAGGGATGAGCTGGGTTTGTAACACGCATAATGCTAAAACTGCCTGGCATTTATCCCCAGTGCAGCACACAGAGGCTGCAGGGATCATGAAATATATCACAGGGGTTAAGAAAACTCAAGGGGCTAAAAGGATTCAAAGAGCTCTTAAGCCAGGTTAGACACTCCTGCAAGAACTGGATGGTAATTAAAGCCTTTCCAGTTAGTTAAGTTGCATTCACTCATTCAAGGAGAGGCAAAATTGTAGCAGGGGTCTCGCTCTTCCTGCCTTTGGCATGAAAAAAAGTCAGTGTGAAAATTATCCTGACCTGAGGCTGCAGCCGACACTGAACAACCCATTCCTTGGAAAGAGCTGAACCACTGAGATGTCCTATCCACACAGTGGGGCTGGAAGTCTCCATGTTGATAAGGACCCTTGGAGGACACAGTGTTGTTGTCCCTGTGGTACTTTTATCTGTAAAATGGAAGGGGTCAGAATTCCTTGTTCTTTGAGGCTGTCCAATACAGCCTTGTGCATGGAGAGGAAACCCATGGAGCCCCAGCTCCACCCCAGGGTCAAGCAGCATGTCTGGGGCATTGGATGCGTAGCAAGGAGTATTATAATTTTTCAAATTGTCCACCCCTTTCAGATGATCCATCCCCAGCTGTGTCAGCTGTCCTTCCCTCTGCAGGGCTGAGCCAGACAACAGAAAAGATCAGGATCATTCAAAGGGCAGAAGGATGCAGCTTGCCTCAGATGGTGCAGGCTTGGATTGCAGTCAAAGAACTGAATCTTCTGCGGAGATTAACAAGCTCCACAGGTGCAGGGGAAGAACAGGCTCTTCGAACGCAGGAGAAGAAAAACACACAGTATGGAAAAATGCCCACTGCCTGACTCGCTGCTGAAACTGTTAAACAACTGTCAGTGGGTTTTCTGGAGGGAGGTTGGGAGATGCAAAGGTGTGGAAATAGAGAAAGCAGCAGCCTCCGATGTCCCACAGGAAGGGAACAGCGGCCAGCGCTAGGAGATACAATCTGATCCTTTGTGTGTTCTGCAAGTTGCCTTGTTGGAATCAAAGACCGTAGAAAACCAGTTTGTGAAATAATGGTGGTGACAGAGCAGCACCTCCCCGTGTCAGGGCTGTTTCACAGAGTGGGGCTAATTCACCTTTTGTCTGCCTAATGGTACTGCAAAACCAGAATCCCTCCGATCAGAGAGGCTGAGCTATTTCATGCTGTAAACTCTTTGCAGGCAGCCTGACAGCAGAACGGGCTCTGTAAAGCATTTCTGAGTAGCAATGAGCCTCAAATGGCACTTCCCAAAGCCTTTCTATCCCATGGAGAGCAAAAAATATGGCAGGGAAATACCAGCTTCTCGGGGAAGGGGCGTAAATAGCTCTAAGTGGGTATGGCAGCAAAAGCAATGTGATAATATGAAGGAAGAGCTGCTGAGATTATCAGTTCCTGGCATTATATTCCCAAAACACTCCTGAAGCCTCACAGCTTCCATATGGCTCATCAGACACATACAATAACATGATCGCTCAGAACATTCAGTCCTATAGGAAGGAAACAAGAAACACAGACACGTCCCTGTGCTCCTGCGCACGCAGAGCGGTGACACCGGGGCCTGGAACAAAAGGGACAGGAGCAAACTCCGTGTTGGAGTCAGCTTCCTCCAGGCCTCCTGGTCACGAGTTCACTGTGAACATCAAACTTTTGCAGAGACGTCGCTTCCACACGGGGCACAGATCCCACAGAACCACCAGGCCCATCTCCTCAGGTGACAAATCTTGGGCTCTGTGGAGACAGGATTCACACCCAAGCTCCCTGGGGGCATCCTGCAGGCCTTGACTGCAGACCAGAGGGTATTGCTGAGCACTTCCAGAGCCACAGCTCCATGTCAGCCAGCCAAAAATCCTGCCTATGAGCAAACCGGAGAGCAATTCTGCTGGGGAGAGCAAAGCTGCACTAAAGAGCCTCTGGGTGGTGGTGGCTCTGTGCAAACATGGCTGTTGTCACATCTTAGTGACACAGAGGATGTGGATGTTCCATCCCTGGAAGTGGTCCAGGCTAGGTTGGACGGGGCTTGGAGCAACCTGGGATAGTGGAAGGTGTCCCTGCCTGTGGCAGGGGGTGGAATGGGATGACCTTTAAGATCCCTTCCAACCCAACCCTTTCTGTGATTGCACAACAGTGGAATGGGGCCTCGAAGTCCTCATGCCTCTGCACTACCAACACAGCAAGGTTTTAAGAGAGCAGGAGTTGTTATTAGTTGTGCTAGAAAAACCTGGCTGCTCTCCAGAGTTTTCCTAGAAGATGTCCTTGGGTGGCAACTCTGGCCCATCCCAGAGCTGCTGGAATCACAGTCTTTGCTGACTGCAGCA
This sequence comes from Oreocharis arfaki, assembly GCA_013398015.1. Lineage (NCBI taxonomy): Eukaryota > Metazoa > Chordata > Aves > Passeriformes > Paramythiidae > Oreocharis > Oreocharis arfaki. The sequence continues at coordinate 453,307 of VZRR01004106.1, read as the reverse complement.
TTTTATTTTCAGTCTGAGGAAGGATCAGGCCTGTAGTGAGCTCCAGAAAAACTTCTCAGTCATGGCTTGTAACCATGAAAACTCCTTCCCCAGCCTACTGAGGCTTAAAAAGATGCAGTTTCAGTTTCTGTGATTTCTCTTCCAAGACTGATAAGCCAGCAACAGTATTACTTGTTTCTCTGTCATCTGTTCTTCAGTTTTCAGAAACTGTTTCAGTTCTACAAACCCGGCCTGCCATCTTTTTCCTTCTATGAGACTTTAGAAAGAAAAAAAAGGATGAATCACCCTTTTAAAAATTACTTTTCCAACTGGGGGGTCTCTTTCGCAAAGTTACTTACTCCTAGCATCGATTGCACTGTTCCTTCTGTGGTACCTCCCATTTCTTTGATGCTTCCTCTCTCCTCACCGAGTGGCTTGTTTATTTTTATTTTTTTTTTCCTAAGCACTGCCTAATTCTTGGTTTTCTTGTTCAAACTCCTCCGCCAAGCTCCTTGAGGAGTAAAGAAGGCATACAGAAAGTTAATGAGAAATTCTCCCTCTGTCCCTGAGGATTGAAGAGGGGATAATTTAGGTAGTGTTTGGAACCAGCTCCGACCCTTTTAAGACTATCCGGCATCGCTGCGGGAGGAGGAGGAGGATCCAGCTGTCCTACATTTTCCTTGTGGATGCTACCACTGCTAACAGAGCATGGCTTTTCTTCCATATATTTTCTTCCTTGGCTTTTCTTCCGTGGCTCTGCCAGGTGTGAGCAGAGCAGGCGGAGCAGGAGCCGCAGTGCTGAGCACACAGCCCAGTGCCAGCACCCAGGCAGGGCTGGGATGCCGCGCGGTGCCAGGCTCCTGGCAACGAGCGCTAATTCCCACCGCTTCCCTCCGCTGGACACCCCGAATGCTGATGGCTGGTTATGGCACCTTCCGCTGGATGCGATCATCTCATCATCTCCTAATTAGCCGGATCAGCTTTCCTCCTCATCACGAGCAGCCACTGAACGCCTTCTCCCTCTTCCCAGGATGGGCTCTCCCCCCGCTCTGCTCTGCCGCGCTTCACCCTGGGAAACGTTTTGTGATACTCTGGATCCCTTGTAAACCGTATTCTTCCATTTGGGCAGTCTTTCAACTCCATGAAAGTTACACGTTGTTTTCATTTCTTCTCAAGTACCTCAGGTCAAAGAAAGACCTGTGTCACAGTGGCTCTAAAAGCCTAATAAAGTCTTTCATCCAGAGACCTGCTTGCTGGCGCAAAGTCAGGGAAAACAAACTAAGTCATCGAGTGTTGTTCAAACTGTCAGATCCTTTTCAGCATGCTCTTCCTGCCAGCCTGTTCGTGTGCGTTTGGGGGCTGGGATGGGGAGGAAGGGAAGGGGGGGAAAAAAATTCCTGATGGCAGAAAGCCCATGGAACAACTGGCACCTTTCCAAAGCAGCCTCCCCCCGGCCCCCAGCCCGCCTTCGTGGGCACAGGCGTCTGCCAATCTGTTCTGCACACACACGCACACACGCACACACACACTGCGCAACACAAGCAACAAAATGACTTTCCAACAACTTTGCTCACAAGTGCCACTCTAGCCCAAGTTTGGCACCTTGAGCTTTCTCCTCACCCCCGCCTCTCCGGGCTCTGCCTCCCAACGAGCTGGACAGGTTCCAGTGTTTAAAAGCCCATTTAACCACTCCCTTTTGTTTAGAAATACTAAGCCTTGATCTGATTTTATCGACCCTGCCGTGCCAAGAGGAGGAGGATGCTGAGGGTTTCTGAGGATCCTGCAATGAGCTGAAAAGCTCCACGAGCCCTTCAAGAAGGGCTTTGCCCACTTTGCAGCAGCCCTTGTGCTATTGTGGAGCCTCAGAAGGAGAGAGTGTACCATTTATGAGACCACACAGGATGGCTTCCACTCTTGCTGTTGTGCACATTTCTCCCTTTAAAAACTTCATTATTGGCACTGAGGAGCTGAAATTCAGCTCTGTGCTTGGCTGGCACTGTCTTTTGATGGTTAAATGCTTTCTTTACACTCTTCACCTTGTTCAGTGCTGCTATGCCCAGAAAAATCAGAGCAGCAGGGGAGTGAGGCAAAGAGGCACGAACAGGACCTCTGCTCTGATTGACAATTGTAATCTTCGTGGGTATTGTTAGGAGACATCTTTCTGCACTTGATAAACCCAGCATGATTACATGAAACATATCCTTTTAAAATATATTTCTCTTTTTCATAAAGCAGGTAAAGCCAACTGCATTTAGAGCTAATTTCAATTCCTTTGTACAGTGTAGCATTTGGATGCCCTCTTAAGGATGCTGGGTTTGAAAGTTTGTCTTTTCTCATAACCCCAGAGAAGCTCTTAACATCAGTGACAGAAAGGGCTGCCAGATTACAAGTCAGACAGAACCAGAGAGCTCTGGAGTAACAGGAAACCCTTCCCAAAAACACACCTCCATTTCCCACACGATTATGTCTTTGAGTAAGAACACACGTTCTGTGGAAAGGTGTAACCACACACTGACCACTGAGATCACCAGCCACGTTTTGGCTCAATTCTTCATATCCATCATCCCACCAGTTCTGTGCTGTGGCTCATCAGGGCACTGCTAAACAGGGGGAGGAATTTAAACATCCACAGAGCTGCTATAAATTTGAATGAATACGAATAGTTTCTCATCTATGGCAATTTGCACCAATCAAGACTGTACCTTCATGTATCCGGCAATCTGGAGGAAAGAGTCTGCCTCCTGCTAGGCAGTTACTGACACATTTTTAGCTTCCCTACGCTGGCTCTGCCCTCCTCTACTTTTCATTTCCCACCAAAGAGAAAACATAAAGGAAGTGATGATGAACAGGCAGCTGTGGTCAACAGAAGAAGTAGCATGATCGAGAGAGATCCTATCTAAAAAGTTCACACAGGAACAGCCTCACTGGCATTGAGAACAGCAGAGCCTGGAACAATATCACTGAAAAACAAATTACACACAGGCGCTATCCGAGTCCAAACCAGTCAGATATTTTTGATATCCTGCAGCTTCAAAGGGGATAACAGGCAGTTGAGTGCTAGTGCTGAAGATCACGTTAGCCCCTCCAGATTATTCAGGTCATGCTAAACAGCAAATTCAGTGGATTAAAAGAGTTCTCATTCCTGCTGTGCACTTTTAACAGCCTGCGAGTTACACAGAGGGCTGAGGATGCCATGTACGCCGCACGTCTCGTGTAGCACTTTATAGTCAGACAAGCTCAGCAAGGGGCATCTGCCTTCCTAAAAATTGCCATTGACCCACTCCTGTTCAGGAACACTGAGAAACCAATGGACTCACCCAGCAGCTATGTGAAAATCTCTTTGCCAAGCCATGCAGAACTCACTTTTGTGTCTGCAGTGCATCGGCGCTGTATTACCATGACAAAACCAAATTGCCACCATTGAGGACGGTCTTTGCTAACACAACAGCCCTTCTCTGGTAATAAACTCGTGCGCACAAACGACGGCACAATGAGGGGGTGCGGAACCGCTAGAGGATCTCTGGGGTAGCAGCCAACAGCTTTTCAGCTTTTTTCTTGTCTGACCCAAGTCATTCTCCACGCAGGCGTTGGTGTGAAGTTCAGCAGCACAAAGCTTGGCCAACATCAGGGCGGTGTCATTGTCTCACATTAATGTACAATTCCTGCAATTGCTGCAGAGCGAAGGCAGCCGGGCCTGTCGTCACTGCAAAACATGTTGGGGGTTCTGCTGTGTCCAGCACTACCCTTGCTCTCGTTATGGGTCAGTGAAATCATGGGTGTTCCTGCAGAATGTCCAAAATCTGTGTGGTGCCAACCCCACTAATACTGAAACCACCCACAGTAATTAAGGCTGTGTTTCAGATGTCAATTACAAGTCTTTTGTAATCAGTACAAATGAGGATGTACTGGGACAGGAGGTCCTGGGACAGGCAGGAAGAGAAGCACCCAGGTCTGACCCAACTCCTACCACATCTTCTTGCCAACCCCCAGCCCAGCACAACAGAGACAGAGCTCTCCAGAACCATTCTGTGGTGGTCATCGCTCATTTGAAAAAGCAAATCCTTCAATGGGTGAGTGAGCAAATGGCAAATAAACGAGCAATGGTATTTCTGCCCGATTTTTCAAAATATCTGCTGCTGAGGTGGAGCCTCCAATGTCTAATAGAGGTTTAAACTGCGCATTTCTCTCCCCTTTCAGGGGGAGCAGTAATGGGGTTTGCTCTCTCCCCCACTGCCCGTGCTGGAAAACCACTAGGAATTAAATATCATTGAGACTTCTACCCCTGTCAAAACTGGGAGAGATTAGCTGGCAGCCTTAAAAAAATATTGTGGAAACTGATAGACAGAGACACCTACACACTGCTTTGTATGGCACAGAACTGTTTTCTCAAAAAAACCCCTGGGCTAAAAATGAAAACGGTCAGTCCCTGAGCAGGTCAAGACACGGATGTGAGCTTGTTGGTAGGGGGCTGACAGATTCCTTGTGGAGGCAGACAGCTCTCCTGAGTGAACAGTGTGAGAGAAGGATTGGGTTTAGAGTAAAACGCTAAGTCGTGCACAAGGGTTTGGGAGGAGAATTCTCAATCAGCAGTTTCACAGAACAGCTTCGACCTCACAATCAGCACGTTATGGACTCAAGTCCCGCATTTGCACCCAAAACTAGAAGCTGAAGTAGCTTTTTTTCCACCCATAATTATCATCTTATTGGTGTGTTAAGACAGAAGACAGCAAAATTTTAACAGACACTACTCATGAAGTCCTCAACAAACATTACATTGATCCAGCAACAGTGCAGCATTCACAGTAACAATTTGACAAAGGCTTTTTTCACAAAAGTTTCCAGACGTCCCTGGGTACTTTTTCAGCTAAGAAAAATCACCCAGAGCTCCCACAGAGGACATCTCGAGGGTAGGAGATGGCAAAGCTGAACATTCATCACCAGCAGATCAGGGAGCAGATGGAAAAACCACAGAAAGAGGTTGCACCGAGTTTGCTGTTTCTTTAAGTCGCTGATGGATTCACACATGATGCAACTAGACACAACACAGCACTTGCATCTTCCTGCATCAGTGATTCTGCAGACATAGATCTTCCCACCCTCCTTTTCCCCCTTCCAAGGCCCAGATGTAATTTTTGTCTGCAACTGGATACAATCACTTTCTGCACACAAGCCCAGCAAAACAAAACATCCCATTTTCAGTTCACAGAGCTGCCATGGCAGAAATAAATATTATTTTGTTTGTTGGGGTTTTCTTTCTGGTTACTGTCGTTTTGTTTCCCAAAAATCATTGTTCTGCAGAACAATTTAACACAATGCATTCTTCCTGATTCAAGACTTTGCAGTTAGCTGAACAGTAGTTAGGTTCTCAGTGAAAAAGCAAGTTCTTCCAAGCCAAACCCCAAATTTCTCTGAAATCTCAACCCTTAGACAACTTCCTAAATCAACAAACCTGAGACAAGCACTGGGCCCTCCTCCTATTTGAGCAGGAAATGACTCAACACAAATCTCTGCACCAGTGCCATGGTTTGCAAGCAGAAGGTTTGGGTTTGCCCCTCTACTTGGATCATGCCGTGGCTGAGCTGGGCAGAGTAACCCACTCCTTATTCCCTGAACTCTGTTTCAGTTGGTATCTGAATTTCTTGAGAGGCATGGGAGCAACTGCCTGTCTGACTGATACCCCAGGAGTTCAAGATAAAGCCCAGAGCAGAGCAGCACCCCTGGGGCAGTATTTTCAGAAGCACATTGCTTGATGTTGCTGATTCGAGGCAGGGGATGAGTCCTCCTTGGAAGAGAAGCCTACTTAAGTTAGGGCTTTATGGTCCTGGCTCTAGCACTTGTAAAGGAGCCTGAACTCTGTTTGCAGGGGCCAGCTTCAAGAATTAGCCTCTATTTTCTCCTTCTCTCTCCCTTCTCAGTTCAATTGCCTGATCCGGTGGTAATTTTCCTCTCTCTGGTGCCTCCCTCCCCATCCTTTCCTTCTCCCTTCCCACCCTGTCAGCCAATGACAAAAATAGAGATGAGAAGAGACACAATTGCATAAAAGAAGGGATTTTTCCATCTTTAATCTCAGAGGGGGATTGGTTTGTGCTCTGCCTCTCTGCAAAAGCTTCGCAGGTTGGGCAGGTAAGATTTGAAGGGAGGCTGTGTGATGCATCGAGCCGAGCTGGCCCTTGACCTCCAGCTCCCTGCCTGCTCTGCCTCCAGCTTTAGCGAAGGCACCAGGCGTGAAATGGCACCAGCAGTGGCTGCTTGGTGCTTTTCTAAGCAGCCCTTGAGAGGAGGGAGCAGCCGTCTCAAATGTGCTCCCTCCGTGGTGTGCACACCTTCCTCGGGCACACCTGGCGAGGAACCTCGCTCTGGGTCTGCAGCACTAACACAAAAAGCACCTCTCTGTGCACACACTGGCTCTGGGGCTCCGCAGATATAATGCTGCTGTTCTCCAAAATCAGAATCCATTTTAAAAATCCAAGTTACTGATAACTTAAGAATGAAGGAAAAAGAAAAATTAATCAATGCTTACCTTGCTTTTTGGTGGGTTAGGCCTGGGGGTTTCTTGTTCCTCGAGAGTACTGGACTTTTTGTAGCTAAGGAAGAAAAAGGAGAGTACTGTAAGAACAAATCAAAAGAAGAAATTATATCAGCATACCATTTTTAAAAAGCTCTATATGCTTATTTTTGTCTTTGCATAGTATTAAAGCTGTTCAGATTAAACTTTGCAAAAAAATATCCTCCACAGGTATATCCTCATTTTTGTTGGACAACATCAGCTCTTTGATCTTTATTCACTTGGAGAAGTGTTGTTTTCCTTTCAGCTCTTTGCTTTTTTGTCTTTTGCCACATTTGAAACCGAGGCTGGCCAAAAACTGCTCTGAGACATCTCATCATTTTCACCAGGGTAGTTTATCACCAAACTCAGTGCATTTTTCTGCTCCCCATCAGAACAATTAAAACAACACCAAGTTAACAAAGGATGAATTTCCAGGTGCCACCAGCACAACCTGCAGGATGATCCCTCATGCAAACCAGGGCAATTTCACACATTTCCACCAGCACCATGGAGAACTACTCAACTATTTCTGTATGCAGAGGTGGGTCCTCTGAGCAACACGTGCTGCTTTATCTTGTGAGCAGGGCCTCATTGCCTTTTTTATTTCTCCTCCATGCTGATTTCGAAGAGGAACAGTCCTTTTCTTCTCCTCCATAGTAATTTGTACCAGCACAATCCAGATTTGAACGACAGGAAAGCCCCAAGAGGAGATGCCAAGCCCACGGCCTGAGGGACAGTGTCACCATGCCCAGTGTTTGACTGTATATTCCCCACACAAAATTAATTGATCATGTCTTTTCAACAGACCACCAACAGCTCTCGAAATTAACCACAAGAAAGCAGAGAGGCACCATTCAGAGATTTGAATCAACAAATTCAGAGCACAAAAATAAAATCATTCCCATTATCATTTTTTTTTTAGTAAATGCTACTCAGCTGGGCTACGTAAAGGATTTTCTCTAGTGTATTTTGGTCTGGACTTCTTAAACACATATGAGAAATTTCCCAACACAATTTTTGTAGAGAAATGGATCTATCAAGATTAAAAATTTCCCCTGGAAATTCACTGCAAATATTTTTTTAACCTACTTTTCTTCCTCACCCCCTCCCCAGGAGCTCTTTGTCTCACATCAGTGCTCTGCCATTCCTGGATCCTATGAGTCCTTCTGCCTCGATGCTTCTTGGGATAAAATGATCTTCCCCAGGAGCTCTGATAGGCTGTTTTTAATCAGCTCTTTCTTGATTCATGCATTTCACAATTCTCTCTCCTCTCGATTCTTGCAGCTATAATTACTGGTGAATTTAAATTTTGCTAAAAAAAGCCAAACAAACCAAACCAAACACAAAACAACAAAAACCAAACCACAAAGAAACAAATGTAAAACCCACTAAAAGGCATCCTAAACCCCCCTTCCTCCCGAAATATCCATCTTTTCCTGCCGGAAATGACCCCCACTGAGCTGTGCTCAGGATGGCAGCAGGGCTGCCCGAGCCAGATGGAAGCTGCTGAAGACCTTGGAGATCAAGCCACCAGCCTTCAATCTTGACATTTGGTCGTGGGTGGCAGATTTTTTTTCCTTTCACACTTAAAAATGTTGAAAACCACAGTAGTTCTCTTTGATGGGGAACTGGAGGCTGATTAACCTTATCTTCTTATGTGCAGATACAGATGTTGAGAAACATTTTCCCACCCACATTGGCCAGAACTGGTGCCTGGACCATTGGCCAACACACAACCTGCCATCCTGAGCCCTACCCCATCCAGAGATTTCTAATGGGGTTTTGATGCCATTCAGGACATGAGAATGAGGAGAAAATAAAGTTTTCCCCTTTCTATGCCGCCCTGGGAACCAACCCTGAATACCCCCACGTTTTTAGCATCATTACAGAACATTTTCCTGATGTGCCAAAAAAATGAGCCCCCTCTTCCATCTCTGCTCCCCCCAGGACACGATGCTGAACCAGCAGGACCTTTCCCTTCACAGGTGGCAGGACATGAGACAATGATTCCTCCTTTTTTTTTCCAGTGAGGAGGATCCTTCTTCATCTGCTTTCATTAAACCGTGTGCCTGCACCGTGAGCTCAAAATGACACTTTTGAATAATTTAAGATAACGATAATAGAAACATTAAAAAAACCCTCTCGTAGAGACCAAACCCAATTCCTCTCGCAGCTTCTGAATTAGTTTTTCACTTGTAGCCATTTCTGCTCTATCTTAAGAGCTATTTAAAAAAAAAAAAAATGAGGCACTATAGAAGAGAATATTAGGGAATTACTAATGCTTTTTTGAAAGCACCTATTGCTTAATCTTCTGCAGGACTATTTCTGGATTCCTGTGCAGCTTTCATGCCTACCATGAGTGTTTTACAAGGCACCTCGCACGCGCACAGCCCGAGTCCAACGAGGACAGGCTGTTTTTGTGCATTTTCCCTGCAGCTGTTTTGTTCCATTGGAGACGATGCCTCGCTGGGTCAGGACTTTTTTTTTTTTTTTTTTTTTTAAATTCGCTTTAAGGGATGAGCTTTATTTACCAGACAACATTAACCATTTGGATTTCCCAGCTCCAAAATTCCTTGCAGGCATTCTGAATATATTAGGGTAGTTTGTTGTTTGCTTTTTCTTTTTTTTTTTTCTTTCCCTTTTAAATTCTATTTTTAAAGCCCGGAATGCTGGGTCTGACACAGCTGGGGACTTTGCTGCTTTTGTCATATTTTGCTTTCAGGGAGGCAGAAACACGAACTACTCCTAAAACACCAGGATCAGGACATCATAATTTTTTCCCCAGCAACATCTGGAATATTAAGAGGCTGGAGTGGGATTGGAGTTGCGTTGGCTGAACCAATCTCTGGCAGGAGCCTCCCCCTGCTCGCGCGAAGGGAGAAGCAGCCGGAACGTGAGGAGCAGCAGCCGCACTCACCGCTCCGTGACTCCAGCTCCATGCCTGCACTTCTCCATTGATTTATGGGGCAGCTCGTTTCCAGACCCACCTCCTTCAGGAGGAGGAACTTCAGCTCGATGTGGATAATAGGGTCCTACAGCCCTTAAAGCACTCGCTGCTTCTTCCTGGGGTGGGGAGGGGAGTGTTACGGCAGAGAGGAATGTTCCTCCTCCCTTTGAACGGGTCTGGAAATGAACTGAGAGAGGTGATGCATTTTTAATTTAAATAAAATAAAATAAAATAAATGCAAAGCTCATAACCCACGGCAGAGCTTGGGCTGCGGAGGAGGAGATCCCTCACCCCATTCCCGGCGTGAAAGCCGCACAATGGAAGACGCACTCGCCTGCCGCCCATTCAATCTCTGCCTTACATCTCTATATCTATACACACATGCCCCACAAAGACATATTTTCTACGTTAAGCCTATGGATTACTGGCTCAGGCCCTCAAAAAAAAAAAAAAAAAAAAATTAAAAAAAAATGTTTCCACGGCAACGAGCCAGGGGTTGCTATGGCATCTCGGAGCGAGCAGCTGGGCCAATCCCGCTCCCTTCGAGCTGGGAAGGCGCAAAGCCTCTAAATTTAATGTCAGTGCGGAGAGGAAGGGAAGCTGTTGAGGCATGCATGATGCTGAGCGTGCGCTTGCTAAATGCGGACAACATGGCCCCCATGATTAGGACCAGCACACTAATGAATATTCATTGGGCTGATTAAAGCAAAGTCAATTAACTACTTGACTGCTTGATTTTTTCCTGGATTTTAGTCGTCTCTTTTAACCATTTTGCCACTGGGGATGCTCTCGTTCTCCCCTTCATCTCCCTCTTTCCTCCTCTATATTTCCTTCACCGGCAATTAAGGTTTAGATTTTTTTTTTTTCCCTTGTCTTTATGCTTTTTACCGACAATAACCCATCCTCCTCATATTTTACGGCTCACTTTATCTCACCAGTAAATCACATTCTTCTAGGGTCACTGTCTTCCACTACAGTTGCACGTAAGGCAGAAGGTCGAAGTTTTCCATCAAATTTTTAAATCTCACATGCGATTTAATTCCAAATACGCAGCTAAGCAATAATGCTGATTTTCTCCTTCACAGTGGGATTTTCCCCCATCACCACAGCCCTTTGTTTTATAACACAGGGGGTTGCTGTGAGCCAGGTCAAGGGCTGCAGAATGTTTTTTTTATTTTGATTTGTTGGGTCAGAATTCCTTCAGACAGACAACTCAGACTGAATGTTCTAGGAAACCTAAAGGGATCCTAAAATAAAACAACAATTCATTAAAGATGGTTTTCAATTTAGAGAGATGTCTCTCCCAGTGCAGTAGTGATGTAATAAGACCGTGAAGAGGACTGCATATTTTATAAAGATCATTTTTCAGAATGTGCCTGAAAACTAAAGCGTGTGATTAAATTAACAACAAATGAAAAATTGTTGGTCAAAAAAAAAAGGCTCGCATTTGTGAATTCAGCCCTTACAATCTAACCTGGGAAAATACATTAATTTTCACCATGTTCTTTGGCTTGTTCTGAAAACTCTCTCAGGTTCCTGTATTACGTACACAGGAAAAGATGCATTTACATGACAGTTATGACTCTCCTGGAATGGAGTTATTAATAGTTTGAAGTAATAGATCTGGTGGAAAGATTGGAAAACCTGACCATAATCACCCAGCATTTGGGCTCCTGCCTTTGTCAGCAACTGAAGGAAAAACGTGCAGAAAAAGGCAGAGTGTACAGCGGGGTAGGGACAACACTGACTTCAATATTGTCTGTTCAATTCAGCTACTTGCAAGCAAAAAAAAGAGAAAAATCATGAAAGAGGACAAATTAGACAGAATATAACCGTGTAGGGGAAGTTTGTATTATTTTTAAGTGCGAACGAAAAAATGCTCAATTTCCATTATATAAACTCCACGGATGTACTGGTTTCTCTATCATTTCGCTGGATGACGCATATATTTACATGTTTTTATAGGTATGCAGTTATAAAAACAAACAGTTGCTTTTCCACCAAAACACAGAAAACCGGGAATGACAATGCTTCCCTACACAAGTCGTATTTTGGGAGCGCGACGCGGAGCTTCCCCGCAAACCCGCCGCGTGCCCAGCGTCCCCCTGAATTAACACCGTTATCCCAACTTTTTATCTTCTCATTTGCAGCCCAAAATTCGGGGCTCAGGGAGCCATCGGGGTGGGGGAAGGCTGCCGCAAGGGTGAAATCACAGGCACGAGTCGGAGCGCGCGTCCCCGGATTGCCGAGATGACGCCCTCCTTTGCAGAGCTTTATGTTCCTGCCATCGAAATCGGGAATCTGCATAGCAACACTCGGCTCCACGTCGCATCCACCCAAATCTGAAGAAAAACCCCCAACAAATAATTACCCGTTTACAAATTAAGGGAGCGGCGAAAGGAAAGGAAGGGGAGCGTGTTAAGCTGCCACGTTCAATTTAAAGAAATATGGACTGGGGGCTCTGTTTCAAAATAACACTTTTTCATCTCTGTGCGGCGGAAATTTCTTCACAGGGGGCAATGTGCAAGCGTAAGATGTGCATGCACACAAAGGGAAGTGGAGTAATTCCATTCTCACGAAAAATTTAGAGGATCGGATTCAAACCCTATCTAGGTCACAAATGAAATGTAGTCAGCAACCTACAACACGGGGAGAAAAATGAAAGGAAAAGACAAAATCCCAGCCCAGCGCTATGCAACTCAGCAGTCTGCAATTCCTGGTCATGAGAGGCCACGGCATTAGCCAGGCAGCGTGGTGCAGGTCAGGATTAAGGCGCATTAACAAATTCATGTGGAGGAAGCTGGCCCAGCACCTGCCCACAAATTGCCGATTCACTTCGTCCCCCTTCCATGTGAATTACATCCACTTTTTCTACTTGGAGGATGATTTTTTTTTTTTTTAAAAAAATAATGTTATACTGGGTAAAATGTACGTCTCTGAGCTGTGAAAAGCATTTTAACCCAAAATCTACACATGAGCAAGAGCAACGTAATTATTGTGCTCATGTTGTGAACGATGCTGACATAAAAATGCTCAAAGACACGTATGTGAACATCCACACACACATACAGAGAAATGACAGCAAACTGCATCTATTTTGGTTCTAAGACACTTTGTAAATTCAGTAAACTATATATACAAAAAAAAAAAAAAAAACACCAGAAAAAAACAAACCAGGAAATCTACATCTGCACAATGGAAAATATTCTGAGCGCAAACCCATTGCGGGAGCAGTAAATTCAGGGTTAAGTCTCTGGATTCCTGTCTGATACTCTCAGCCTTTCATCATGTCTCTATGAATTTTTATTTCTGTACTCTGGGGTAAATTAAGGCTGATGGTGTCAATACTGGGTTTTGAGTTCGATTTCAACATTTCTCATGTTTCGCCTGTTTAACTCAGGCCCTTTAAGTTTGATTTTTTCAACAATTTAGGAGGAAGGCTTGGGGGTTTTCTAATCCTCTTTTAAAATGCCATATTTTCCAGGAGGCTATTCCCCACCGAACTCGCCCCCAACACGTTGTGTGAGGGCAGTAGCCATTTTTCCAGGAGGAACAAATTCCTCGGTCCTGGAGAGCTGATGGTGAATGAACCCCAAGAGCAGGAGCACCCCGAGGCTGCAGAGACCCCGATCTCCTGCATCTCCCTGCTCCTGAAAAAAGCAGCCCCTCAGAACCCTCCAGGAAAAGCCTGATGCGTTTGAGATTAAGAACGTGCTGTGTCTGGGATTAAAGCAGAACACGTTTACAGCCCTCGCAGTGCTAACCAACCAGAGGAGTTATCTAATACAGGATTCATGTGATTGCTTGAATAATATTCCAGGAGACGCCGCGTCCCTTCCTCCCTGCGTGCACAGCCCTCGATGCAGGCACACACATGGTATTTCTAATAGGATCTCTTCTCCCCTCTCTCTCTCTCTCTCTCTCTCTCTCCCCCGCTTTCACAATCTGTCGCTCTCCAATCTGCCCACTCTGCTCTATTTTCCCATCCAATATTCCCCCTCTAACACCTTCCCCTCCTCTTCAGCCCCCGCCCTTGCTCTCTCTCCCCCTCCTCCAGGCTCTGCTATCGGCCACCTTAGCCCTATTGCTGAGTTTTGGGCCTCTGGACATTCAAAGCATTTAGCAGAGTGATTAAAAAGAAGCAATAAAGTAAAAAGCAATTTCTCCGCTACTACTAGCATGTAAACAGCTTGGTAACTAACTAACCCCTCTAATAATTTGGTGCCTAAAATCTGTTTGTTTTTTTTTTTGCTGGACTATGTTTTTAATATTTGATCTCACTTGGCGCTATTTTATCAGAAACTTTACAAACAAGTTCACCATTGCTACCTCCTCTTTGTGGAGGGGAAGCAGCAGAGGGAAGGGAAAGGCTCAGTCATAGCTCCCCAGCAGGCTGGTAGTGCAGCCTGAAATAAATGAGGTCTCCTGGGTTCCAGTCCAGTGGTCTAACCATTAGTCTCTGACTAAGAAACAAATGCAGAGAGCCCAGAAAATGTGTAAATTAAAGCAACACTTCGCTTTTCCTTGTAGTCTGTAGAATAATTACAAGATGCAGATGCAGCTAGAGATGCCTGAGGCTCTGGTGATCCCAGGGATACATTTCTAAGATCAGCCTTCTCCTCCAGACCATCCTGCTGCTCTTAGGTGCTGTAGGAGCTATTCACTCTGGCTGAAATTCGGCCCTGACGTGGACAGCACGGGGCACAAACACGTCTAAGCAGAGCAACTGGTTTAAGGAGTTCAGGGGAGGCACCAGGCTTTATCTAGGCCTGGCAGGATTATGGAAATAAGTATTTAATTTCCCAGAAGAGAACAAGCTCGTGGCCAGCTTATGTGTGCCTACACATGGACACATACAGGGACACCTGGGAACACGGGAGAGCCCCGGCACCGCACACAAGGAGGGGAGAAAAGGGTTTTACACAGTGTGTGAGGTAATAACAGCTCTTACCCCGAAGAAGGTTTACATTCACACTCTCAGCTTATAGGCTGTAGGTGCCCCTTGATCTGTGCCATGCTGCACAGCCCATGGGGTGAGGAGAGCTGTGGTCCCATGGAGCAGTGGGCATGGCAGCAGCGTTGGAGAGGGGATGCAGAGCAAGGACTGCTCTAGGATCTAGTGACAGGGATTACAGAAGATTAGGACATTCAGCTCCCCTTTCCTAAAGATAAAAGCAACTACCACCAGAAAAATGAGCACTGTCCCCACAGAGAAAGCAATAAACCCCTTAGAAACTGAAGCCAGTCCTGCAGACCAAGCAAATACTGCATTTAAGCACAAAAAGAAACCGAAGCCCCTTAAAGGTCCATAAAGCTGAGTTAGGTTCTCATTCTCTCTACTCACATCTATTACATGTTACTTTTAGACAGAGTAAAGCACAGGGCATCTGATTTCATGGACTGTTGCAGAGCAATTCCTGTGTTAGAGAGCAACAGTCAGGAGCACCACAGAGCCACTCTGGAAGAGGTGGGATCCAGAGATGTCCTGGTGTGGACCATGGTTGGAATCATGATTATGACTGGAGGAACCGCAGCTATTCAAGATGTTCCCCCGCGTGGAACTTCACCAGCTCCACCAGGCTCCCCGGTACAAGAGAGATGTGAATACACAGGAAATTCAGAGAAGGACCACAAGGATGGTGAAGGGCCCCGAGTTTTGTCTCCTACAAAGAAAGGCTGAGAAAGCCAGGACAGTTCAGCCTGGTGAAGAGAAAGCTCAGAACATCCAACCTCCTTTACCGACAAAATGGGCTTCCTGCCTTGAGCAAATACATCTTTATAGAAACAATCCAAAAAGAGATCAGACATGATAAAGATGTGAAGTGTCACAGTAATTTGGAAAAGCTGAACCCGAAGACTCTAAACTGGTAAATATGACTCGCGTAACTACCAGAAAATATTTGCAATCCTGTAAACATACACAGATTCCTAAGATCTGTGGCAGATTTCTGAGGTGTGACTAATTCACTCAGCACAAAGGTGACACTGTTGTGACAGAGCACTTGCATCTCTGAACTCTGAAACCAAGATGAAACTATTTTCTACTCTCTGGGGTTTGGTTGTGAGTGACGTAACTTTCCTATGCCAATACAACAGGTTTGAAAATCAGGCTAGAGAGAGTCAAAGCCTCCAGGCTTTAAGCAAGGACACAGTCATCTCTTTAGTGTGCATGTGGACACAAAAAATCCAGAATAATTCACACCCTGCTATCATCTCCTGATGGAGGGTGCAAGACGTTGTGCATTGGTTCACTTGATATTGTGCTGACAAGACATGAAAACCCCTCCAAAATCTCGATGCCTCAGTGCATGGCTTGCCCACATGGAGATCCCAGCTCCAAGGAAAGCCCTGAGATCCATCCAAATACACTCAACGTGCACAGACTTTTCAGGCTCAGAGCAGCCCATGTCTGCTCCCCCTCCATCCATGCCAAGGATCTGCCCTTTGGCTTCACCCACCAAAGCCTTCGTGCTGCTCAGCACCTGCAGAACACGAGGCCACCTCTGTGCTGAGCCAAGCCCTTCCAACAAGTGCAAGTGGGAGGCAGGAGCAGCACAGGAGTGCCCCAGCTCCCCGCGGCCCCGGCAGAGCTGCAGGCGCACGTCACCTCCCCAGGAAGTTGTTTGTATTCTTGGGAGAATGTTGAAAAATATCTCTGACCCCCAAACATTTACCTTTTGATCGGAGGTTTCCAATGTTGCTGTAGTGTATTAAAGCTGAGATGCTCATAAAAAAACCCTTTGTGTCAACATAGTAAATGACTCTAATTAGGCTGGTGGTGCAATGAAAATGCTTAATTCATTCTGATGAGGCAGAAGGAAGAGCTAAAATGTTTATAGACAATGGGTGAACAGGGAGATATAATGCTGAGTGCCAGCTTTAAATGCAAATTACCACAGAAATCTTTCCCTCTCCACCATCCCATTCCTCCCCCTTCCTCTCTCTCTCTGTCGCCAGCACCACACTGTAATCTCCTAGTGCAGTAATTAGAAGTGAAAGGAGCCACATAGAGGGGCCTCTAAAGGCAACACTAAAGAGAATTACAGAAAAAAATACCTACCTTTAATAGAAGACAGCACTATTTTCCGAAGTGCACCACCATTGCAGCACTTGGCATGGTGGTGGGATCAGAGAGGTGATAATTTGGAGAGGTATTATTGAAATGGGATGTAAATGTCCTTCATTTCTCCCTCCATCTGAACTGGCTCCATCTACAGTGTCTGCTCATGGGGCTGGGGCCACTTTGCCTTTTGGAAGAAGGCCAGGCCAGCAGCAACAAGCAAATATTTGGGGGGTGATGGCTCTCAAAGTGTTTCTTCACCTCACCAGAAGTACAGAGCTGCAAATGGACAAGAGCTGTGAGCTTGAAAAAACACGCCCTGGAAGATGCCATGAGAGAGCAAACATGGAAACTCTACGGTGTCATCCTTAGAAATGTTTCTCATCACACTTGTAGCATCCCACCTTCTTTTAGAAGAGAAATGGTACATTTGGTGAGAAAGAAAAGGTGAGAAGGGAAGAGGACAAAGAGGGAGAGAGAAAAGGCAACCAGTGTTTGGTTTTCACATAGGGTGTGACTTTTTTTTAAACATTCTCGTTTGAAACATCCAGAATAGCTTTTCCTTGGGAGTTTAAGTGAAGAAATGCTCCTGATGCCAACTTTGACAGCGCCTCAATGCTTTAGGATCTCCAGTATGATCCAGTAGCATACAGAGGTGTCTTAGAGCTTCACACCTGGAGTCTGAGCCCAAACCCGGGGCTTTTCCATCATCTATGAATTAAATGCTCTCAGTCCTGTTTTAGCATTGAACAAATCCCCTTCTCCTTCCCACACACAGGCACACAAATCACCCCAGCACTGGGGAAGGTCAGATCAGGAGACTAGAAAATCTGTCACAGTCTGAGACTATGAGCCAAATGAACTCCTGGTAAAAAGCCTGCTGAAATTACATTCTGGATTGAAATCCCTGGAACAAAAATATTTTCTTTCCTCCTTGCAGCAGCATTTGAGCCTCAAGCTTAAGAACAGGTGAGTATACCCTGAGGCACACAAGCAGGATAAGGCAGACCTGGACTTTTGCCAGCAGGAGCTGGGCAAGGCAGGGGAAAGGGGTAGATATCAGGCAGAATTTTTGTGAGCACGGTAAATTTTTATCATCTTTCCACACTGACACAGCTGTGTTGGCAGTGGACAAGGTCATGCACACTGTGGGCGCATCATTTAACACTGTGCTCACCTCTGCAGGCGAGCCTGGTGATGTGCCCTGCCCTTTTCTGCGGGTGGCCTGACCACAGCAGCCCACCTGGGCTTGCTTTTTCTTGAGGGATTCAGCACCCTTCAGGAAAGCTGCCGGAGGCTGAGGTGTGCTGCTGGAGGTCAGTGCTCAGACCCTGCTGCCAGATCATGTTATGTTACCAACTCCCAATAAAGCTGGATTGCCTGACTTAAAATACTTTCATTTGCTGACTTAAAATAAAGATGATTTTTTTTCCCCCCTCCCTTAAGGCCAGCATGCAGGAGAGGTCCAGCTTTATCCCAGATTCTGGCTTGGGCAGAGTCACATTCCTGCAGGACAGCTGTCACAGAGGTGATGCCACATTTGCGCAGCGCACAAATATAAGGGAGCACCCTGCTCTGCACGTCCTCTTCCACATAAACAGAAACCCCAGACAAAGCTGGACTTGGGGAAAAAAAAAAAAAAAAGGCACAGCTTGCTTGTGCCTGCGCTTCATTCCCAAGGCTCGGCTCAGCTCATTCATAAAAGATCTCCATCTGACCCGCAGAGCCACCTCCAGCCCCTGGTGTGCAGGTGACGCTGGGCTCTCCTCGAGGATGCCCCTGGGCACGGAGCCGTGTGCCAACAGCTCCCTCTCCCCAGCCGCCAGCGGGAGCATCCCACCGTCTCCTTCTCCCGCTCCCTCTCTGTGTTTGCTCACTGAGACAGAAGCAATACCAGTTTGCAGCACAATAAACCATGTAAAGGAAGCATCAATTAACTAGAATACATGGATATAGTATTTAATTAACTGTTAGGCTCACAGTTACCGTATGATGTCATGGAAACCTCGAATCTCCTGGGTGCTGCCTCACACATGCCAACCGGGAATTGGAGCCATCACAAATCCCATGTAAAGTTTGAATCCTGATAATTTTAATTAAAAAAAAAAAAGAAAAAAAAAAAGAAAAGAAAAAGAGATTCTGACTCTCATAAGTATCTTTTAATTGATGTAAATGTGAGCACATCTTTGGTACCCCAGGAGCCCCGGGTTGGATTGTTCCCCCATTCAAGGCCACTGTCACCAACCAGGGTTTTGTGTGGAGAAACCACAAGAATGAGCCCAGAGGGCTCTATGGAGATAAAAAAGAGGGCAAAATCATACTAGGATTTTCAAGGATATAAGAGGATATACACTGCATTTACATTACCTTTGGTATGAAGAACTCAAAGCACTTTGCAAAACAAAAACGCAGACTTTTGAGGTTGATTGAACAAGGGCATGTGGTGACACAACAAGGAGGAGTGACTTAAAACTGAGAGAGTAGGTTTAGATAGGATATTGGGAAGAAATTCTCCCCTGTGAGGGAGAGTGGGGAGGCCCCAGCACAGGGTGCCCAGAGAAGCTGTGGCTGCCTCATCCCTGGCAGTGTCCAAGGCCGGGTTGGTTGGGGCTTGGAATAACCTGGGGTAGTGGAAGCTGTCCCTGCCCATGGCAGGGGGTTGGAAAAAGATGGTCCTTTCCATTCTGTGACCCTATGATTTCCTGGCTCCTAATCCAGTATGAGAGATCATTTAAGCCTACAAGTTCTCGTTCAGCACATTCCAGAGAGGCACCCAGCCCTAGTTCAGATACTGAAATAATGCAGCCTCATCCCTTTAAGATGCAAGTGGTATTTTTCAGGACTTACAGCTGAGAAAACTGACGCAAAGGGAGGCTGGGGCCATGGATCCAGAAGTCAATGGCTGTTGAGTGCCAGAGCAAGGAACAGAGCTAAGACACTCCACACGTGCTTGTGCTGACCGGTGAGAGCTGAGTGGAAGAGGGACTGGCACCCTCACATGCTGCTGGCAATGTCCAAGCACTTCTAATCCCCCAGGAAGTGCCCAGCATCCCTCAGCATCCCTGCTCACACTGGGTCTGCCAGGGCCTCTGATGCCTCAGAACTTGCTGCTCTCTTGAAGAGATGTTCAGTGACGCACAGCTCTGGTTTCCACAGGACCAGGCAGCAGCAGGTATTGGAGTGGGATCCTTGCAGCCCACAAACAAATACCAACAGTCAGCTTCAAACAACATCCCCACAGAGGTAATTTTACTTCTGCAGCTGTAAACATTAATACATTCTTCCCATTTACTGCAAGGTGTTTGTTGCCCAATACTAATTTTGTCCCAACACCCTGAACTGCAGGAAAAGTCCTGTATTAAACCCCATTATGCTGAGATTTATTGCATACCTTCCTCTAGTGCTTTGACAGTAGAATATCAGTGTTACACAGACCCAGACAGGTAAGTACAGTATTATTTTCTGTGAATGAAGGTGTGTGTTCATTCCCTGTATCCATTGTCTATGTTTATGTGGGAATTAGTTTATGGATCACTCTTGACAGAGCTACAGCGCCCTCCCTTAAGGGCATTGCTGATATATTGCCTTTGAAAGAGAATCACAATTTATTCATTCAAACGCAGAGCTAAAGATAGATGCACGCTGGAATATTTTGAAATATTGCATTATATATAAAATGAAATAGGGGGGAGCTAAATTACACAGCTATAATTACTTAGAGTTCAGGTGGCATCGTAAATAATCTATTCACAACTCGCTCAGTGTTTATTATGTCAGAGCAGAGCAATATAATTAACATGGTATAGATGGGAACAGTGCAAGGCAGATGCCTGATACACCCAGATCAAACCCACTAGGACACAGGCATAAAAACACACAAACACATGCTATGTCATTCATAAAAATTCATGTGAAAGTGAGGAAAAATAAGGTAAAAAGGCAGCAGTTTGAGAGTGCTGAGGCCCCAGCCCTGCCAACAGCACCAGCACCTCTTCGGAACAGTCATAGTTAAATTTATGGACATGCTTCAGTGTTTACATTGCAGGGGCAGAGGTGGTTTTGCAGTGACTGCGTTCATGCTGCCTATAAAATTCTTTCTGTGCTGCTCTGGGATTGGCTTCCCGGCTGTTAGAAATGAAATTGTTACCAGGAATAAGAAGCTGTCGAACAAAACTTGGAATCTGAAAGTCGCTGTCCAATCCTTCCCCACAAATACACAAGTTCAGATGCCAGAACTGAACTGCTTGGGAATTATAAGAAAAGCGTTACGCAAAAAACCAAGGAAAATATCGAGGAAATCAAAATATATTATAAAGGGGGGGG
>VZRR01004106.1:396645-432428 GCA_013398015.1 Oreocharis arfaki | reverse complement strand
GGGGGGGGGGGAAGCCCTAACATCGAAAGTGCCAATGCAGTAGTTTAATTCATAAGAAAATATCTCCTGTTTTACCTTGAAATCACAAGATTTGTCCATTCAAAGTCTTTTTTCCAAAAATCTCTGCTCACACAGTAAAGTCCATATTTACCTTAGCACCGAAGCAAAGTTTTAGAAACGCATGAAGGTGCCTTTCACGGGCTCAAAGGAGGAATGAGATAAGCAGGTGATAAAGTCCACTAAAGAAACAAAAAGCTTAGAGGAACAGCCTTTCAAGAGGGTTGGTTTGGGGTTGCCATTTCCCTGTGTATCAGTTTTTTCCAATTCTTTTTCTGTATCAGGGAAGAAATACAGCAGGGGAACAAAACCCCATCACTGCCCCCAAACTGGAGGTGAGAAAGCGCATCAGGAGTCAGATTTTTGCCTTTACACCTTCTGCTTTTCTCTTCTGTAATCACTGTTTGTGGACAGTTTATTACCTGCTTCTCCACTGCAAAGAGACCCGATAAATATACGAGCAGAGGAGTTTGAAGTTTGCTCTTTCATTGGTTTATTGGTCCAATCTCTCGTCTCTAAATGCCAGAGAACTTTCCCCAGCAGCCATCAGACCTCTGCTACCATTAAGATTTATTCATACCCTCCAAACAGGAAGCAGAGCAAGCCCAGAGGACATATCCTTTGACTGTTGGATTTGGTGATCTTAGAGGTCTTTCCCAACCTTAATGATTCCATGATTCTGTGATTTGAAGGGCTGCAGCCCAGCCTCCCACAGCACCAACATCACCCGGGGTCTGAATACACGACTTCTACTGAAGATGGAGAAGATGCCCAAATAAGCCGGGTGTGAAAACAAACAAATCATTCCAATCATTTGCACTGAAATCACAATCTCCATTTTCCTGCAGTTGAATTGGAGGTAGAAAAAATGTCCTCAAAGAGTTTTGGCCCAGCACAGAGCTTGTTCTTGGCCCATCTCATCACCCTGCAGCAGAGGTGCGAACGTGCTGGAAGTGGTTCAGGAGGTTGGATGCAGAGCAGAGGTGAGTGCTGTGTCTTTTATTAAACAGCATCTGCCCTTCTACTGGATATATTACTTTATGCCAAGTGGTGTGGATCTTTTTTTTTTTTTAAGTAAAGAATATTTAATGTCATATAACAAGAAAAATGATCCCTTAAATTATTTGTGGCATGTCCTCTGTGCTGTGGAGGAACAAAGCTCACTCTCCCAATGTGCTGCACCAGAGTCCAGGAGCAGTGGTGACAGTCAGGAAAGAATTTATGGTCCCTGGGGAGAGATCTGCTTGGGTCCTGCAGAACGAGATAAAATATTTGAGGGTTGGGGCTTTTTTTCCTTCTTCTCCACGGGGACAGCAGAGATGAAAGATGTAAATCCATTTCCCAGGGACCAAGACTCCACCAAAACACCTTCCCCTCTTGGAAGTCAGACTTGGACTTGAAAAGGGAAGTTAACCTACTTTTGCTTTCAATGCACTTTTCTGTCTCCCTAAAAAAATTTTGCAGCATGAACAGGAATTCTCCAAAGGCTAAAACCAAACTCTGAAAAAGGCAAAGAAAGCAGCACCCTGGGTTCCCCTCCGCTTGGGCCCTCGTGATTCTTTTTTTCATGGGATGTCTTTGTGACACACTTTATGATTAATATGATTTGTGAATACTTGCAGAGGCCACTCCATCCAGGTATGACCATGGAAAATGATCTTGCCTCATGTTTTTAAATGCCTCCCACTGGCTGCTCCCTTAGGGCCAAGCTGAGCTCAGTTAATGGTCACCTCTTGGAGACAGGAGCCAGCCTGACCCAAAAGCCCCCACCAAAGGAACAGCAGCTTTTCTGCAGTCTCAGTGGTGTTTTGGATGTGGCTCGTAACTCCTGTGTCACCTCAATCTGCAGTGGTGCCCCTTCATTGGCAAAGTCTTTTCTCTCTTTTCAGCCAGAACGGCCCAGAACAATTCAAACACGTAAATTATTTAAAATTTCTTCAAAATCTCCCATGGGTTATCCACCAACTTCAGCCCCAGCACATGGAGCATTGCCTTCAGCGAGTCAGCAAGAGTCAAGAGTGACAATCTCTGGCTGATGCAAAGTGCCAAAGGATCAGTTAATCAGGAGGTGCCATCGTAATTAATACTACCTAAAAAATCACTCTGATTTTTAAGCACATCCCATGAGCAGATAGGTGCCTTCAAAGTTCAGTTTTTCAGCCTGAACCACACTCAGCTTTAATACAGAACAAGGTGCTGACAGGGGTTGAATGGCAGCACCAATGCTGCTCACACATCCCCACCAAGGGGTCCTGTTTCCTGCAGGCTGCAAATTGCACTCAGCACCACCTTGGGACCAAAAAACTCGAAGTCAATCCCATGCATAGGCTGGAGGAAAACAATTTGTGCCTCCAGGTGAAAAATGTTCAAAGTTAGAAGCGGGTTTGCTGCCTGCCCAAAGCAAGCACCAGCACCCACAGAGCACCTCTGGTCTCACCCTGCTTCAATTCCAACAGTGCTTTTTTTCTTTTGCCCCAACGCTCCCAAAAAACCCTCTCTTTAAGAAACTGATTTCTCTGGAAATCAGCACATCAGCAAACTGCACATCCCACTTTCTGGTAAGAAGATTTCAAAGGTGGCTGCAGTCCTCCCTTCTGCTGCAGGGAAGTAGAACTAATTATCCCACAGTTCTGAGGCACCAGTTTTGCCCCTGGGTTCCCACCCAGGCAGTCCCAACACATGGGACAGTCTCTGCTACCAGCGCACCAAGGCACCCTGGAGGGAGCGACAACAGCAGCGAGAGATTTGATCTTACTACATTCATTTAGGAAGATGTTTATGGCAGGCTGGCATGAATTTCAATTTAAACCTCACTCTTCCCGTAGCATCTGCAGCTCTCAGAATCTGCAAGTGTAGGCAAGCACGGTGTTCTCTAAAAGCTGAAGATGTAGGTCAAAATGAAAAAAAGAAAATATCTACGAGAGTCCTGCGTTATCTGAGCTCTTTCAGGGTTCCACCAAGGTGCTCTGGTGCCTCAGCCCTGTTAAAAAGAAGGGCTAACCATAACACCTGGTCTCTGTGCATGGCTGCTGACACTTCTTGTGTTATCAATGTTACGGAGGCAGAACCAGCTCCATTTCACAGTGGACTTGAATCCTCCAATCTGCACAAATATTTAGGCTTTTACTCCTCAAGACCAGCGAGCTCTAGGACAGGAATTGCTACGAGACTAAGACTGAAACAGTGAGGAGCAGAACGAGAAATGCTCCCCATCACACAGCAACCCCAAATCCTGATCCCAAACCTTGTCCAGGCTCTCCTGGGCCCCAGCCCCCCATGGCACCCTCAGCAATAGCCAGCTCCCCTCGTGGCAGCAGTTCAGATCAAGGCTAATTGTATTTGAATCTACAGGGCACCAATTTTCCAGCGAAGGGGTTTTAATCTAACATGCAGATCTCTTGTCTACATTCACGTCACCCCAGAGACCCATAACATAGGTCATTTGTGCATACACAATCTCAGTAATAGGATGCACAATTTTAAAATGGCTAAATCTGTAGCGTAGAAAAAAATGTTATTACAGGAGGAAAAAGAAAAGATTAGCTCACAGGCTGAGATCATGTTTGCCAAGTTTCCACCCAGAGAATTATTCCAGTACCGAATTCTATGCTACCAAAATAACGGGTTTATACTGCAGGCATTGTGCCAGCTTTTTGGCTATAATTATAGTGTTTTCCTCTCTCAAGTTCTTTATTGATATCTGGAATTTTTTTTTTTTTTTTTAAAAGGAGGAGGTGGGGAAGTGATTTTATATGTTCAACAAACTACAGCAACACTCGATGCAGTTAAAAAAAAACGGGGAAGTTTTAACAACCTGCCAGCCTCCAACTTCACAGGAAATGTCAGTGCCACTATCAGACTTTAGAGAAACCCCAGGGATCCATTACTGCAGTTTGAAGATGTCCCTGCACTTCCCTTTTAAGTAAACGCCGGAGCCGCTTGCTTCATTCGGCTGCTGCTGTGCTGCACAATATTCCTTTGAGGAGATGCTTTGCAGTGACAAAATAACTGCTGACAATGTGAATACCGGCTTCATTTTAATTTTGTTTTACATTTCCTTTGGTATGTTTTGATCTTAAAAATCTTTAGAGTGCAGTTTTTTTCATGATAATAAAGCAACTATTTATACAGCACCACAGAGTCGTTGCTCCTCCCCCCCCCACCCCTTTTCCCCTTTTTCCTCCCCCATCCAAACGGAGGGGGCTGTGAAGGAATGACACATCCTCAGCACAGGTTCAGTAAAGGAAAGAGGTGGAAGGGATGAGAAGCACCCTAGAAAAAGCAGTGACACAAAATAGGGCAACACTTCTCTTTTTTTGCAAGCTATAAAAACAAACATTGAAGAGCATGACGTCAACATGACTGTCAGGGAATCGAGCCCTTGCCACAGTCAGTTCTTGCAGAAAATGCTGTTTCTCCATCCTGTCTCCATCCCAAAACAGGCAGCCAGGGGTAGTAAGTCCCAGCTGAGGAATCCCTTTTTCAGGGATGCATTTGGCTGAAACCTTGAATTCCCTGAATCCAGGATATTAATAACATACTTCTGAAAACCATGGCTTTTCCATCATCTTTTATAATTCTGGGAAACTTCACAAGCACTTAAATTAAAATTCCATCAGCCCTGAACCCGGGAACAATTAGCCCAGCTGAGATGATTCCTGATAGTCTTCTGCATATAATAACCAATATCCAATATACCTCAACATTGTGAGGATCTCTGTAAATGAAGTGACATCTCTTGCTGGACAAAGCCTGGAAATGTTATCCTTGGGTGATAGGAATCCTAAGGGGACAACTATTCTCCCTCGTTCCAAGGCTTACTTAATTGTTCCAGTAGCTGGAAATTTTAAACACTTTCCCCAGCCGCTCTGCCAAGTTGCGTTAAGCTCTTTGTCTGGCTGATACGCCAACCAAAGGCACGGGGAGATAAGGAGAGCTCTGGGAATTGCACAAGCCGACTTACACAGCCAGAGTTCCCCCTCCCCAGCTCCTGCCTTCAGCTTTGCCACGACTTCTACTACTTATTATTATTGTCACATCACTGGAACCAGCAGCTCTTTCACCTCCAGCGCCTCGGCTGCACTTACAGGAGAAGGACTCTAAAAACAGGGCCCGGCATTTAACACCTTCTTTTTGTTCATCTCCCTTCTATATTTGTCTTATTTTTCCTGCAAAATGGTACATATTATCCTATTTATTTCAGTATTCCAACAGCAGGGTGGGTGTGTCTAAGCACAGATTCATTGACTGCATTTGCACTTGTTTTCCCAGGTCAGATTTTCAGAGGTGATAATGGTGGGAAGCCTCTGATTTTCCAAGAATGAGCTGAGCCATGACTGAGACCAACCCTCTGGATTTTTAAGCAGGTGGACAGAGTTTGGGCTCACTTTCCTAGGGTGCTCAAACAGCACAACAGGTCACAGGGAGACCCTGCCCCACGTCACTGATAATATGTTATTTTATGGCATTTATTCACAAAAATTATACCTTCTTGCAAAGCACATCCTTAATGAGCAAAAAATCACTCCATTACTATCTCAACTATCTTTGCTGCCATCTGCATAGAGAAAAAATGTTAACAAAACCCCTTTTCTAAGGTATCTCCTTCCAGGATCAAACTACAATGCCAAGGCCAGAGCACTTAGTAGAGGGTTGCATTCTGTAGCTCCCAGGAGCAAAGGTTGATCTATACTGGGTTTCAGAAAGGCAAAACTTTCCCTGAGAAGCAGTTACGAGAATCACTGGGGGTTCTGTGCTTTTGAATGGACCTTTCCCATCAGATCCATGAGCAGGTCATGACGATGTAGTGTAGGATCTTTGGAAGGGACTGATCACTGATATTTCCAACCCTCATTCTAGGGTTGTACGACCATTTCATGGCTTGCAATCTTGCTGGGAGCTTGGAGAAGACAGTGTGACCTTTCAGACCTTGCCCTCCACTCACCTGCACAGCTGTTTGTCAGTACAGCCACACCTCTGGTCCGCACCCAAACGACAGAGAAGCTGCTCTTTGGCACAAAACCTCCCTCCTCCTTTTTGGCTAAATGAACTTGCCAAAGGGCTTAACTTCCAGGACAAAACAAAGCTCATTAGGCTTCCTGACAGATTGCCCTCACACACCACACGGCTTTAGTTTCACCCCAAACCTTCATGTCAACATTGATATTTGTTTCAACATCAGCAAGGTAGAAGCATCCAGTTTCCTGGCAGTTCTTAAAACATCACTTATTTTCCCTAATCCATTTTAGCTCTGCTTGAAGACAGACTTCAGGACAGTCCTTCAAACTGGAATGAGCTTAGGCCACTTCAGAGCTGATAATACTTCCAAAGGTTCGAAGAGCCAATATAATTTCAATACCATGTTCTGTTTTGCTGTATTATGTCCAGGTATTTTCTAGCTCTACACTATGACAGGGCAATTTTCCTTTTCCATATCCCTTTTTCCCCATTATAACAATACCAGGATACAGAAGTGTGCAACAAGGAAGTGTCTTCTCTCTACAGTCCTTCTTTCCTTCCTGCTCCAAGAAGAAAGCCAACAGGAGGCAGGAAGGACCAGGAGAAATTGCTCTGCAATCTGCTAGTTCAAGCTTGCTACTAAGTTAAAAATCAGAACTGATGTCAACACTGATGGTACCAGCCCACAAGTGTTTCTCCTCCACCAAAATGATTTTTTAGAACACTGTGATTTCCTATCTCTTTAAAAATGCTCTCAGGCCTGAAAACTTTTTATAAAATATTTTAGGGCAACAAGTGAAACATTTGAGCTAAAAAAACTTGAACTGTAGCTTGAAAAACCCCTTAACACTTTTTGCAAAAGCTGTTTTCAAAAGTGGGAGGTTTTCCTCCTCAGAAAATATGGAGAACATCATGTACAGGTACTTGTTCTGCTAAAAAGACATTTTCATTTAAAAAATTCCTAAAATATGCTCCCTTCAGGAATTGGTTTTAAAAATACACAGATTTTTTTGTTTTGTTTTGTTTCAAGGTGACACCAGCAGTGACTGAGCAGGGGTAACAGCACCTGCCCTCACAGCTACACACAGCAGGGCATGTTTTCCACTGCAGATTCAGCAGGCAGGACCCCAGTTATGGATAACTCTCCATTTCAGCAGAGCTACGGTGCTTTACACCTGCAAACCTGACCCACAGTCCCTGCTCCTGGACATTTAAAGCTCTGACTTGTGGCATCCCATAAAAAAGAGCCCCACTGGTTTCACTGGGACCACCCAGCCCAGCGGCATTAAAACCCCCTGTGCCCCCCGCGAGGTTTTCCCTGCGAATCATCTCCCGGCCTTAAACCGATTTCATGGTAGGATGGAGGCAACGACAGCCTCTGACATTGGCCTCCACCACGGTGTCACAAGCTTTGCCACTTCAGCAGGATGGGTGTTTGCCAGCAGGAGCAGGCAGCTCGGGGTGCAGCCTGTATTCCTTCCTTGAAAATAAAATATATTAGTTTTAAATGCAAGTCGCAGCTTAAAAATGCCAAGAAATTCCTCTTGCCACATGAATGTTTCCAGAATGCTGAGCTGAATTAAACGGATTCAGCTTGCTCTCAGATCCACACATACAAAGAGACAGCTTGATAGATAAATACATTTAGGGTGCAGACAGCTCTGGTCAGTGGACAATTAAGGATGGAAAGACGACGGTGCCCGGGTAGCTTCAGATCCAGAGCACAAATTATTCCTGCTCGAGAATTCTATTAGTAATATTTGCATCTTGCTAATAGAAACCCAATTACTCAGAATGACTCCGAGCACATTATCCATTTTTAGCAAAATTTGCCTTATTCTGCAAACAGATTTCTGCTTGATCGTCACTTTACTTTTGTTCCCGCGGTCCTCTGGGATGCAGCATCCTTCAAGGACATGTCAGAGGAGCATGCTATCCCGTCAGCCCCTCGCTTTGAGGCCTAGCAGCTGAATCACCCCCAGCCCTATTTTCTTTTCCAGTGTTAGATTAGCGAGAGGGCTTATGACCTGCCATCTGTCACTGCAGTCTGCTGACTGTGAGGCTCTGCTCTCGCCACAACATTGCTGAGGAGGTGGAAGGCTCCGGCGGGGGAGGAGGGCAGGGGAAAGAGCCTTTCCATCCTGCTGCTGCTCCTTGCTCCGAAGCCATCCCTCGAAGCCTCGCCCGGCGGAGCACGCACCGGGGAGGAGCGGCACCCACCACCGAGGGATTTTGGTTTGGCTGGGGGGACGCTCGCCGTGCAGGGGCTCCGGTGACAAAGTGCGGTGGTACCTCGGAGGCAGGCGGCTCTGGACCTGCGGCTCCCGCATGCTGTTTGATCACACCTGCTGAAGCTTTCCCAGCCTTGCCAGGGAGAGCCAGGCAATGTGACCATGCATCTGGCTTCCTGGCAAGGAGAGGGCTGCCTCTGGCCCCGCGCCAGCGCAGTCCATCTCCTCCTGAAAATAGTGCACCGTTTAGGAAAAAAAAACCACCAAAAATCCGCACACCCCGCTGCGTGCACAGAGCCGGGGCACTGCTTTGTCACCCGCCGAGGATGGGTGACCCATGGGTGCTGCCACAGGACCAGCGGTGCAGAGGATTTGGGGAGAAAGCAGTGCACCCACTGCTGAATTTTCCTGCCTGACTTAGAGGGTTCTGATTGCAAAGCTCCTGCCCTGAAGAAAGGAAATAACTTCTCATTGCAGCAAGGAGTCATAAGACAGCAACTCTCCTTGCAAGCCAAGGGAAGGAGTGTTCCCACCTCCTGTTGGTTTGCTTGAAAAAAAAAAATTCTCTGCAGAACTTCTCCAGTATTTTCCACTGAGTCTCAGTATAATTGTACCAAAGCTCACCAGCTCCATCCCTGCTGCAGCAGATGGGACTTTTTCAGATCAACTTATTTCTGTCTCAAAAACAAGACAATGTATGACATGAGCAAACACCGAATCATTCCAGTTGCGGTATCAAATTTCTCCCCACAGCAATTCCTTCACCTTCCTGTTCCCAAAATGGTTTCTACTTCAATGTCTAGCCTAAATTCTCCTCTCAGTTTCTCTGCTGGGATGTGCTCAGGTCATTTCTCCCCAGCAGCCACTGTTATTGTAAAACTATGAACATGTAAGGAAAACCCAGCAGTCTGAGGATCAGAGACCTGATTTGGGATTTTGTGTGTCAGCAGCAAGAGTGAACCTGCCCATACACTGAGCTCTGGTGCTCAGGGAGGGGCAGCCCTCCAAACTGGCCTCCAAGTGGGTCCCCTGCCTCCAGACACCATTTGGGTCTGCCAGCACTGGGCTGCTCACATCCTCCTACACCCTATGAGAAGTCTGCAGAGATGTTTCTCCGGCTGAGAAAGAAGAAAGAACTCAGGAACCAAAGGAAGAGAGCAAGTTAAAATATTTCTCCAGCCTGAAATTCCCTGGGATTGTTTCAGCAGGTGCTGATCCAGCTTTGGAGATCCAAGCAGCCTCAGCGACACCCTGACCACTGGAATAGGGCAGGACAGGGGTACACTGCCACCTTGCCAGAGCATTTCTTTATACAGAGACCCTTTTACATCCACAGGTAAGCGTGGAAATGAGCCTTGCACGCCACGGTCAGATGGCACGTCCTGCCATCCCTTTCCAAGCAGTGATCCATCCAGCAGATGGTATTGTTGACAAGGAGCCTGTGAAACTGGCACTGCCAGTCCTGCCTTCCCCGCGGTGGTCCATGACCTCACCGCAGAGCTGCTCGGGATGTTGCTAAGGCACATGTGGGCAGTCTGATGTTCACCAGCAGATATTCCCAGAAATAAGATTATATCCCCTCCTAATTGATATCAGCAAGTGCCACCGAGCCAGGGTGAGCCTCCCCCTGGACACCCCCATCCGTGCTGTCTCCCAGAGCGCTTTATCTGGATGCACTACGAAGGTTTTGGCCGTGTGGACACCCAGAAACCCCAGAGAAGTGGCCCCTGGACACACAGAGATCATCTCAGTGCATTTGGGTTTGCTGCAAGTGGTCAAGCTATTTTTGCAGCATATGTGCAGCAGGCCGAACACAGCTTGAAGAAGCACCGGACATGTGTTAGCCGGTGTATGTGCACATATTTCTGCACCAGAAGCCTCCATCAGGAGCATGACACCTTTTATCATCAGGCAGCAGGACCCAAACATCCAGCCCTGCTCCGAAGCCACGCACACAATTTGAGTGCAGACACAGCAACAGTGTGCACAGGCATAAAATTAACTGAGCTGCGTTATCCCCTCCAGCAACTCTGCATTCAGGGATGCTGCAAAAACACAATAGCAAAAGAGGACAAAGGACAAGGATGTGGGTTGTAGAATTTGGCATCAAAGCAGGAGCTGTTCAGCTTCAGTTTTCCTGAGACAATCTGGCTTCTTGCAGCCCAAGGAGCACACCACAGGTACTGTGCAGAGCTGGCACTGAACGAAGCTGCTGTGGGAGATGCAGATTAGACCCAAGCACAGGCTGTAGGGCTCACCAGGGTATCCTGGACCTACATTTCTGGACCCAGCCCCCCTACTTTGAACAGCTGCTGGAGTTGCACTCAGGTGGGTGATCAGGCACAGCCACAGGCAGGGATGCAGGTTTCCAGTGAGAACTCCAAGCTTCCTTGCCTGCCCAACACAAGGATGATGCCAATCCAAGGGGGTGCATCCCCTAGCACAGAAATGAGCTGGGGAGACTTGCTGGGGTGCAAGTCTGGAGGAGCAAAGACCACTGAGCTCCTTGAGGGCCCATTACAGCCCGTTAAGCAATCCTGGCTTCTCTCTGCACCAAAACCATGGGGGAAATCAGTGCCCCGGGTCTGCTCGTGGACATTTTGCAGCATGAACTGGGCACGTCAAATCCTTGTGCATTAGACATGCAGAGGAGCCAAAAAGTCATTTGGAAATAAGGGAGTGTATAAGTTACTCTAGCTTGAGGGCTCTAGTAATTTATGCACTGAGAATTTATACAGGTCATGTACCTATTTACATTGCTGTGCTCTAAAAAAATGCACAGTTACCTTAGCAACTTTAACATTGCAAGAGAGTACAGAGCTTTCTTAAAGAGACATTGTCAAGAGTGGTCAGCCTGACCAGCCATTCCCTCGCTTGCCTGTGCCTGCTGGATCCACATCCACATGTGCTTTTCCCCTCGAATACACATATTGTTATTTTAACAATGAAAAAACCACGACAGAACTCACTGCAATCACCTAATAGTAAACAAAAACAAGCCTACCATGTGCAAGAATGAGGAAATGTCATCAAAAAATAGACAGAATTTACTCATTTCATCATCCTGACATGTTCTGAAAGCTTAAAATGATTTTTCAATTTGTGGAAATTGCCTAGACTCTATAAAAACATAAAGCATGCTAGTTACACCTTGGGGCTTTCAGATTTTAAAAAAGCATTGTAGAAGAAATCTAATAAGCTGACTAGGCAATAAGCACCCAACCTCTCTAATTTGTTTTAGTAGATTCTCCTCTCTTGCCAGGATTTTTCACTAGGTTTGTTCATACAGTGTTTTTCCCAAAGCCAAATTAAAAGAGAATCTCTTCAAAATGTTCTCTAGTACCCAAAATGCAAAAGGACCTACTCAAAAGAGAAACATTTTCTCTGCCCATCACAAGACATCTGGTACAGTGAGGTCCTACCAAGTCTGTTGCCAATCTTTTGTCAGCCCCGTGAAAAGTTTTCCAAACTAAGAAAAGATGTCTGATAAATCCCCCAAGCTGACAGCTGTGGAGAAGGACAGCGAAGTGGAAATTCAGGATGTGGAGGAGAGCACGGCCACGCTGCTCAGGGAACCGGGGAGTGCTTCCCTTTCTGGCTGGAGTGCCCAAAGCAAGCAATGATTGATCCCCAGCACCCAGACACCAGCACAGCTCTCAGTGCGCCTTCCAAAACACAGACCTGCCACCCCAGATGATTCAGGGTGCACTTCAACACCTGCCAAAAATCCTCCCTCGTTTTCTGCAGCTGTTAAGAGCAGAGTAAAGCAATGGCAGGACACACTGTCAGGGAGGCACTGTGCTGCAGAAAACAACAATGGTTTTTTACAAAACCCTTAGAGCAACAATCAAAAACGGCCCAGAAATGCTGCACTGTGGCACTGCTGGAATTTTGACCCTTCCCTTCCTTCCTACTCACGTCTACAAGCTGTTGGAAAACACAAAACACACAATGAAATATCTCCTTTCCCCCCATACCTACATAACAACCGTCCCTCTTTCAGTATTTAAAAAAAAAAAAAGTCTATCTCCCAAACAACTCTGGTTTTGCAAACCTTAGAGAGTACACAATAGATTTAAACAACAGCTTTTTTTTTTCCCCCAACAGCTATAAATGTGATATATTCCCTGCAGCATCCTGTGAATAGTGGAGGTGCCTCTTTTTTTGCACACAAAGGTTGTACGTGTTGAGCTGGGGCAGAGAGAGCAAGAGGAAAGCTATAAACCTCCTGTTTTCTAGCAACCACTTTATTCCTACATGATCAAAAAAAGAGTCAAACTGTGGCTCCTTGCAATCACAGGGATGAAAAAAGAAAAATGCAAAGAAGCAAGATATTGACTCTCCCTGATGAAAAGTGTACGTCCCCAATCAAATTCTACAGCTCTGGGCCCACACTGTTGGATTTTAAACCAGCTGGGCCAGATAATTAGGGGAAATATCTACCACGAAATTCAGTGGTTTTGCATTTCCAGCTGTCCCTTTTCCTGGTAAGCACAGCACACCTTCAGGGCTCCATTTCAGGAAAAGATGGAGGAGTGTATCTCAGAAATCACCTTCATGAGCAGCACAAGTAGACTCCCTCCAAAGCAATACAGCTGGGCTGGGAATTCATTCCTCTTTCCTCTCGCCCTTCTGGTTATACACAACCAAACCACAGGGATTTCCTTTTAATACTGCACCCAGCTGTCCCATCCACACCGGGCTGCTGGGACAGTTCAGACCAGGCTGGGCAGCAGCATCTGAAGGTCTCATAACCTGTTCTGCCTCTGCAGCAGGGCCCTGCATGATTCCCCCCATGAGCACCCTTCCTTCACATCACTGCCCCAAGGAAACCAGCAGAGGATAATGCAACTCTAAGCCATATCAGCTGTTGCAACGAAACCTCTCCTCTAAATCCAACTTCCAGACCTGCACTGAGGAGCAAAATCCCCAGGTTCCCATGCCTCCCACACAAACCCAGCCACCGTCCCAGGCAGCATCCCACCTGCCTTACAGCCTCCCTTCTCCCACTGCCCCGCAGCAGGAGGAGTCTGGGGGCGGGCAGGAGGATGGGGAGAGGGGAGAGCTGTGCAGAGCCACTCCTCTCCCCATCCTGCACGCCGTGTCCTTCCCTGTTTTCCACGGAGGGAGCGCCGTGCCGTCCGTGCCCAGGTCCCACAGGCAGCGTGACACTTTGCCAAGGCACTGCCAGCTTCAGGCTGTGTCACAACGAGCCCCTCCACGTTAACTCAACCCCGTGGAATGAAAAAAAAAAATAGAGGGAAGGCAGGACAAGGCACAGCAGATGGCTGAGGACACATACTGCATCCCATTCTTTCTTGCTCTGCAAGGAAACAGCTTCACTCTCTGCTGTTTATCATGCTGCTCCTTGCTTTTTTCTTCCTGCCTAAAAAAACGCAGGAATTGGTGTCCAAATACCCAAGGTCTCCGTGTTTTTGTTGCCTCCACTTAAATTTTGTGGCTTTCTCTCCCCGTTGCAGCTCTTGAGGCCACATGGCACAATGAGGGTGCGATTGCTATGAGATAATCACACCCTTGGGGTGTTATTAAGCACAAGGCTATGCCTCGTGCCTCTCACTCTCCGGGGATGTGATTATATCATGATAACCAAACTCCCCAGAGACACCTTATTGCAATTATGACATTTCTTTCAGGTTTATGTATGAATACATTATTCAAGGAAATTACTTTGATCACCAGAAACTTCCACTTAGTGTTCAAATACTTAAACTGGATGGTTTACCAAGATGAAGTTCCTTCCTTACAGTGTTTGACAGGGAGAGAAGCGGGGCTTTTAATCTGAGCAGAGCCGCACCAGGGCCTAATCACCAACATGCAGATGCACTCTCTCTTATTCAGGATGGCAGTTTTTCAAATATCCCAACTAATCCAAATATTCAATCCATATTTTGGCAATTCCAATCCTTGGAGGACTCATCCCACAAATCATTTCTCTAAAGAAATGTTTGAGATAAAGAGAATTAAAGATGGAGCTGTTACTTTCTGGCTTCTTAAGAACTCAGACCTGCTGGTTCAAGGACCAGAGAGAAGTAAGAGCTCCTCTTACAGACTAAATAAACTTGGCTGGGCCACTGAACTGGAGTAGCCTCACCTATGTGAGGCACCCAGCATCCCACCAAGTGTTTCCAATGACCTCCAGTGACTCTTTGCAATGACTGGCCCAAATGCTCCAGCAAAACTCGTTAGTTTAATGTGCCCACCTGCCTCCCTTGATTAAGGACGTCTCTGCAGCAGCAGGAGCTGTTTGTACAGCTGGTTTTCTGCTTCCGCTGTGGTGCAAGAACAATCAGATCTACAATGCTGAAGGGTGAAATAGTTGAGGGGCCAGAACTGGCTCTACAGATTAGTGGTGGGGCAAAATCAAGGTCACACAGCAGATAGGTCACAGGAAAGGCCAGCACTGTGCCACAGATGGATAGTGTTAGCTGATAAAAGGTGCGGCCAGAAGGTCTCCAAAGCCCATCAGATCCTTCAGGGACCGACTGAATTAAAACAAAGAAGCAGAAATAACACCTGCACCCCAATGGCAATGAATATTCCCCAGGGACACATGGACGTAGCAGGAGTGGATCTGCTCCTGTGTTTGTTTTGGTGACCTTGGCTGAGTGTTTATGAAATACATATCGGTTATCGATCGCTGTCCCCGTCCCTCACCACAGAGAACCCAGTTAATGGCATTGGTCTGGTGTCAGAGAAACACAGAAAACACGCACAGAAGAGGACACAGCCTTCGTGCTTCGTGGCAGGGATCAGAGAATACACATCCAAACTCAGTGGCATCGTCTACAGGCTTTTTTCCATAGTTTCTGTGCAGCTGGGCTGTGTTCCACAGCAGCACTCCTTGCTCCAAACAGCCCTGCTAGCACTGCTTCTTTGACAGCCAGCAATTCCAAATGTCTGTGCCACCTTCTATTGAAACAAACACCAGTCCAAGGGGTAGAAACAATATGTACCTAATTTTTTATGCTCTTTTTCAAATGGAAATAATAAAATAAAGGGGCTGTGCCAGGGGGAAAAAAAAAGCTCTTATTAACCAAATTCTGGCAGTTTGTTTAAATTGTTTTTTAGAAGTCCTGGATGAGATGGGAATTTAACGAGAGCCCGGTGTGCACAGTACAGCTGAACAACCTACAGGAACATCCCCACCCTGGGTACTCAGTTAATATCTCAATGATGTTATTCCTCCACTTGTGACCAACAGCCAAAGAAATCTCATCATTGTTCCAAATTTCCTATGCCAAGCCCGTCTTTCCTATGCAAAGTATTAGTCCCTGATCACCTGTCTCTGCTAAACATAATTGCATCCTGTCATGAGCTTTGATCTCTAAAATAGAGATCATCTCTAAAATTGCCGGTGCTCGGGGGCCTCTGCCTTGCTGACACGTGCTGCAACAGGGCTCCCTCGCAGAGCAGCTTAAACCAGCAGCAATTTGGCTGTGCTGGCCTGTGAGGTGGCTCAGCCTTTTATTTATTTATTTGTAGAGAACAGCTTATCCATGAAGCTCCTGACACCCTTGTCGATGGTGAGATTGAATTCCGTGCAGGTGCCTGCACTGATGTTTCTTCAGCCCCAGGTGGCTGCCAGGAAAAGGTTCCTGCAGGTACCAGAGGTCACAGACCATGCTCTGGTGCTCTTGAGGCTTTGGAAAGCCTTGTCCTGCTGGGCAATAGTGCTGCCGTGAGCCCACAAGCCCACCTGCAAACGGGGAACACAAATTCCTCCAGTCTGCACAAGACCTTCTGAGAGCTGCTGCAATTCTCCTGTGCCTTCCTCAGCCTTCCCACCACCTTCGGAGCCCATCACGCTCACACCTCTTCCTCTGAATTTGAGAAGCAAAGTGGAAGCGTCAGAAAATCTGTTACACAGGTGATGCTTCACTTACAACAGCCATGAGAACGTTTCTGCCACAGGAGCCAAATATATATATAAAGTGCTAAAGATAATGACAGAGTGTGCATTACCAGCCTCTCATCACTGTGTAGTTATTGGTGATAAATATGAGTCCATGGTGAACGTCATATATCTCACATCCTTTGCTGACTAGTGGTAAAGGTGACTGCAGGCAGGGGCAGCTTATCTCCAGCAGTGTACCAAGTTAATTGAAATGAGCTTAAAACCAGCTCAAATGATCAAATTCCTACACATACGACTTTGTTTCTATCTCTTCAGCAATGTGACAGGCGACCTGCAGAATTACAATGTGATGGAAAGTGCCAAGAGAGCTGGTCAGACACATTAGAGGGGGGAAAGAATGGGGAATTTGGTTAAGAAGTGCATTTTATTGCTAAACAATCCCTGCTGTTTGAAAGTTCTGGATGATGATAAACAAAAATACTAATGCAGAATGGATTCATTACTAACGTGGCTATGAACTGGTATTTACAACATTTGCACTGCTGCTCACCCAGCCTTCCTCAAACAGTGTTTTTCTTTACACTATGAATTCGAGCAGAAACCAAACATT
This sequence comes from Oreocharis arfaki, assembly GCA_013398015.1. Taxonomy (NCBI): domain Eukaryota; kingdom Metazoa; phylum Chordata; class Aves; order Passeriformes; family Paramythiidae; genus Oreocharis; species Oreocharis arfaki. The sequence goes on along the minus strand of VZRR01004106.1, from coordinate 415,696 downwards.
TATGTGTTATCAGGAAAATTGCCTGATCTTGCTTATCCTGTTATCACAGCAAGTGGGGAGTGATGCTGGGAGGCTGAAGCAGCCGGTCCCACAAAATAACTGCCAAAGAGCATCCTTGGGGTTTCTGTGCACCAGGACTTGCTGATGGAGGCAAATGTGAGTTATGGCAGAGCTCAGCCCAGCACAACTCCCTGTATCAATTTTAGTACTACTTCAGCCACCAATCCTTCTCCTTTAGTTGGCCCAAACCTTCTTTTTATACCCCAATACCTTTATTCACGTCCCCCACTAACCCACATGTGGCAGTCCAGGCTTAAACTGGGTAAACTGAGGCTGAAGAAGATCATGTGTGGAAACAACCCTTTCTGTGATAAAAGAGAGTGGGAGACCCTGGTTTGTTTGGCCTAGAAAACCTGAGGCCATGGGTGATGCTGCTGGCTCTCTGCCCTGGTTTGGAAACAAAACACACACCTTGGACAGCTGCTTCCCTCAAAGCACCCACCGCCCTTTAGGAAGAGCCTCCTGTGTTCATCATGAGTGCAAATAATAGATGCAATTTGTATACAACAAATGGTCCTTTGGACAATCAGCAAGAGCAATAATTACATTTCTAAAAATCACCCGTGAATCAGATCCTCTGTTTGCAATGATTGTACTGCTCAAGAGGAGGTCTTGGATCTCTGTATTTCTCCGAGCTAAACCACTCTCCTCATGGTAACAAATAAATGCACTTGTTATGGTGCACTTGGTTCTCATAAGGACAATTACGCAAGGACAGCATCAGTGCTGCCAGAAAATGAAATCAAGGGAGGAGGCAGTGGTTGCCAAAGCTGAGCCTGTACTTTGTGAAATCCGATTCTCTCCCAAAGACACAGCTCCAGCCCGGCAATATTTGCAGAGGTGACACAACTCATGACCTATTCCTGTGGTGTAAAATTCACTGAGGGCAGAAGACAAAAAAAACCCCCAAACAACAAAACCCTCAAACACTCCACCATTTAAGGAGAGGACTTTAAAATAAATGCACAATGGAAGGTTATGCTGTCATTAAAGGAGTAGCCAACACTTTCCAGCATGAGTTAACACAGTGCTGCACAGGCACTTTGCATTTGCAGCTAATGTGCCAATGATTAAATGAGCTGTTATTGAGCATTTGCCCTGTTGAACTAGGTTTTTCTTATCCTTATTAATCATTCATTTTGCACTACAGTAGCCTCCTGTCTTTAAGCAAAGCATCTTTTTTTTTCCCCTTTTTTTTTTCTTCACTAAAGCAAATTTAACTTTTTTTCCCCTTTTCTTCCCTCTGGAGATGCCCATTCTGATCCCAAGAGCAGATAGCTGAGCCAAAGCATGGACAAAACCTGGGAGAGCTCTAAAGAGCGTGGGGAAGCAAATTCTTTTTCCACTCAAACTTCAGGAGTTGAAAGTAGAGGACATGGCTGGAGCCACTAAGCTGTGGTGTAAACACGGCCATTTAAGAGGATTTGCATACCATTTATTAACCTTCCAGAGGAACTACACAGACCCCAGTCAGGGAAAACAACTGTGTACACATGTTCCTTCCATTCTTGCTATCGAAATATAGCTCCTGCCAGCCACCTCCCAGCACTTTCCACAGGCAGATAAATACTGGGAATGAGAAGGGGCTGGATGGATCCAGCCTCTCCCCTGTCCCCTTCGGGTTTTGTGAAATCTGGAATTCATTTTTAGCTACATTTTAAGAAGAAAGGTGTGAGCAGGCACCTGCTGTGCTTCAGGTGTTTGTTAATGTCCAGAAAGGAGGGTGAGCCCATGAACCAGGCAGTTCTGTCAGGAAGGACGGTGGATGCTGGGTGGATGTGGGTGCTGGGTGGATGTGGGTGCTGGTGTGGACCATCTGCAGTGCCAGGGGCTGTGGCAGAGCCTGCAGCACCTCACGTGTCCTCAGGTTCCTCCGCCAGGTCCCTCCATCCTAATTCAGGATTTCTCCCTGTGCCACCACAGCTTGTGCCTCAGTTTCCTCAGGATCAAATGGGGACACCAAGGCCTCCTCCCCCTCCTTGGGCCCTCCCAGATCCCTCCTGGCCCTATAAGCACCATCCCTCACTCTCTTTTTGCTGTCACAGGCTGCATTTACTGCATACATTTCAAGGCGCTTGGTAAAAATTCTCAACAGTGAATTTCACAACTTTCTGGAAAGAAAATTTTCTCTATACAGGCATATTACTGAGATTTTTTTTTTTTGTTTTTTTTTTGAGAAATACAGAGGAAACAAAAGCAAAAAACTGTCCCCAGAGCAGTGAGTAAATTGTGCACCCACACAGGTTAAGAGCAGACAGCAGGCACACAGACACAGATGGGGAAGGGAGATGCTGGATGGAGAAATTCCAAAGGCACCAACTGCCCCAACTCCCACACAGCTTGAGTTGCATCTCCACAAAACCTCCCAGCCTGCTTTCTTTTGGGATGGCTGTGCTTCATGGCGAGCAACCAAAGGGGAGGGGCTACAAAATACCCTGGGACACAGGAGATGCAGCCCCTCATCCCCATCCCACCACGTATTTGCAGAGCTCCAGAGTCCCTCCAGTTCCACCACCTGGAGGAATGGCCAGAGCCTTGATCCTACAGCCTGCACTTCCTTGGAACCATTGGAGGCTTTTACCAGGGCAGTATCTTGGTGCCCCTGTGCCTTAGCAGGAGTCCTGGGTTACAGCGGCTGTGTGAAGACAGATGAATGTCCACAAATTTCCCTGGAAAGGCCAGATTTCTGTCCCTGAGAATTCTCTGCACCGTTCTTGAATGGCTGAAGGTGTGAGCTGAGTTTGGAGCTGGGGGTGAATGGGGATGAAGATCAAACATCATCATGGAGGTGTCAAAGGCACCAGGGAGCCCTCCAGCCCCTGCTCCTTCCCCACCACACACACACGAACCCTCTCCTACCTCAAAGCTTAATACATTATGTTTTTGGCTTTAAATAAATAAATAGATAAATGAATATAAACAGAAAATAAAGCTTGTTAGAGGGTTTTTTTCCTCTGCAATTTCTTCTATTTTTTCACTTCAAACACATGTTTTGTTCACTTGACTCTTTGGTTTAGAAGCTGGATTTACTAATTCATTTTTTTTGCTTTCATGTAACAGCGTGTTGTAAAGTTGACTCTGCAAGCACTGTGTAGAAAAAGCTTTAAAATAAAGCTCTGTAATTGATTTTTCATTGATTTTTGGTTAAACTACATGACCTATGCCATTGTTATAGGGTTTTATAAAACCCTATTGTTACGTGTTTGTTATTCAAGTTATAATTTATTTTAAGAATAACTCCTTTAAACTCTTAATGTAGTAAAATCCACCTTCATAATAGCTACGCTACCCCTAAAAATCCAACAACACCTCCCAAAACCCAAGGTGATCACACAATTGAGGAAGAAATCCTGACATCCAATATGTTAAAGATATTTTTTGAAAATGTAATTAATGTAAGACAGAAAGCAAAATAGAAAGTTCTAAAGTCTCTCCCAGCAATCACATACTTCACAGTGCACTACAAATGCAGTTCCAAGAGCTATTTTTAGCCTGGCACACACGGGTATATTGTTACCCAGCCTGCTGCTAGAAGTAATTTTAAATATCTTTCTGATCAAAGAAGATGCTATATTCAAGAGCAGGCACAGAAGTCATCCTTATCTTGCATTCTCCATGAGAACATTTGACCTTCCTGATTTGGGTTCATTTGACAAGAATTTGCTGGCTGCTGGAAGATCTGCATCTCGTGTAGAGTGATTATAATAAAAGTTGGTATCACAAACCCTACACAGAGCAGCATTCTCTTCACCTACCAAAAGGTGACATTTTCCAAGCTGTTACCTAGAGAGCAAAGGACAAATGGAAAAGATCAGTCACATAAAAGCAGCATTATCATAACATCCCATGGCAATTTCAGGGTCCTTTGAAGGCCAGATGCTCCTGCTCCATATCTAAATTTCCCATAATAAGAGACCCAATGGAAACACAAACGTCTCAAAGTAAGAAATCCTGGCTAACCTGCAATTTCGAGTAATTTTCTGTTTAAAGTTGGTCAATGTTTTTCTGTGTGAAAGGGGAACGTTTTCCCTGCTGTGCCAAGGAGAGACAACAAAACATTGAGAGTGAAGTTGTGCAAAACACTGTGGACAGATCGGAGCCTTTGGACTGGCTCAGCTGGGTGGGAGCTGCAGCTGAGAGGCTGCAGGTGAGGCTGAATTCCCTCAAAGGGCAGGAATTGTCTGGCAGGATCCCACCTCATCCCCGGCAGCTGCTTCACAGCAAACACAAGACACCCCAGGACTGATAATCCAAAACCAGCCTGGACGCAGGGAAAGGTTTTTGGTGGTTTCTTCCCATGCCAAAGCAGACGACTTCCAATGCTCTTTAAAAATGTTTGGTTCTGCTGCAACATAACTGGGTATATCTGCTGGTGGTGTTCAGTGCTCAGACTCTTCTGAAGCCTCCAAAGTTTGCAAATCAAGGTTTGGAGTGGAACCCAAGAAAAGCCAGTTCCTCACAAGATCTGAGCGTGGTTTGGGCTCAGCAATGAGCAGCCTCTGGGTACACCCCCAGCAAGCTGACATATTCCAAACTCTGCGAGCTCCATTTCCTCGCACAGATGGCAACCTTGCATGGAAGGTCCACAGCAAACTCTAAAACTGTCATTTCAACCAAACCCTCGTGTCGGCCCTGCCTCTCTTAGGCCAAAATCATGCCAGACTATCTGCAGGAGCTGGGGAAAGAGACTGGCTTTAGGAGAGTGCAAACTGACTTCATTGGAACTACTGCCAAGCCAGGCTGATGGAAATAAGAGGAAAATCACTGTCCTCCAGCCTGAATTCCCAAAGGAAGCAGAGCCTTTGCACAGCCCTGGTTCCCACTTGCTCAGCCAAAAGAGAACAAAAACAAATAAGGAAGGCAGGGGACGACATCCACAGAGTCTGTCCATTGCAGGTATCTGCCTGGCCTTGGTCTGCTAAATCATCTCAAAATACAGGCCGGTTTCCTGGTTGTTGTTCTTTATTTATATATTTTTTGGGGGGGAAAAAAAGAAAGGAAAAAGAAAAAATCGATTCTTCTATGATTTACGGTGGGGTTAAGGCAAACGTGAAGCCCATGTTAAGGCTGTTCATCTCATGATAAGGCAGCAAAAAGGTCAACAAATTACTCTCTCCCTAATGGTTCATTTGAACCAATGAAAACAGGATATTTTATCCTCCCGGGTCAGGCCTGCTTAGAAATCCTACGTCCCCTTTCCTCCTTCCCTCCTCAGCCTCCCCCCATACCCCCTCCCTCTCTCCCACTCCCAGCCCCTTTCTTTTAACTCTCTATCTCTGATCCTCCAAGGTGACCTTTTCTCCCGCTCCTAATACCAAATTTTCTGGCTGAGTGACGCCGAGCGCTGCTGCCGCCCTGGCCGGGGGTCCCTGGGCTGCAGGGGCCGGGTTTGGAGCTGCAGCCCAGCCTCCGGTCGGGCTGTGCCACGCTGATGCTGCTGTGCCGAGCGGGAAAAGGACCCAGAGCCGGAGCGATGGAGGGGGGAAAGCCCTGCGGTGCCTGCCCTGCTTGGGAGAGGTTTATTTGGCCATCGGAGCCTCATCAGTTGTAACCTCGCAGGGGATGATTCGGGGTTCTCCCGCTTTAGCCAGAGCTGGAGCAGCGAGCGCTAACTGCTGCCCATTAGGAATAGCTATCACATCTAATTGTTATCCTTGCTGCTGATTGAGGGGGGAAGTGGAGGGATGGGAAGTTCAGCCGGGTGACATGATGCAGTTTTAATGAGTCTCTCTTTTTCTTCCCCTTTTCTTCTTCCATTTTTTTTCCCCCCCGGCCTGGCTGTTTTAATATGGAAATATAGTAAATTCTAACAGAATCAGGCTGGCACGCAGAGCACAGACCGAAGGCAAACCTCCAGGAGGCTTTCAGCAGTAGCTGGGCAGCAATAGCAGCACAGAAGCAATTAGTTCCTTAAGTTCTCTAACGCAGGGCCTTTGGAAGGGGGGTGGACACTAGATTAAGCCCTGCTTCATTTGCCTATTTATTCAGCTGTCAGAAGGCTGAAAGGGTTAAATCGTGTGTTGGAGCAGAAAGCGTCCCCAGAGCCCGCTCCCGAGTGACCGTCCCCGGCAGACTGCGCTGGCTCCACCGCAGCACCGCCGCTCGCTGCAGCCTGACCCCACGCATTAAACAGTTAAAAATGTACTTTTCCCCCTCTCCCAGCAGATGCAGAGCTGCGAGGTGGGGCGGCAGCACAACCTGACTCAGCAAAGGCTCCCGATGCCAGCGCAGCCCCATCGGTGCTGGAATTCACCCCAGCAGAGGCGAGCGGAGCCCGGGGCTGCTCCAAAAGCCAAACACACGCTCTGCAGAATTAGCCCCAGTTTAGAAAAAGAGGATTTCTGAGCTGGGGTGCATGTCTGACACCGAGAGAGGCTGGTACTCAGCGACGGACTCTCTGTCTCTAAATAATGGAGAGATTAAGCTCCACATTGGGATCTGGTTTGTATTTGTTTCTTGCCTTGCTCCCCCATCCCTGCAGCCGTGTGTGTGTCTGAGCCGTGCATCCCAGGGCTGCCCTGCACATCCCAGCTCGTGTTTTCCACATTTCATCAGGACTAGATTGAAAAAAGTTAACTCTCCCAGTGTAGTTGTTTTGCTTTCTATGCCTCGACGCGCACACTGGGCACCAATTGTGTCTGTACCAGGGAAGGTTTTAATTACAGAATCATGTTTGTGGTGCATGACCAGTTTATCCCCAATATAGGTCACTAATTTGGATTCTCTTTTGGCTGGAGGATCCCGTAGTGCTGCTCGCTGTGATGTCTGGCAGCTCATACCCAACCCCAGAGCTTTCGCTCTTTCTCTCTGCGTTGTTTGAGACACAAATTCGAGAGAATCTGTTTTCACAATCTAAGAAATGTGTGTGTTTGGCTGGTTGTTGTTCCAGGATTTTTTTTTCCTTGAAGAATTAAAAACGTAGCATATTTGAAATGTATTTAGAGACAGGGCTCACATACAATCATACACTCAGAGGAGGGATGCCAGTGCGTATGGAGTATGATAGCTCAAAACACAGAGAGAGCATGTAATGCAATTTTGTTGTAGCATATCATTGAATTTTGTTAATATAATAACCTGAAATAAAGTATTAAGACAGATTGACATGCCTGGGTGGCACAGCTGAGGATTCAAATGTTTAAATCTAACATGTTCTAGCTTGTTCCTACTGAAATCGATGGAAGTTCTCCTTCACAGCTGATTGCAGTGGGGAAAAATGGATCCAGCTCATGCAGAATAATGACAGGAAGGGGAATGGGTAAGTTCAGCTGAGTTTTCAAATGTTGATTTCTCAGCTCAAATCAGCTCTAATTTCCATTTGGCTTTTGGTGGGGTTTAGGGGAGGGTTTTGGGGTTTTTTGATTGTTAGAGGGAAAAAAAGGAAGCTATTTTCTTTGACATCCATAAATAAAATAGAAATCATCCCAATGCAAGGAAAGAGAGAGGGGAAGAGAGTGAAAAACCTGTTTTATCTGCATCTTCCTTTCGTGCCTTTTACTTCCTTTGCCACTCCTCTATTTGCCACTTTATCTACCCAAAGGATGAGACCATATCCTGCTGGAACCTGGGGATTCTCTAAGTCTGCTCACAACAGACACAAAAACTTCAAACCACGTTTTTGAGCTCCAAATCCGAAAACATAAATATTGCAAAAAATACCATAGCCTCGTGCTCAATTTATGGGTGGTCACATTCTCATTCCAGTCACCTATCTCTGTTCCAAGACCATCCTGAGCAGGCAGTCGCTCTTTTAGCTGCCTGATAACATACTTTTTAATTTTTTTCCCCCAGGACTCTGCAGCTTAACATTAGAAATTTGTGTCAGAGCATTCACCCTCCAAACTGACTTCAGAAGATTTTAACAACAAGGCACTGGTTCATGTTGCCATCGAGACAACAGGGATGCCCCAGTTAATCAAGGGGCAAGGTGGCTCCAACCCAGATCCCAACAAGCTGAAATCTTTCAAAAAACACTAAACCTATTTCAGATTATTTCTACAGAGGGTATTCTCCGTCACTCCTCCCCAGGACCGTCTCCTTTGATTGACTTTAAACATCATGAAAGTTCTGGGAGATAGAAAACTTCTGCAATAAGACTCACACAAACACATTTAAAGCTCATTTCAAGCAAATGCAAATTTCCGTGCTAAAAACTTGCTGCTTCAAAATGCTTTCTCAGATTAAAAGCAGAGTTTTCAAAAATAAAGCTGTAGCAGCTACAAAAGCAGACTGGAGAATTTTGCTGGAAATAAGGAGGAAACACCTCTTTTCCTTCAAACAAAACTGAATCAAATGGATTAATGAATGGCTCAGAAAATCGACAGGAAGGGTCTTGACATTTCCAATAGGAGCTTTGAAGGGAAAGAAAATGGCAATTCCCAGACCTCCCAAAACAGCCCAAAGAAATCCCTTCTGTGGTAGAAATCTGGACAGAGGAAAAATGCATATCCCAAAATGCTGCAACACCGCTCAGGGCAGGGCAAGAGAAAACCCTTCCGCTATTTCCAGTCTCCTGACTGACAACTCAACCGAAATGATTTCAGGTTTTATCTACAAGGTTCCTCTGGTTTGGTTTGTTTGGGTGGGGGGATTGGTTTGGTGTTGTGTTGGTTTTTTGTTTCAGTTGCGCTTGACAAAAATCACAAACCTTTTCAGCTGCTGACTCCTGCCTGCGCTGCTCGCAGCATTCCCGGGAAGGCTCATCTTTTGTGGCAAACAAAGAGTTGGGGGAGGCAGACGGGAGCAGCAGCCCAGCCCTGCTGCCCCATCCCGCATCCAGGGGAAGGCACAAGCCCCTTGCAGAGTACGCGCTTGCTCAGGACGTTCCCTTTGCACCTTTCCGGGAAAGGGAAATGCCATTCCCTGCCCCGGACGGCTCCTTCGGGCTCGCTTTTACATTCAAATCAGCCTCCCGGGGCACGGGGCTGGGCGCTCACCCCAAGCCACGAGCCAAAGTGTAACCGTGTGTTCCTCAGCTGGAGGAAATCACCGGGAATACAAATGGGAGCCCGGATCGTTTCCTGGCGTTATTTCACTGTAAATTTAAATGGCCTTGGCATTGTGAAGCTCTCTCATTTATTTTAAAAGCAGGAAAGATTTATTCCACCCAGAAGTCGTTCGGAGTGGGATGGAGAACAACCAGGACTTGGGTTTTGCTGTGTTCCTAACAACAGCCCAAGTCAGGGCTGCCTCTGGGCTCAATTGCAGAGGGGTTTGGGGTTCTTTAATTTCTCTTCTAAAATACTGTCACGTTTTTTCTGTATTTCCTACCCATCATCTTCTGACATAACTCCTGGTACTGTGATGTGGCATTTCCCTCTTTAAAACCCACCTGGGCTTTAAGTAGCAGCTCTCAGAGCCATCCCTGTATTTCTTGTACATGCTGAATGTAAAAGTCCCTTCACAGGAATTCAGGTTATTTTGGCAAACATGGGGTCAATCTCCTGGTCACAAACAAAGTGTTGCCGCTGAGGACTGTGCTGAGACACAAATAAACACTTAGCATTAACCTCCTCCCTTTCAGAGATGGAAGAACAGGCTGGGGAAGGAAAAATGACCCAAAGACAAAGAACAGACCTGCGGGGAAGCTGAGCTTACTGCTCATGCTCCTGGCTGGCAGCCCCATCCCTGTACCACTACCCAAGCTCTACATCTTTGCAGGGTGTGCAACTGGCATATGGAATTTTCAAAAGCAATTTTGTAAAGATGGGCTTCTATTTCTGTGCATGCCATAGCTTTTAATCCCGAGGCAGAAACAACCAGTGCCTGAGTTTTGCATGCATGCATATGCATTACCTGGAAAAGGCAGGCGAATGTCAGTTTTGGGTTTCTACCAAAATCTTCCCTTAGCTGAGTTTTTCTCAGAAACTAGAGAACAGACAGAAGCAGAGCCCTTAAAATATGTTTTTGGGATTTAAAATGCAAACTGCAGCCTTCCTCCCTTCCCCACTTGTACCTGGGGTGACATTCAGCGCTCTGGGGACTCGCAGATCGTCCCCTAGGTGCAGCACAAAGTGGCCAAGGTGGACATCGTGCCACAGAGGTGAATGCTGAATTTGGGTAAGAGCTCTCTGTTGGATAAAAAAAACATGTGCAGAGAGAGGCTGGAGAGGAATAAAAGCAGGGATGAGAGATATTCCTGACTGACCTGCTGTTATTTGAATACACAGACTCAGGCTGTGCAGAGAGGCCAGTGCTGGATATTGACGCAGAGGAGATTTCAAGCTCTGCCTTCGGGGTTGGAGCTGGACTCTCTTTTGTCATATATTCACATCTCCTTTGTGAACCAGCCATTAGCTGAGGCCGTGCCCAGGCTGTCAGGGGTAGGAATAGAGCCACGCACATGTTGGATCAGGAGTGCAGCATCTCTGGGTTTTCATGGATGCTCAGCAGCCAGCCAGGGATACCCATCGCTGGATTCAGTTCTCAGTGGCTAAGAAATTCCAGTACCACATCTGAATCACTCATTTACTGCCCACTCCAACAGGAAATGGCCCTAAAATCTGAGAGAGTTGTAAACAGCCCTTTTTCTATGAACTAAGATGGATGTTTGTTCATATCTGTTCTTTTAGATGTTTATTGCCTTAACTGGCTTTTCATTAACTGAAGAGCTCTGCCATTAATTTTAATATGCACAGCATTTATGACCTTGTAGCTATATCATCTGATTCCCTCCATGTATACATTCTAGGTCATCAACAGTTTGTTTCATTTTCCCAACACTGGCTTTTAAAACTCTCTGACCAGGTCATGCAAATTCCCACAGAGGAGCTCCGAAAAATATTCAAAGCTTGATCTTTTCAGGGCACAGGCACTTCACTGAAATTTGGGGTGCGTATTCAGGGGTAGAAATTAGATTTGTTGAAATCATGCACCAAAAAATAATGTTTTCCTTTTTTTTTTTTAAACAAAGGAGTAATTGGCAAAAAGTTGCTGTCCGTATTTCATGCTTTTAGAATTTCATGGTCCACTCCCATAGGGCTACATCCAGTTAAAGTTTGGGGTCTGGATAAATTTTGTTCTTCAGACATAGAAGAGAGAAAGGAAGTAAAAGAGAAAGAAAAAATTCACCTTTTTGTGAGTGAATGTCTTTTTCCTGTTACTATTTACTCTGAATCCAATGAATCACTTATTTTTTAACCTCTTAAAGGTTTCTATCACCAAGATAGAAAAAGATATTTAAAGTATGGATAACCATCACTTTTCCATTTGTGGCCTGTCTCGAAGCTTCCAGCCTTTGGATCAAACACCCCAGAGATATCGGTGTGGCCCAGGTGTCACCTTCCATCCTCGGCTCACAGGAGCTGGTTAAGCTCTGCAGATTTCACTGGTATCTGCGTTCACTGATGTGAGGTTTTTAATCTCGTCCATGGGTTGGCTCTAACTATGATCTGAGCTAAGTGGCAGCAAGGTGAAAGGAAGTGATTAATATTGTTTTCAGTGGTGGCTGCATTGAGCCTCTCACTCTGAGGGTCCGTGAGCGATGGCCATGGTCAACTCTGCACCACGCAGGATTCGGCTCTGCTGATACACAATTATCTTGAATTATCACAGGCAAGAGAACAGCAGAGTCTGAGGGGAAGGAAAACCCCAGGAATGAAATCTGGCCATAAAATAATGAATTTTCTGCTGGACTAGAACTGCCATGTCATGGGAAAGGAGCAAACTGAGGAGGATGAAAATGCGACTCATCTCCCTTCATCGGCAGGGCGGTGGGGATGCAGGGACGGAGAGCTCTGGCTGCCCCAGCTAAACCTAACACAGACCTTCAGGCATGGAAAACACCCTTCAGACCTTCCACGTCTCTGGCTTCCTTCTCACTATCTTCAGCCCCTCTCCTTGATTTGAGAGGGAGAAAAATCCTCTTGGCATTTGCAAATGGCTGTGATTCAATGCAGCGAAGGGTCCCTACCGCCGCCAGCCTCGCTGAGCCTTGGGAACTCCTTGTGCCATAATGAAATCACATCTGCTGCCGAGTAGGGAGGCAGTGAAGGATGGATGAGTGGGGAGATGCTTTCTCAGGCAGGCTGGGCTCTACTACTTCCCGAGTTTAACATCCATGTGCTGCACCATCTGGGGTGTGCGTTGGCCCAGGCGTCTGCCCCAGTTACAGTGGCTCTCGGGCAGGTGAGTGGGTGGAGCAGGGTGGCACAAGGACCTTTTTGCAATGGGTCAGCTTCTAGGGAGCGAAGGTCCTGATCCTTTCAGGCACTGTCTCATGAAACCCAGTGTCACAAATGGATGCCCTGACTCCCAGGAGAGGCTACAGCGGGCTTGGGAAAGCCCAGAGAAGTGGATGTGAAGGCAAACAATGAATCTCATCAGGGATTCATGGTAACAAGTGCCTACAGAAGTAGCACTCTTAACAAATTTCTCCAAGTCCTTAGAGCATCTTAAGAGGAGATCACTCTGTCGCTTGCTTTATGGGTCTGTGGAGGATCCTACTGGGTAAGAAATGCACATATTTAAGTTTATGGGAAGCTAAACCTAATATTTAGTGCCCAGCTCTGCTCATATTTAGCTCTTTGCATTCTGAGGTATATTCCTGCCATATGGGGCATTCTGGCTGACCAAACCAGAATGGGTTCTGTAATTATTTAATTGCTATAGCAGGATGATACCTGTTATTAATATAATAAATAATAAACAATATGTCTTAAACTATAAACCCCAAAGAGCAAGTCAGACAGATGCATGGGGAAAAAATGAGCGATGTGCAAAATACATCCCTCCAGTAAAGATGAAACAGTGGCACTGTAGGAGTCAGGGAAGTGGAAATACTGGGAAAATAACAGTTTGGTCCCTGCCTTGTGCTGAATCTGCACAAACACACACCGTATGAAATAGTCTCTGTCCTGAGGACTTAAAATTCATGGCTTAGGCTGAGTGAGAAAATGCCTTTATGATCTCTCTCTCTCTCTCGTGTCTCACTGAGGAAAGATCTTCAGGGGCACAGCCAAGCCAGTGGATTTTATCGTCTCCAGCTGGATTTTCAGCTCCATGCCCACCGAGAACAGCTCGCTCACAGAAAAGGTTTGCAGAGGAAGAGAGGGCAGGGACTGCCAGACAGAAGTACAGGAGCAGAGACCAAGACAAGGGAAAGAGAGAGGAAGAAAAGAAAGAGGCAGGACAAGGCCTCTGCTCATTTTTTTTTTGGAGGGACAATGGAAATGCTTTAGGGGAACAGGGTGGGAGAAGCCAAGCAGGGTAAGAGGTAGGGCTGGAAGTGATAAAGAAAGGTTTTGCTGCCAGAGAGGGTGACATTCAACTAATCTTTCCCTGCTGGCAGTGAGCCAAGCCCAGACCTGACATCTCCACAGGCAGGTCCTACATGGGCTCCCTGCCACAGCCACCTCCCCAGTTGTCCCTTCCTCTCATGTGTGTGCAGAGCAAGAGAAGAGACAACATTTACTGTGTTTTATTTTTATGTAAGAAAAGAGTGACACGGATAGAAACCGCTCAATATCTGTTAACCCCCCACCCCATCTCCTCTCCTAGAAAAACTCCTGCTTCTACCTTTTGCTGCCTCCATCAAATGAGAAGTAGAAGTTCCCTCAGAGCTGGAGAGCCTGGTGTGGATTCCCATCCCTCTGCCCCCTCACCCTGCCCCTTCCAGCTCTGGAGGTACCAGCTCACACCTCTAGCAGCGAAGCCCAGGAAAGTGCTTCAAGGCTGAGGGTTTTCCCTGAGTACCTTGGGAGAGGCCGTGAAATTTTGGCAATGAGGAGGGAAGAAAAGAGGAGATAATAATAAGAGGAATAAGAATACCCAAGCATAGAACTCCACATGATGGAACTGCTCCAAGGTCACCTGGTAAATGGCATGGAGACAGGTGGGACAGACTTCCTCCCTGCTCCCTGTACTCTAATGAAAGATGCACTTTAATGTGCTGATTTCATTTGCACCAACTTCTTTTAAGTGCAAAGCAAATGCAGAAACTCCAGAGAGTTGCTGCACTGCTAAAAAAAATCTTTAGTAAATAATTAGCTTAAATCATGCATTTATGTATGTAAGTTTCGTGGTGTTTACAAATTAACGATAGTAACAGACCTTGTGTGGCAGGGTCAGGGCAGTGGGTTTACACTTCATCCCCAATTTCATCAAAATTGTCCAGCAAAATACGTATTCTTTTATTCTAGGGTGTTGGTGATGACACAAGGAGAGAGAAGAAATAAATCTCACTGGGACAGTGTGGACGGAAGTGCCTGCTTGGTCTGGGAAGGATTGGAAGAAGAAAAGGAGTGGATTGCTGTGGTACATTAATTGTACAAGAACTGCAAAATGGCTGAAAACAGAGGGATGGTATTTATAAAGCTGCCTAGTTTTGAAAAGATCAAAGGCAGATGTAGAGAAATAATCCATTGGACGTGCCTAATTGCAAAGCATATATTGTAAGGGAAAAAAAAAAAAAAGAATCCCTGGCTGTTTCCTTTGGCTCCTGCCCCTGCCGGGGCTCGGTCCGCACGGATGGGCAGGCGCTCCCCGGCAGCCGAGGCTGCAGCGCTGCCTGCACCGCCCTGCCCGCTGTGACAGCGCCGGTGTCCGCGGGAAGGACAAACCCGGAGCGCCTGCGGAGGGGAGAGCTGGGAGCGGGCCCCTGGCTGTGACACGCAGGGCTGTCACTCCGGGGACACAGCAGCCACATCCACTCAGGGCTCGACTTAAGGAAGAAACCCCAAGAGCCCTTTGATGGGATCCCCTCGAAAGCCACCCCCAAGTGCTCGATGGCCGCGTGGGATCTGCAGTTTATCCATCCCAAACTGCACCCGATGCTGTCCCCACCGCCCCGGGAGCCGGGACAGGGCCGCTGGCTGGAGGGGAGCTCCGAGGGCTGCGGAGGGGACGGGAGCGGGCAGGGACAGGCAGGGCAGGTGTAGGTTGGGACAGGCAGGGCAGGTGTAGGTTGGGACAGGCAGGGCAGGTGTAGGTTGGGACAGGCAGGGCGAGGCAGGCACAGGCAGGACAAGGACACAAACAGGCAGGGTAGGGACAGGCAGAGCAAGGACAGGGCAGGGACACGCACGGCAGGGAGAGTAGAGACAGGCACGGGGGAGGCTGAGAGGGGAAATGGGGTCTCTGTCCCTGCCTTTTGGGCCAAGCACCGTGTCCGGGACCGGCTGCAAGAGCGGAGCGGCAGAGATCCCCCCTGTGCCCGCAGGCGGCCGTGGAGGGCAGGGAGGGATGCCCGCAGCCCCTGGGCACCGCGGGGACAGGAGAACCCCCTGGGCCCACCCAGCGCTGCTGTTTCCCAGCTGCCAAGGGGAGAAAGCGGCTTCCCTGGGCCGGCCCCGAGCGCTCCCCGGAGCCGGGAGCGTGGGGCGCAGCCGCCGGTACCCCCGAGGGTCCCCCCGGCCCCGGGGCTCCCGCGGCCGCCGCCGCCTCACCCCGGCGTAGAGCTGAGGCAGAGACTCAAAAGAGCAATTTCACAATCGCCTATTAAAATGAGGCTGGGCGGAATTGCATTTCCCCGTCCCTTTAATCCAATAAGTCAGAACTTCTTAACTGATTAATTACAAAATTAATGAGTAAAATGGCAGCGTTTGGGCGAGGCGGGATGGTGGGGATTTTATTTTTTTTTAATGTTGTACTCTTTAAAAAGACTGATGGAAATAAAGTTACCTCAAACAGTCAGGGTGCTTTGATGCCTGTAACAGCAATTTAGTTATTACATTAATAGATTTCCTCTTTATTTTTAACAAGGCATTGTTAAATATGGTCTTGTTTTGTCTGAAGGAGGAACACTGGAGTTTGCATTTCCCATTATACGAATCCACCCCGTGCAAAGAATTATTTTGCATTATTTCTCTGCCTTAGATCTCGGCACTAATGTGAGATTATCAGCGCATTTCACGGGGGGAGCAGGACTGGCAAACCCCCAAACCCGAGTATCCCCCGGCGTCCCAGCACCCCTCCCGCAGCACCGGCGCTTGTGTTTACATGCACGCTCTTCCCTCTGGAAACTACGGCATCCAACTCAGCCCAACCAACCCCCGAGATGAACCCCTCTACCCAGAATCCCAAACAGACAGGGCTGACGGTTTGAGACAGCACCAAAGCAGCAGCTCAATGCACACAAAGAGGCGGGATGGTCCCGCTGAAACTCCGCTGGAGAAAATACGGAGGTGACGCTGCAGCAGCAGCAGAGATGCGGGAGTTTTACTCTGTCGTAACCAACTGTGAGGTGCCTTCCTTTCATTCAGCGACTGCCACGCTTGTCACAGAGGAATGCCAGGCAGAGCTGTCTGCCCGGGTGGGATCTCAGGTACCTGCACCGGCTTTTCCCCGCCGCGGCCCCAGCTCAGGGTGCTGCGGCTCAGGGGCTCCTGCAGCGGCTCGGAGCGGTGCCGGGAGCCGCTGCCGGGCTGCTCACACGAGCTGAACGTGTTTGGGAAGCTCTCTTGGATCAAACAGGCTCCTACCTCCATGAGGGGCTCGTATTTTTAGGGCAAATATATAAGGAGAGGTGAAACTCAGGGTGGGTGGCAGATCTTTTTTCCTTCTCTAAGTGCTTTTGGCAAATAAAGGAAGGGGGAAAGGGGAAGACAGGGATGCTCAGTAAGGCACTAATGGGTATTTGTCCCCTCAGCAGTTGCTTGGAGAGTGGCATCAGGCACAGGAAGGTGCCCGTCCCCTTTACTGGGATCTTTGCTTCAAATGGGCTGACTCGGTAAGCGAGGGGGAAAACTCACAGTGCCAATCCAGTTTTGCCTCCATTCCTTAGGGTAAAACAATCTCTCCAAAGCCCTCATAGCCAGGATCACATTCCTGGGGATGGCTCAGGGCTAATGGATACACACATTTCCCACGAGCAAAAAAACAAAAAAACCAATCAGAAATTTGGTGTGTTTTCTTTTTTTCCCCCTTTTTCCTAGAAAAAGCTCTTCCCGTAGCCTACCTGGGGCACTCCCTAACGTCAGGCTGCTCTCCCAGGCACTGAGTAGTGAAGATACCTGCGGGAAGGGGTGTGGGGTAAGAGGGAGGGGGCACAGGGATGCTCCAGCCCAGCTGAGTGAGGGCCTCTAGCTCAGCCTTGGCTCAGCCCCGGCTCAGTCACCGCTCCCAAGCGGAGGAATGACCGAGCTGAAAGCGCTGCTCAACTTCTGCAGGGGAAGCCGAGGGAACAACAGCAGAATTCATACATGGAATGGGGAAACGACACCTCTGCGGGCAAGACATGTCCTTGTGCGTGGACAGATGGACAGCAGCACCACCGGCCCGGCTCTGAGCCCATGGGAGCCGTAGGGATTTTATAGATACGTTCTGTGAAATATCTCCGTGAAGTGAATGTGTCCTGCAGGCTCTGAGTGAGCTGTGCAGGCTCTACAGACACAGCTGGGGGCATGTGGAGCACGCAGAGCGTTACAGCATCAGCTCACACGCAGCCTGGCTGTGCAGAGACGTGTGCCACCCCACTACATATGTGTTACATAAATATATAAATAAACCCCGGTGCACTCAGCATATCCGTGAGGAGGGAGCTGTAAAGCTGCCCCGACACATGGGCAGTGTCACACACGTGGGAGAGGGGCTGTGGCTATGCCCACCAGAGCCACGGAGGAATTTGTTCCAGTTTTCCCCCCAACGAGGCAGAGCCATGCTTGGCTGTGGGGTGCCCTGAGCAGATGGTGGGGAGCAGGGCAGGACCACCAGGCCTAGGGGGTCAAAGAGTGTGCCAAGGGATGGGGGGAGCCCTGAGCACCCCACTCCTGCACCTCCCCACCCAGGATGAACATCCACAGATGGAGGGGGGCAGGGGACAGCAAAGCCAGAGAGATGGGGATGGGGGGGAAGGAATTGTGGGGGTCCTTGGTGGGGGGGGGCAGCATGAGCCAGGGATGTCTCCAGCCCTCACACCCCCTTTCCCAGCGTTCAGGGCCCTTTCACAGCCAGACCCCTCTCCCACGGCCCCCAGTGCAGGCAGACCTCGCACCCGCNAAACAATCTCTCCAAAGCCCTCGTAGCCAGGATCACATTCCTGGGGATGGCTCAGGGCTAATGGATACACACATTTCCCACGAGCAAAAAAACAAAAAAACCAATCAGAAATTTGGTGTGTTTTCTTTTTTTCCCCCTTTTTCCTAGAAAAAGCTCTTCCCGTAGCCTACCTGGGGCACTCCCTAACATCAGGCTGCTCTCCCAGGCACTGAATAGTGAAGATACCTGCGGGAAGGGGTGTGGGGTAAGAGGGAGGGGGCACAGGGATGCTCCAGCCCCGCTGAGTGGGGGCCTCTAGCTCAGCCTTGGCTCAGCCCCGGCTCAGTCACCGCTCCCAAGCGGAGGAATGACCGAGCTGAAAGCGCTGCTCAACTTCTGCAGGGGAAGCCGAGGGAACAACAGCAGAATTCATACATGGAATGGGGAAACGACACCTCTGCGGGCAAGACATGTCCTTGTGCGTGGACAGATGGACAGCAGCACCACCGGCCCGGCTCTGAGCCCATGGGAGCCGTAGGGATTTTTTAGATACGTTCTGTGAAATATCTCCGTGAAGTGAATGTGTCCTGCAGGCTCTGAGTGAGCCGTGCAGGCTCTACAGACACAGCTGGGGGCATGTGGAGCACGCAGAGCGTTACAGCATCAGCTCACACGCAGCCTGGCTGTGCAGAGACGTGTGCCACCCCACTACATATGTGTTACATAAATATATAAATAAACCCCGGTGCACTCAGCATATCCGTGAGGAGGGAGCTGTAAAGCTGCCCCGACACATGGGCAGTGTCACACACGTGGGAGAGGGGCTGTGGCTATGCCCACCAGAGCCACGGAGGAATTTGTTCCAGTTTTCCCCCCCACGAGGCAGAGCCATGCTTGGCTGTGGGGTGCCCTGAGCAGATGGTGGGGAGCAGGGCAGGACCACCAGGCCTAGGGGGTCAAAGAGTGTGCCAAGGGATGGGGGGAGCCCTGAGCACCCCACTCCTGCACCTCCCCACCCAGGATGAACATCCACAGATGGAGGGGTGCAGGGGACAGCAAAGCCAGAGAGATGGGGATG
>VZRR01004106.1:354733-387582 GCA_013398015.1 Oreocharis arfaki | reverse complement strand
AAAAAAAAAAAAAGAGGGGAGGAAGGGGAGGGGGCGAGGATTTTTCAGACGCGGTATCTAGAGAGAGAAATCATCCTAAATTCATAAGGCGACTCTTAAGTCTGACGGCGATCAACGAAACCGGTTTAATTGATTTACCCCTTTTCAATCTGTCTCAATTTTTATTTTTTTTTCCCTTTTTGCATTGCTATTATTTTTTAAAATGAAGCGATTGTTGTGCCAACCGCGGCGGAGCGGAGAGATGGGAAACGCGTGTTTAGCCTCCGCCTGTTTCCCTTCAAGAGGAGAGAAATCGGCTCCTTTGCCTGGCCAGCAAAGACAAACACACGAGCGGGATTTTCATTTCGCTCTGGGGAGGGAGCGGGACTCCCCCGCATCCCCCGCATTCCCGCGCCGGCTGCCCGGGGCTCGGACGGCGGCGGCCCGGCGTGGAGGGGAGAGCCGTTCCCGCAGCCCCGGGACCGGGGGGGCTGTGAAGCATCTCCGGGCGCTTTGCCGCCGCTCCTGCCTCCGTGCCGGGACGCGCCGCACGGCAGCGGCAGCCGGAGGCTTCTTGCGAGACGTCCTCGGCGCTACCGGCTCTATAATTATTAATATTATTATTATTATTATTATTATTATTATTATTATTATTATTACTCCTACTACTACAACCACAACAACAACAACAACAACCATGATCATAATAATTGTATATAAAAATAAAAATAAATAAAAACAATGTTGGAAGTTACTAGGAAAGAAATAGAGAANTCCCCTCCGCCCTCGGCCCCGCCGCGCCCCCACGGCCGCCCCGGCGGAGGGGGGCCCCGGGCGGCGGGGAGGGCGGCCGGCGGTCCCGGCGGGGTGGACCCTGCACTGACAGCCTCTCTCTCTCTTTCTCTCCCCCCCCGCTCTCTCCCGCAAGCCCCGCTCGCCGCCTGCCCCGCTCCGAGCGGGGACAGCCCGAGCCCCTCTCTGCGTGTTCACAGCGGACCTTGATTTAATGTCCATACAATTACGGCACGCGGTGAATGCCAAGAGAGGAGCCTCACAGCTTCATTTTCATGGAAATTGGGGACATAAACCCTCTAATTACACTTAACAACAGCCACGGAGCGATCTATGGAGCATCCTCGGCCTTTTGACAAATAGGAGTAACAATGCGCCAGCGCCCGGCGGGGCAGCTGTCTCCTCGCATTAACGGGGGCACGGGGGGAGGCGGGGGGAGGCCTCGCTCCGGCCCCGCCGGGGCTTGCGGGGGCTCCCGGCGTACAAAGGGCAGGAGGAGCGGCAGGACAATGCGGGCAGAGCTGGGGGCGCCGCGGGCAGGGAGCGCTCCGAGGAGCGGGGCGTGGGCGGGGGGTGACGAGCGGCCCCTCGTCGCAGAGCGAAGGACCCCCCTCCCATGCAAAGGGACACCCCCTCTTCTCAGCCTCCACAACGCCGTTCAGAAGATCCCTGAAAAAACACCCCTCTGGAGGATTTTAGGAAGGGGGGCGCTTTTTGCTTCATTTTTTCAGTAGGTCTTTTTTGGTTTTATTTTCGCCGTTGCCCCTGCAATGCTCCTCCCTCGCGTGGGGGCTCGGCCATGTGGCTCCCGCTGCTCTGCGGAGCCGCAAGACAGGTCCAGGGTTCTGTCCTGCCCCTCTGAGCCCCTTTGCGACTCAACTATTCACAGAACTAAAGGATGAGCCTGCTTTTTTCCAAAAGCAGGGCTGGCAAGGTGAGGGGCTGCAGCACTGCAGCCTCCCCAGTGCCACCTCCGGCCCTGCCACCGCAGCCTGCAGGGTGGCACACATCTCCCTTTTGCAGTCTCCAGCGAGACTGCAGTAACCCACACCGCTCCTCAGGTTAGGCTTTAGACCTCAATAAATCTCTGTCGTAAGACTCGTGTATTCAACTTCCTAAAGACATGCCGAGCCCTAAGTTTGAGCTTCCTGAGGACTGTGCATGGGCAAGGGAGGATTTGATTATTTGGCAGCAAAAAGCCATAGAGCCGGATTGAGCCGCATACACCCAACTCTCTGCGCCCCCTCCCCGCTTCACCTCTGCTCCACTTTTGTCAGCATTGCGTCTGTCCCAGGAACCGAGGCCGTGGATGTCTCCATCCTCCATCCCCGCAGCGCTGTGTGGGACACACGACCTTGCCTGCAGCGGAAATGTCAGTGGCAGAGCGCTCTCCTTGCTTAGGAGGGGGGGAAAGGAAAACCTTCCCCTACTTTCTGGGATTACTTGATTTCAAGCTGGCCTGTGAAAAGCAGGGACTTTCAGGCAGGGCTCCTGGGGGAAGCAGGGCAAGGGAAGAAGCAGAGGACACGGGCCGTGGAGGACAGGAGCGCGGTGTTGAGGCTGTTCTGCTGCAGAGGCGTTGCACAACCGAGCAGTTGTGGATGGGTCATGCCTCCAAAGCTGGCAGGAGGCAGGAGTGAGGAAGCACACGATGCCCACAGGGCTCCATGGAGCGGTGCAGCCACCCGTCCCTCTCCTGGACCTGATCGTGAGCGTTGCTCCAGCGAGGCCAGGTACCGTGTAACTGCAGCAGCTCACAGGGCACGAGGCTGCAGGGTGCAGGAAGGCCCAGCTTCATCAAGAGGGCTCTAGGGGCACAGAGATCCTTAAAAGAAGCTGGATTTTCCCCCTCTCTCTTTCTCAATAGATCGGCACAGGTACTGAGGTGTCGGAGACCTGCTTGCTCCCACGTCCATCGTGGGCTGCAATGTCACAGGATGCATTTTGACCTCATTTGGCCCCATTGTAAGTTGGGCTATGTGGTGACTGGATTCACTGCTGAGGGAAGGGAATGCCCCTCGTCTCTTCCATGCAGCGCTGTGGGGGCAGATCTCCAGCCACAGGGCAGTTCTGCTCTTGAACAAGTCCTTGGTTCTTTGCAAAGCTGGTAGGGAGGAATAAGAAGCCAAGTGCAGGGAGACAGATCCTGATAAACATAAAGTTGGCATTGAAAGAAGGGAGCGAGCCACTCCAAGGTAATCTGCAGTGCAGCAGGAAAGCTGCTGGCTTCCTCCAGGGGCCACCAAGAGGCCAAGGACAGCTCTGAAGGAATGCAGGTAACTGGTCGGGGATGTGTGGGGCCCAGTGGACCACACTGGGCCTGGTCCCCAGATTGGGATTGAGAATCAAGATCAGTTATGCCAAGACGGTGCAAGCCAGATGCTCATCTGGGACCAGATCCCTCTCCAGGTTTGCCAGGGAGGGTGTTGCACAAAGTCCTCTGCAAACAGGACTGCCTCCATTCCCAAATGTTCTTCCTCGGGCTTTCTTTGTGCTCCCTTCTTAGCCAAGAGGGGATTTACTAAATTTGGTCACTCAGATGTAACCCTCTTCCCTCACACAAAGCCCCCTCCAGCGCTCCCACACCTACGGCTCCAGAGTGCCCGGCAGCAGCCGTCCCCATCACTGCTCTGTGCAGAGCCAGGGGCTGCAGCACGGCCGGGGGGTCACACGAACCCCACCAAGCTCTGGGGCCACGGCGCTGCAAGGAGCCCTCCCCGCCGATGTGACACCCAGGGAGGCTGCAGGAGCCGCATCGGCGGCTGGCAGGAAACAGCGGGGCGGGCTGGCAGCGCAGCCGGCCGGGGTTTCATGTTGCACGTTCCCTGCTCCTACACTGACCTCTCTTTAGGTAAGCCAAGGCTCAGTCACCAGGGAGCAGAGTTATTGCCCAGAGACCTCCGTGTGCCCACAAACTGCTCTCCCCGGCCTTCTCCGTCGTCTTTGCTGCTCGGCGTGGATTCACAGGTCCCTCGGTATACGGTCCCACTTCTGTGCCAGCTCCTTTAGCCGGGGTTGGTGGTGATCCTGCAGCAATTCCTGGCTGGCTCAGAGGCTCAGCTCTGTTGTGGTTCAGCTGGAGGCACCTCCTCCAGGAAGTCACACATCCCACAGGCTGCTCAGCTGAAAAAAGCCCCCAGAGCAACACCATTAGTCACACAGCAAGGACAGCACTGCCATCAAGTCACCTCCAGTTGCAGGCACCACCTCCTTGACATTCAGAAGGAGAATTTGTCCAAGATCAGGTATACTCGTGTGCCAGTCACAGCTTTAGTTCAGCTTCCTGATGGGAAAGCCTTGGGGAAAACACGAGCTGCAGCAATGGGTCTGCATCAGGCCGTTCTATGATAGACTCACCACGGAGGAGAAATAATCTTCTTATTTCCCCTGTACAGTTCCCCCACACTCAGGAGAGTGAGAATTTCCTCCCCACAGGGAAAAGCATGGCTGGAGCCAAGTTGGGGTGAGAAGGAAGCATTACCTTCCACCCTCTGAGCACCTCTTCCTTGCAGATGTGCACAAAGCACCAGTCTCCACTCCACATCCACATGACAACTGCTCAGGAATTTGCGCATGACAGGCTCATCCTGTACTAGTCCTGACATCAGCCATTAAGGACAGGTTGAAAAATAGGTGTCTTTTCTCCCAGATCACCACAGGGCAGAAGGAGCTGCCTCGTCAGCCCACTGTGTGTGCCAGGGAGGCCTCGGGTCTGAGCTACGTTGAGAAATGCAGGGACTGCTTGGCAGCAGGATAAGGAGAAACCAACCTGACTTTTGATGACATGAGTGGGTAAACCTAAGAAAGAAAGGTTAACAGTGAAGTGCACAAAAGGCTGCTGCAAGGAGTGGGAACCAGACAATGTCCATGGCTGTGCAGGTAGGAACAGGCCCAACCTGCAGCAGGAATAATTGAGGTAGTAGGAAAAGAGCCTTCTGGTGGAAAGGATAGAGAAGCACTGGAACAGCTTGGGAAGAAGGAGAAATTCCTGCCCAGGGAAGATCCGAGGGAAGCACATAGCAGGAGTCCCAAGGTGGCACTGGTCCCTCCAGCCTAAAAGTGCCACAAGCACAAGGTGGCATCGCACATCTATTTCTCCTGAAAATATGGCAAAGCTTCCACACATCTTCGAGTCTTTTCCTAGACCCAGAGGGCTCATCTGTGTCTCCACAGAGACCAGAAAGGTGCCACTGCTCAAGTGACAATGACAGAGTTCAGTGCCTTGTTGTCCTCAAACAAAGACAAGGTTCAGGCATCTCAACAGAAGGGGTCGAATTCAAGCATCACTTTTTTCTGAAAAGATAGAAATGGGATGTATCTTTGTCAGTCCTATGGAAATAATCCTATTTGGGATTACTTCCTCACATGGCTTGTCCCAAGCCAGCTCAAAACCAATTGAGAGCATTACCAAGGTATAATACCCTCAGGTGACATCCCAGAGGAATTGCCATTTTCTGTCACCTCCTAATAGCTCCCTTTCAATTGACTGCACACCTTCCTGGGTATGTTTCCAGAAACAGAGGAAAACATTGATAATCTGATGTGTGTAGGATCATAATGTATAAATCTTACACAGGTGCATCTGAAGATACATATTTATAATACATATATGTTCATATACATAATATATGTTATACATCTGTCTCTCTGTCCAGGGACTTGCAAAGTCAGACAGGGAAAGATTCAAAGCACTCACTCAAGGATCCTGAACCATGGCCTATCCTCAAGAGAGGGGAGATTTTTTAGGAGGAGAGGTGATTTTTTAGGTTGCCAGGACAACTCACCTCACCTGCAGCCCAGCTTTCCCAGCCTGGGCCGCCCGACTTTTGCCACCAGAAAGTGAGGGACCCTCAGCACAGCATCCTCCCTCCCTGCAGAGCCTGCCTGTATTTTAGAGCAGCTTTCCCGCGCTGTTTGTGATGTGCTCTAGGACTGGGAGAGCACAGGGATCGCTTTCACAGCCCGCTCTCACAACCCTCTGAGTAACCCCACCGCCAGCTGCTGCCCAGCCCGAGCGGGCAGCACCTCTTTAAACTTTTATCACCTTCAGTACAAAGGGAGGACCGAGACAGAACCGGCTCCTGCAGAACGGAGGAGACAAAAGCGGCACAAAGGCGCTGTGCCTCCTGCAAAGGGCCAGGTGACCGCAGGATGGCTCCACCGTCGCTTCTCCTGCAGGGACAGCGGGGACACCGTGCCGGGGCCGGGCGGCAGAGCGGGAGCGCTCCCGCTGCCGGAGTGCGCGGCCTCCGGGCCTCCCGGGAGGCGTTTGTGTCACTGAGCCGCCGATGAATGATTCAGTAGCCTGCACCTGCACGCGAATTCGGTTTCAAGGCTGCGGCTTGAATTAAATTCCATTCTGAACTAAGGAGGCAACTCTGCCTCCTCCTGCCGGCGCAGCCCCGCGTCCTGCGAGGCCGGAGCCATCCCTCTGCTCCGGCATTTACGGAAACAACCGAAAGGGATCTTCTCCTGCGTTCTTTCACCCTCAACATTTTAGCCCCTCGTCCCTGCCTGCCACTGGCTTTGCCTCTCTGACTCGGCTCCGAAGCCCTCTCTGCCTGGAAGCCCAGCACGCTGCAGCCTGGTACCCACCCCTCCTGTCTCCTGGGGCTGCTGGCCCCTCTGCAAGGCGCAGGAGGCGGCTGGGGAAGGGCAGGGACCCCCGTGCTCCGGCTGGGAGCCATGGCTGCTGCTGGGCACACGGTGGCACTCGCTCTCCATCTCGGCAAAGGCTGCGGGAAGCGGCAGCCGATGCAAGATGCAAAGCAGGCTGGATTGCTGCTTTGGATTGCTCTGTCAGAAGATGCGTGCTCAGCTCCTTCCCTGCATCCCCCGGCCCCTCTCGGGATCCTCCAGACGCGGCAGATCTGCTCGTGGCCCGGTCCTTTCTCTCACACGCAGCAGTTCTGGATGCCAGGGCTGCCGCTTCCACGGGGTGTCGAACAAGAGCTCGTGTCTAAAATGGCAAGGCCGGGAGAGCGCGAGGAGCAAAGCCTTTCCTGCTGCTCTGCGGATGACCGCTGTGATAAACCAGACCGTCTGAAGCCCTTTCTCCCCATATGGATGGGAGAAATTCACAGTCTTCACGAAAAAACTAGCTCTCCCTCCTTTCCCTCGTTTCCACAGGCTTCCCAACTGAGATCCAAACGAACATGCTCCTTCTTCATCTCTGGAGGCAACACAAATCTCCTTTTCCCCAGCCTTGCCCCCCCAGATTAACCCAGTCTCCAGGGAGAATGGATGCTCCTGAGCACTTCACTGCAGTGGTAACATCCAGCCTTCCCCCACCTCATTCCAGCAAAGCTTGCATCCCTTCCCGTATGGAAATGCCAGCTGATTCAGAGAGCTTCGTGTTTTGTGCAAAGCAGTGATCAAAGGCTTGCTTGCAGCTGCTGAGCTTGATTTTAGCTATTGCACAACACAAGAAGCTGCCTCCTAGCCCACCTCATCCCCAACAGCATCTGCAAATGAGGAGTGCTATTTACATGAGACCTACAGAAACCACTTAATATGTGTCAATTTCTCACATTCAGATAGGAAAAAAAAAAAAAAGAAAAAAAAGGCAGAAGCAAGGGAGAGGAGGAGGTGGTATGTGCAGATGAGAGAATTTGTCAGGAGCTTTTACGTCAGCTCCCAGAGAGAGGATTTGTGTCACATCCTTGGAAATGGGCAACTTCCATTTTAGAGGGGTGACTTCCAGGGCAGCACCCTCATAAAAGACAACCCACGGGGTCCTGCAGCAGGAGAGGTTGTGCAGTGTTAATGCCAAGGCAGAAGGATGCTTGGATGCTGGATCCAAGCCACGCTGTAGGCTTGGAGCGTGAGGCATGAGGAGCTGACACCCGAGTGTCTGCAAGTGAATCAAAGCAGGGAGAAGGGGGGTGGAACTGGGATGGGGCAAAGCAGCGCTGCAAGCCTGCCAGTGGAAGCAGGAGGACATGGGGGCTGTTTTCCTGGGCTGCCTGGCAGCTTTCTGCTCTAAACTCTGCTGGCAGCACAAACCCTTCCCACCCAAGGCTCCCCCTTTTCCCATTGCAAGTGACAGCCAGCCAAAGTCAGACATCTACACTGTCAAATCCTGATGGAAAGCCTTGCTGCTGGAAACCTGTCGTTCCACAGCTGAACTCAGGTGCAGGCCCCAGAGACAGAAGAGCTTTTGGCATCGTTACAGGAAAAGATCTGGAAGTGCTGTAGGAAGTTTCATCCCAATTAGCTTCACGTAAAGGTGGGGTAAGCATTACAAAGCATTTAAAAGATCAAATGCAAAAGCACAGCTTGAGCAATAGGGACCAAGGTGATTTCAGCAAGGAACGGTTGTGGTTAATCTGGTGGAGCTCTTTGAGGCTGGAACTGCTGCAGCAGCCAAAGGGGAGGGAAAGCACAGCACAATTAGGTTTGCAGAGTGCAGTGGACAGGGCTTTGCAAAAGAAGCTAATGACTGAGATGGGGAGTCCCAGAATAAGTGGATGTGCTGTGGCTTAATGCTCTGGAAATTGCCCAGAAACAAAGATGCAAGCAGGAAGGTATTAATGGAAGCCTTCTGTGTCAGAAGGAAATGATTCCAGGGATGCAGCAGTGCAGCCAGCTTGTCTGGAGCAGAACAAAAGGCAGTGAGGGAGGACAGGGCTTCCTAGGGCAGGGGGCTGCATTTCAGTGCTGAACATTATACTCCATGACCCCTCATATCTGAAATAAACAACTCCCTCTTTTTTTTTTCAAACAGAGCTGCTGGAACATTGCTTTTTATATTTTTTCCATCCCCTTTTTTTTTTCTGCTCTAGCAGTGTTTGGTTTTTTGGTTTGGGTTTGTTTTTGGGTGTTTTTGTTGTTGTTTTGGGTTTTTTTTCCTTGTTGTTGTGGCTTTTGTTTGGTTTTTTTTCTGTTTGTTTTTTTTTTTTTTAAACAAAACCAGGGACTTTTTTCAGAACAAACTGTGCCAGCAGCACACACAGGCCCCATCAGTGTGGGGATGGAACAGTTGCATGGCTGTGATCACATCCTATACTTGGAAGGCCAAGCATGAGCTACACCAGATGGTGCCAACTGGGAGTCACGTTCCCCATATCCTTCCCTGCGTTCTGCAAATCTGCAGAGAAATGGGAATGGCAGGTGAGGAACAGAAAGGCCTCATTTTGTACCCTTCAGCTTTGGTGAGAGCCTTGCAATGCAATATTCTGACACACAGGAAAACAAATTCCAAGCGAATGGCATCTAAAAAGCATCTCAACTCCCAGGACTGAGAGCAGAGACATAAGAGAATACTCCAACATGACTAAAACTGGAGCTAAGTTTTTTGCTCTAGTCCTTGAATTCAGTACTTGGTCGTAATACTCACAAGCCAGGCTGATTCTCAGCTCGAGCTACATCCCTGCAAAGATCTGAGGAGTTCCCACCTTGTGGGAGTCACATCTGGAAGTCAGAGCTGAGTATGGCATAAGCTCAGGAAAAGAAAACAAAGGGTAAAATATTCTTGGCTCCTGGAGCACCCATCGCACAGGGAACAGAAACCAAGCCTGACCTGAGAGCAGCAGGGCACACACAGGTTAAGGAATCTGTTCACCAGAGGAGGATGAAAAGCACTGTGAGAGGTCACCACACTCTTATAGTTTACCAAAAACCCGGTGACTTCCACATGAATTTATTTCTCACTTCAACAGGTCTTAAGAAGTCTGGGAACAATTTACCAGCTAAATCACATGGCCTCAGAGCGATCTGTATATACCTATACCTTTAAACTAATTCAAAGGCATCCTAAATAAGCAGTCAGACCTATGGAAAGAGTCAAAGCCTTGCCTAGCTCTCTGTAGCTCATCTGAACTCTGCTGACAGCCACTGAAGTGGCAATGCTGTTAACTGCAGCAGCAACACCAAATTAGCACCACGGAGATGATCAGGATCTCTGCAGTTGGCTTCTTGGCATGAAGTTTGCTATTACATTTCCTCCAGCTCTGCTAATTCTGATCCTTTACCCTCCCCTGGCTGTGCTAACTGTGCAGCCTGGGGTGTAGATCCAATCACTGAATTAAGGTATTTTGGGTTTTATAGTTAGAGTTCAATTAAAAAACAAAGTATGGACAGGATTGTAATGGGAAGGGGAGCAGTGCTCTGGGACAGAGAGGCCGTGCTGTAAGCCGGTGTTGCTACCAGAGAAAAGGTAACACTGAATAAAATCCTTATCTTACCAGCACTTTTACACTGTGAAAGAATTGCAGAGCTTCCCAAACCCATCACCTTTTTATTTATTGGCAAGTTCTTGCAAGAAGGAGAACCCATCCTTGCAGAATCCCTTTGTTGGGCTAGAACCACCCAGCGTGGGATGTGCTTTTACAGCATGGGCAACTGGGCAGGCATCACACCAGACCAACTGTCTGACAAAAGCTGTGAAAAAGGGGTTGCTTTTGCCAGTTTGCACCTCTGAGAACAGTCTCTGATGTACACTGAGGCTTCCAGACCTCCTCCCTCCTCTGCTATTTCATTTCATTGTTAATCATCCCACTTTCCTCTTTGTTAGCATCATTAATATCTTTAATGCATTCTTATAAAAAGCACAGTGAGATTGCCAGCTAGTGGAAATCAGCAGCATCTGGGGCTGTGCCAATTCCCTTCAGCTCAGACACACAGTGATAGTTACCACCTTCCCATTTGTGTGAAGAAAAAGCCATCACTATTTGTCCGTGCACGTCCCCTCCTGGAAGCAAATGGATGTATGTGTGTATATAAATGTAATATACACACTGATATACATGAAGCTATTATGCAGCAGAAAAACCCCGGTGTTTACTCCAGAGTGTGATTTATTTGAGAAACTAATGGCTTATTACACGCAGAATGCTCTTATTCTACTGAGGATGAAAAGTGCCTTGGAGAATGAAGTCTGAGAAAGCTGCACAAGTAACTGCATTGGGAATGATGACATTAGATCACAAAGAAAATCCATTTTAACTGTCCAGGACTCTGAGCCTGTGATTGTACAACATTTCCTGTGGGCAGAGGTGTCAGAGAGGTACTGCCTGTAAACCTCCTTTTCTCTGAGCTGTGATGGCTCCTGTAACTAATCTTTCAGACACTCTGAACGCTTGCTGCAGTCACCAGGCTAGAGATGCTCTGTGCCTCTGGACAAACCTCACCAGACTGACTGATGGCACAGCTGGGATCCCAGCAATAATTCAACCACCACCTTTATCGCTCTATGAGCAACAACTGAGGGATGCTGCAGCAGCCACAAGCCTCTCAGGAAAGCCCGTGTGGGCTTCTCACTGCAGGTGTGCTGGGGAAGCTGATGACAGCACATACTGTGCACCACTTGCTTCCCCCCTCCTCCTGTCTTTCCCTTTATCTCTAACATAACCATGCCCTCACACTTTAAAAAACAAATAAGAACAAAAGATCACTTAAAAAACCAAATAAGAACAGATGTGTGCTTTCACATTTGCCACCTTCCGCCTTCCCTCTGCTCAGGTTTCTCTTCCCCGGCCCCCCTGTGCCTTCCTGCTCACCCTGTGGCACCGAGCAGGGCTCTCTCATGCTCCCCTTGTACAAGAGGCTTTCCACAGGCTTTTGACTGCTAATGCCCTCCATGCTCCGAGTATTTCTGAGTGAAAAACTGCATCTGTTCATCGAGTGAAAAGCACAAAAGCACAGCTTCACAAATGCCTGGGATGTTTTTACTCACCCTCTTCATCACCTCAATGGGCCACTCATTTTGTGGAGCATCGGCCCATCAGGAGGAGGTGAGAGGGAAAGGGGCTGGGTGTTCTCTGGAGTCCCTACACAGGTCACAGTCCCCAGAGCAGATGACAATTTTGAGTATGTGTCTGAGGATGGTTGTGCCTCACAACCTGCTCCCATTTCACCAGGAGGCTTTTGGAATTTAACAGGAGGAACCTCTGTGCAATTTGTGATCTGCAGGTTCACATCCTTGCTTGTATTTATTATTTAAAATAAACTCTAATGGATCAGTAATTTAAAAAAAACCTGTCTAAAGATCACCCTGTCTGCTGCTCTTTTATTAATACCCTCCTTTTCATCTTCCGCCATCATGTTCTTTGAAATAACTGAATTAGCAACTTGCAGTGTTTTCCCATCCTCAGCAAGGTCAGTAAGTTCAGGAAAAATCTGAAATTATACCTGGCTCATAAAATTACTCCTCTTCCCCACCTACTATTTTACTCACCACGGGGAGATTACATTTC
Source organism: Oreocharis arfaki (assembly GCA_013398015.1). Taxonomy (NCBI): domain Eukaryota; kingdom Metazoa; phylum Chordata; class Aves; order Passeriformes; family Paramythiidae; genus Oreocharis; species Oreocharis arfaki. Next base: position 375,616 of record VZRR01004106.1, on the reverse strand, counting down.
CCATGGGGGCTCATTAGTGTTGCTCTTTGCTCAGCATCGGGAAATCTTTCAGAATTGTCTTTGCTCCCAGTTGATAGAAATTGCTCTTTATTTCTTCTCCCCACTCCCTGACCATGACTCCCTCGTTCTGAAGTGGCACTTTTAGAAAGACAAAGCTTTTGGACCAAAAAACCCTACCACCCTTCTAACCTTGCTGCTGCTGCGGAGTGAATGAACGAGCTGTCAAGTTCTGCAAATCAAGCACTCGGCCCAGGCAGACTGAAAGATTGTTCTTTACGAGACTAACAGGTTAAAACTAGGAATTCTTGTTCCTTGTCAGAGCAAACAAGGAATTACTGCAGTTCGAATGTTTCAGTTGTAATTTCTCTTTTACAGAGGTCAAATATATAAAACTGGAGGACACAAAGCAGTCTCCCTTGCTTTCATTTTTGAAATGCTGCACACCAGCGATACAACACGCAGCTACACCTCCTTAATTGGGTCTTTTGTTCCAAATTTCTGGTGGCTGATCTAGCACTGGTGAAAAGAAGCATAAATCCCTGAACACTGTGAAATGAGCTAGCTCAGTTAAGCAGGCACTGCATATAAAAACGAGGGCATAACAACACTGAACTCGGTGTGATTAAGTGTCTGACCATCCAGCTGCTGCCAACACTTCAATTTCAGTACACTACAACTGAGTATTTTGATTCAAAGGGAGATCTCAGAGCATGAGGACTGAAAAGATAAAATATGAGAAAAATCTCAACAACTTGCCAGTGGCTTAAGAAATGAAACCTGCTTTGGTACCTCAGAACTTGATACTGTCCCAGAAATGGGGTCCTTACCAGCAACTGCTCCTTCCTGACACCTCCCAAGCAGCCTCCCTGCTCAGCCTTTTTGGCTCCTACCCCAGCAGTCCCTGCTCTACTTTAGAGCACCTGTGGGAAAGTACAAAATAGCTCTTTTAAAGATTAAACCTGCAGTCTTTAAACAGAACAGTTCAAAAATCCTCTGCAATGGCACAGTTTTGTTACCAGTCTTACCCTGCACCCACCTTCCAGGCTTTGTCCAGCCCCAACAAGGATCTCAGCTCTCAGAGAGGTGTGTCTCAGAGCACCTTTCAGACAGGCTTAGTTAAAGATTGGAACAGAGGCCTAGAAAGTTTCCAGATACTTGCACTTAACAAATGTGAATTTTCATGTCAGGGGACAAAAGTCACCGAGGTATTTATGAAATACAGGCCAAAACATCAAAGCTCCTTGTCCTTCCACCAAAGTGTTTTCAAGGGCTCTGGATAATCAGCCTTTTTACAAATGGCCAAAAGCCCGTGCTGACAGTTTTTGATGTTACAAGCAGGAGCTTTTTGCAGACCTCTGAGGAGTTCTTCCCCCTACAAATCAGACTATTTGGACTCACATAAATGTACACTGCTGATATTTTAAAAATTTGTATGGAACAGATTTATATCAGAAAAGGATTTTCATGTACACCAACAGACTGAGAAAGCTGAAGAGTCTCCACAAACCCCTAGACCTTCCAAAATCCATTACTTCCTGAATGGGCTGATTATCCACAGAGAGGGTGAAGAAGAAGCCACTCCAGCACTAAGTTTAACTCCAAACTTGGTAAATCTGGGTGCACCACAGGGCATGCGCAGCCTTCAATTAGAAAGTGACTCTCCCTCCAGGGGCAGACAATGATCTGATTTGTTCCTTCTCAGCCTAAGGACTCCCACCTTCCCAAAGTTTCATCAGAACTGACTAAAAATTATTTCAGCAAAGTGCCTACAGCTGCAAGAACCTGAACGCTCCATTTCTCTGCCATCAAGTGCCTTCAGTTGAAATGTGTTGTCCCAAGAGAGCAGCAGCAGCAGGAGGAACAGTCCCTACCACATCAGTGGCTTCTCTGTCAGGAGGGTTTGCAGATCTCAGCTTCCAGGGAGATGCTGAGCTATTCTAGAGACTTAGACATTATCAATAATCAAGCTGCTCAAGTTACAATTTGCAGATCCACAGAGCAGAGCACAGAAATCAAAGGAGATATAAATAATGAAAAAAGCTACTTACTAATATCTGCATAAGTCAATGTATCCTTTACTGATAAAATTTATTTTCTTCCTGTTCTCACACCCAGATGGTGAGGGGGAAAAATATTTAAGGAGGCTGCTTGCAATATATATTACTGCCTAAGGCACTGCATTAATAATCTAAAAATACCTGGAGAATGTATATTTGGTAAAGCAAGTATTTACACCTCTTTCCCACTGTCTTCATTATTGAAACCACAGCAAAACACCAAATCCTACTGATTCAGCAGCAGTTGGACATTAGAAATGCATTTGGTGAAGACTTCACTGTCTGTCTGTTGTCATGGTAACATCCCAGGTAAAAATAATTTCTTGAATAACTTATAAACAGACAGATGGTATAAAACCTCCTACGCTCTCCAAACTGAAGGAGATTCAGTAAAAGACAGTGTTGATGCCAGTTCCATAAAGTCCTGCCTGTTGAAGAAGGCACATCTCCAAGGTCTTGCTCGTGCTGGCAGAAACTCACCTCAGAACGTGAACAAAAGGGAGCTCAGGGATGCTACAGGAAGCAAAACGAGGAGACACAAGTCAAGTCAGCACTCTTCCGTGCAGCATTTCCCAAGGGATTACAGAGGTGCCCTGAAATCATGATCCTACATAAACCAAGGAAATTAATCCCACATTGTACCAGGGAACAAAAGCTGTTCTTGGAATTGCTAAAGCCCTGCCCTGCTTGTGCTCTGGCAGGGAAATGAGAAACATCACCGGCTGCCATCACACTGCACGTGCAATGCAGCGCTGCAGCTGCAATTGAAAGCTTTTTTTAATCAACATAAGCTTTCTGAAGACAGGAGAGCTGTGAAATTGATAACTTTCATACCCAAGGCAACTCCCTTCACCCTCACACTAGGTCAAAGCTCCAAGAGATGTGAAGCGGGAAGTGGCACTGTGGGGATGATGTCAGCTACGGAACAGTCCAGCGGGCTGAACCACGTTTCTCGTGAAATCCGAAATCTCCCTCTGCCAAGTCACACCCCATTTAAGTCATTTCAACATTCTGACTCAACTCCCTTAATTCTAAAAATAGGCTGAACAAGAGCTGTTCCTTCTCAAAGGAGCTGTGGACAAGGCAGGCTACAGCCAAGGCGGTGATCACAGCCCCAGCCACAGCTACACTCGCTCTGTTCTCGGGCAGGATCACAAATTCCAATTAAAAACCTGCACTTCCCCCAAAACAGCGAACAGCTTTCTCCTGAAATGAGCAGATGCTGAGCACTGTTGTGAGCAAGAGGCAGAGCTTTTTCCAAGGCAAACAGATTGTTCAACATAAAGAATTCAAAGTAGCTGAGAGACCAGGAAAAGGAGCATTACATCGAAACACACCTCCCTCCATCAGATGTTTGTGCTTCGTCTTGCATTTATCTGCTATTTTAACTAAACTTCCCTTACTCCTCTCAGTTACTTTTCTCAATAGGTGCAGAAACCAGAAAAGGGCAGTAACATGACATCAGTCAGTTTTCTTTTGATAGTTTTGCACTATCTCTGCCTACAAGTTTTTTTTTTGTGGCCACATTTACTGGAATTCCCATCTTCTCTGGCCAAATAAAACCCTTCATTATTAAAGAAGAGAAGCAAACCACTTACCCCTGCTCTGTAGTGCACTGTGGTCAGTCTAGTGCTTAGAAATAAACACCGTTTTTTTAACTGAGATCTCACTAACACCCTTGGAGTAAATTCATAAATACCTTTAAGTTCTCCAAAGAAATATCAAGTATTTTGTGAAGAAACATCTTTGAATATAAACACATCATCTCACATCTTTGAATATAAACAGTACTGTAAAGGGTGGAAAAAAAAAAAACAACAAACCAAAAGTAGAATTTTGAATTTTACATCCCCTATTTCCATCTCCCAAAAATGAGAGGTAAAAAAGTCAATCTGGCCTTATGAGCACACTGTGTTATGGAAGACAAGTAATCCTGAGTTCCTCTCTCCTTGTTTCTGCCCTCACATCTCAGCGTAGGTTTAACTTAGTTTCCTCTACAAGCTCAACTCACTCCCAGCAACAAACAAAATCTCCATTAAATTATTCAGTTCTATTATTTTTGCACACCACAGGTTTTTTCCTCTCATGCTGCACAACCACAGCTTCAGAGCAGTGCAATGTGACGCCCTCACCAACCAGTAATTGCAGCAGAGAAATAATTTTTTTAATCAGCATTTGGTGCTACCAGCCCTATCTGGCTTAAAAGTGAAAGGCAGCAGCGTTACTGTCACACCCCAACTCCAGAAACACCAAGCAAAAGCAACATTTAAGGAGTGAGTTTAAGCACCAATTCCAAAAGCACACAGGAACATTCCTTTAGAACTATTACTTGGACTAAATAAAGAATAAGCAAGAATTATGACATGAAGTTATTCTTCAAGAGACACTGGAAGAATGTTTCTTCCCCCTCACAGTGAAATGTGAACTCTGTGAAACACAAAAAGTGAGTCATCCCTCGGAATTGCAGTGGCAGGGGACTGAAATGAGAAGGACCAGCAGCCAGCACTGCAGTTATCCGAGTACCCAGCGTGGTTGTGATGAACAGGATTATTTTACCCACTGTTAGATCTTCTCCCACCTCTCTGATAGGGCTGTACAACTCTGCACTATGAAATCTCTTCAGGCTGAAGCTGTTTTCTGTTGCCCACAAAGCCGGGCAGCTGAAACACATCATCACTTTATTACAGTACAACTTTAGTACTTTTTTTTCAGATCCAAACAATCTCTGCTGTGATACAGACTTCAAGTTTCAGCTGAAGGCTCCCAATTATTTTTTCTAAATTTTTGGGTTTACTTTTTTTAGAAAATATTTACCTGAAGTCTGTATCACAGCAGAGATTGTTTAGATCTGAAAAAAAAATGTACTCAAGTTGTGTAACTAACTTTTCTCTCGAGGGTCCAGATGGAACAGTTCTTTGGCTCTAGAAGCACCAGTGGAAGTGTTCTGACAGAGCAACTGAAACTAACAGCAGGTGCTTTTACTGGATGGCAACATGTTTATAAAATGCAGAATTGCTTCAATCAGTCAGTTTTAAAAAGATACCAAGGCAAATTACTACAGTCAGAGCTGGGAAACACAGCCAAGTGCTGGGATAGAAACTGGTCAGAGCTTTACTGGATTTGGGAAGTTCTTTTCCCACCCTGGTGCCCCAAAGCTGTGCTGCTGCCTCCTGAAGGATACAGCACAACTCCCAGCCCTCTCTTCAGCCTCTCTACCCTACAAGGAGAAAGGGAAGCACAAGTGACAGCCACTGCACGTGGATGCAGGTCCTCTGACGAATGGCAATAGTCAAAGCAGCTTAAACATCCTCTGCAGAGTCCTGTGAAACCCTTCTGCATCCTTCAGGTGCACTGAGAGCAAACATCTGAGAAATTCAATCAAACCACTTCTCAAGTTAAGATTTAATTGATGAGTCAGCAAAAAGGGTGACTGGAACAGAGGAAGACAACTGAATGTAGGGAAAAAATGAAAATGACATCAAGCTTGCTAAATATGTATTGTTTATTAAGGCTTGTATTCTCCTAGAGGAAAAAGTTAATCTGATGCTGTCCATTACTCCTTACAGGCAGTAACAGTCCAGAGACAGAGTTATACGTTCTAAATACAAGTCTAAATGATACAGATTAAACTTTATTTAAATTGGAGGTCCTTTTGGAGTAAATAGTATTCAGAAGATACTTGCTTTCTAATATAGTAAAAGATCCTCTACAATAAACACGTGCAGATTCAGTGTGCTAGAGCAGCGGACATGAGCACCATTTCCATGCTTAAACTGGAACTCCAGTTGGTGACAGGTTCTCCGACGGTCCCCTCACTCCACAAAAACATGACAGCAAATTCAATTTCTTAAAACAGGTTTTTTTACTCATCCAACAGAAAAAAAAAAATTAGACATACACACTGTCAATTTTAAACATCTGAGGCATAATCCATCATATTATCCGTACTATTAGTTCCTACGTTAAAGCTCAGCATTATTGGTATAAAAACTTTAAATGGCATTAGGATTTGGGGGGGTTGGGAGAGAGTAATGAAGGGAAGGATTAAAAATGATCTGCAATTAACTAATAACACCTGAAAGCTGAAACAGGTTTAAACACATTGTTTAAAACCCCTGCAATGTCGATAGCATCACATTATTATTTAATTAAGCTACAAAAACCGTAAAGCAGAATTATGGCTGAGAGAAAGCGTCTCGCTCACCCTCGGCAGGATATGGAATAACAGATGCACACTGAAGCACTGGTTAACAGAATGTGAAAGGGAAATATTTTCCAGAGAAACAATTCCACTGACAATTTGATTTTCTACTAGACAGACCAACATGGCGCATCAGCAGTTTTAAAAGAGTAATTGTACAGATAAATAAAGAGGCAGAGCAGCTGCACAAAGTGATCAGAAATTTAGGGGTTTTTTCATTTCAAAATTCTGAAGTGCAGTATCTTAGGAGGTTTTTTTTTTTTTTAAATGCCCAAAAAAAAAAAAAAAAATCAATGCATGGTTTCTTACTTCTGCCATGAAGAAAAAGGGGTTGGGAGGAGGATAAAGGAAGATTTGTCATGTATTCTCCATAATCTCTATATCTGGCTAGGAACATAATTCGTGCCAAAATAACGTCTTTGGGAAGCACTGACACTTTAGTATGCTCATGTATAGGTCCACATTAGGTTAATACAACTGTTTACCAACTTAAAAAAATAAAAACAGACACACCTTTATTAATGATTTCTACAGAATTTTACATAGAAAAAAGATACAAATTAATGCAGATCCACTTGGGCAAAAATAAACTACAATGTACTTAAAGATGCAACAACTTAATTTCCCCTGCACGAGAAGATATATTGGAGCTGAAAGCTTTAGTTTGTCCTGATGCCAGGATACAGCACCAGTTATACTTAATTTTGTTTCTCATAGTCGAATTTAATATCAGTTCTAGTATATATATCAAACTGTATATGTTTATTCTTATTGTTTGTTTCGATTCTGACGTTCCTGCAAAGAGAAAAGAGTTAAGATTTTAGTCAAAGGAACAAGCAAAGAGTTTTCAGTAGTTTAACAGCACTAATGTGATCCCAGATAATTAAACACTTAAAACAATGCTGCTACATTTTATAAATATATTGTTCATACTCAACAAACCCAAGGACTCGGTAACTTAAATGTTTTTAAGTGCAGCCTCAAGTGGAACATCTGGATGAATACCTGCAGTCACTTCAAACCAACAGCAGCTGAAGGTCACAGAGAGAGAAAGGTATGAAATATCAACACTCCCAAGGAGAAACAGGATCTGCAAGATTCTACTTTCTGGATTATTTTAGCTACTGCAGTAGTAGCACAACCAATACACGAGCAGAAAGCAGATGGCAGATTAGTGAACTCCACAGAACTGGTCTAATTTTGAAGCACTCAAATGACTCTGGAGTTTAGTCACATTCAGTGAAAGAAGAGATTTGAGCTGTTGAGAAATTCTGTCCCTAATTCTTCTCTGTTCAACTATTCTGGGAAGCACTGGGAAATATCTGGGGGTAAGGGAAAAAAAATATTAGGTAGAAAAAGTTTTGTGCTTCTACATAAGTCTGATAAAACCCAGCAGAGCTGGACTGAACAACCCAAGGGTGTCCCCAAGTGCTCCAAGCACAGCAGCTGGGAGGGTCTTTGAGCCTTCTTCCAAAGTTTCTGCTAATCACAAGTACTGAAACCAGATAAAGGTCACCCAAAGGATACAGCCCCGGGGGCTGCCTGCAGGTGAGCTCCCTGCCAGTGACCTCACAGACAGCCCGAGCAGTGCCCCAGGAGAACAGGGCACTTGTTCACTGTTTCAGGAGCCCCACCAGTGCAGAACCTGCAACAAGAGCAGGACACCACCAGGCTGCTGTGCCCTCAGTCCTGTGCACCCTCCAGCTAAGGCACCACTGCACACTGAACACAAAGGGCTCGGCCCTCCCAGTTCTGCTGTTTACAGGGCAGAACTGGCATGGAAAGACTCGACTCTGTACTTAAATGCATCAAAATGGCACCAAATCCTGTTCCAAGCAAGGAAATTGTGAACTAGCCCAAGCACCACCAAGAGCCAACTCCTGAACTAACTCCTTCAGATTCTGTTTTGTGGACTCATTTGTACAAAGTTCATCTCAGAATTGTTTCTGCTGTGATGTAAAGCTTATTTGCAAATATACCAACCATTATAAATGTAACAGACTGCACTTGTTGCTTCAGCTGGTCACAGCATAAAAACAAGAAGAGATTTTTAGAAACTGAATATATTGATTTCTGCCTCCAGGCAGAATATTAATAGTTCAATTTTCATAATAAAATTAAGCCAACGAAGTCCAGAATGAATTCTTAATCTATGATTTAAGACAAAAGTAAGAGACAGCAAAGTTGTTTTACCAAATCAACAAAACAGGCTGTGTAAAGAGGTAGAATTTATTATAAAAATCTATATCCCTCCTGTCTTTTAACTCTTGACTATGACGAATCACCAGTGAAAGCCATTTCTTATGGCAGTGTCAGAACATTAGGTGGTGGTGTTGATAAAAAGAGCTTATGTCTGCCTGACATGTCGAACAAAAGGTGGTTAGAACATATCTAGAACTGAATCATATCAACTCCATTTTCAGGCTTCCAAAAAAAGTAATTGTTTCATCCTATTTCCAACTTCCCTTTCCAAGGTGGGACATCCCCTTTACCGCCCTACAATGTTCATGAGCTGATTCTGTCCCACTGCCACCTCATGTAACTTATTTGTAGTTTTCTGTGTAGTCATCCACTGACCTTCCTAACTCCACTTTCTTTAGAAATGGAAGGTTTTATTTTCATGGACTAGCCCCACATAACCAGAGGCAGGCTAGCACCTGAGAACTCCTCTTGAAGTGCTCATGGCATTCAGAAACTCAGGTCAGACTCTGTAATTCATTAGAAAGTGCTCTTTACTGAGCAAGTTCCCAAGCAGTTCCTCCTACCTTGCTTTTTGCTTTCTCTCTTGGGGACTAATCTGAGTCTTCCTCTTTACAAATGTCTGAAACCACATAAACTGATGCAGCAATTCTTCGTGCTCTCGAGCATGGCTGCTTTTGAGAAGCTCTAACTCTCAAGTTCTCTTCCTTACTGCTACTTAGCACTACTGCAATCAAGAACAAACAGTTTTGTAAGCAACTAACAAAGCTGTGCTCATCCTGGTTCTGAAGATCCGGAGCCTTCAGTTTCTCTTCTCCAGTGGAATACTCTTGATATCTCACAGGAGAGCTCCAGCTGCACACTTCTCCTTCAGGACACTAATCTGTATGGTCTTCAGACACAGGGAAAATGGGTTTCCACAAAATTTGCAGAGATTTCCATTTTGGCGATACTCATCCCTGTCAAACTTCTTTTCTCTTCACCTCAGGCTAAAGTAGCTTCAACTTTCCTACTAAACTTCGTTAAAGTCAGTGGGAGCAAAGCATTTATCTTCAGACACAGTAAGTGTTTTATCTCAGGAACACAGTATTACTCTTGAAATATGTTTTTTAACCAGAGCTTTGGAGGAAGGACAATATTCCATCCTTTCAAGTTCTGTGAGTGTGTTCACAGAAAGCTCATCACTGAAAGGAGTCAGTGCTAGGAGAAAATGAGTATTTTCAGGTGCTAACATGCACCAGCCAACACTTTCCAGTATTTAATCACCTAAAGCAGAACTGGTAATCCTGGTGATTCAGGAGCTTTCTGAGACTGTGCAGCTCTGCCAACACAACACCAGAGTGTAGACCCTGGAAGGGCTGAGGGCCTTGCCTGGATCAGAGGTGACAGCACAGCAGCCCAGTGCAGGAACTGGGACCATCTGCTCTGGTGCAGATCTGGGAGCACGAGCTGCTGACAGCTCATCTGTCACCTGTGAAGTACCAGTATCTGCAACAAGTTTATTGTCTTTACAAGCTTTTAAACTTTGGAAGACAACTTTGTTAAGGCTCTGAGGGCATGCTTTAGGGAATATTAATAGCTAATGCCACATTATACTCTATTTTCTTTTAAATGAAACTGTCTCACACGTTACAACTTTATTTTACAGTTTTCAGAGCATGAGCTTTGATGACAGAAGTAGCTCTTTGTGGGCACTGTAGCAGCTCTGGAACTGAGTGAAAAAGGCTGTGAGGGCCAGGTGAGACTTCATGCCACTCCCTGTTCTGCTATTTCATTCCAGACCCCAACACCCTTCTATTACTCCCCTCCCAGGTTCTGGGTCACCAGACTGAGCTTAAGTATTTCAGTGTGGCAAATCAAAAGCTGGACTTATATCCCAGCATGACCAAATCCTCCCTCAGTTCTGGAGGGATACCTTCTTTCATCAGTGCAGCAACTGTGATGGATCTTTGGAACTTGAATGAATTTCATCCAGCATTACACCTGCCAAAGCCTCTTTGGATGATGTGGCACTGACACAGAGGCTCCTACATCAGTTAAACTCAGCAGCACACGCTGGAGCTGGCTCTGCACACAGCAGCCATGGAAATGCTGGCTAGCAACAAACTGGAATCATCTAAAGAGCTCAAATGCCAGTGGCGTGCCCTGCACAGAATACATTATTATTCTCTACTAAATATTTGTGTATAAATGAAATTGTATCATTCAAGCTCTCCTTGCACAGCTTTGTAAGAATTTTGTTCTTGTAATCACAATAGCAGTGAAATGGAAGCACAAAAATTGAACGGTTTTACAGCTAAACAAGAGTATAATGAGTTAAACCCAGCCATCTGAAAACCAGTTAAGATGGCACATATACAACCAACTATTGGAAAATGTCAATTTTCAGGTCGTAAGATAGTTTAACTGACTACAAGATTTTTAAAAAAATTACTGTCATAGGGAGATTAACTTTGTTAATAGGAACGTTTGAACTTCCAACAGCACAAACTTCTTAACAATAAGAACTTTAAATGTGTGTATATCCTGTAAAACACCAAACTCTTCTAGCAGTCAGCTGGAGTTCTAAAATTCCTTTTGTCAATGAAGGGGAAAAACAGTGACTTTCCAGACAAGTTTTATGGAGTGCGACCTGAGAAGCAGCATCTTATTTTTTATTCCTTCATTGCTGCTCTGCTTTACCTCTCTGACACTACTACCTTCCTCGGGATACTTTGGTGTCCCATTTTCTAAACTATTCAGAGGAGTCTAAGAAATATTAAATTAGTTTAGAGTTTCCATAGTTAATTTTGTCAATGTGTAATACAAGCCAGAGCCTCTGTTTTAAATGAGGAAGGATAATGCATTACTTTGAAAAACTGATCCTGTTCTAAATAAAGCAGTGACTTGGGTAAGAATATTTTTGAGCAGATAGTGGGAATTAATTGTGTTTATTAAATCAACCCAAAATGAGATCAGCTCAGTAGCTGAACACCAGCCCTCTGAGATCCTACAAAGCATAGGAATTCTGGTGTTCGTGCCACCATTGGGATCTTCCTCAGGCCAGTGAGTTATCTGTGCAAGAATAGATCTGTTATCACTTTCTCTGTGCTCTCACTCCTTAACCACCCACACTTCTCCCCTCCAGCCTTGGCAGCAGAGCACAGGGAGACAGAACTAAAACCCCAAAACAATCACACTCCCGTACACCACAAACGCTGGACAGAGGAACCCAGGCTGCCTCACTTCACCGAGACCCTCTCCTACTTAAGGGAACACCTCTCCAAGACACAGGTTGCATTAAATACTGAATTGCTAATTATCTACTGAAGGAATGAAGTGCTCAAGTAAAGGCCTTTAGGTTTTACCTTGTGGAACCCCACAGGGAGTACACAAGAAAAACTTTCAATTTTAAGCTGTCCTTCCCTGCTGTGCTGAGGTCAGCTATGTACATCCTTCATGGCCGGGAAAAGTTCAGCCACGAAGTTTTAAAGGAGCCACTGAACTCCTTTTCTCACCTCATTTAATGGTACATTCTAGGAACACAGTTTAAACCAATTTTATCTACACTCTTAAATGGCAATAAAAACTTTAAAATGGCAATTTAAAAAAATTAAGCTGTGGGAACACGCATTAAGTCTTTGCTTTAAAAACATCTTAAAACAAGTGTGAGCTACACTAAACTAAACCAGCCTGTCAAAAAAATGCTGTATTTGCAATGCTACACAAAAAAGGTCTAGGAAACACTATCAACACCAAGCAAATTTAAGTGTTACTTCAGTAGCAACTACACATCCTGACACCTATTATTTTGTCAGGTTATTATTTCTACACTGCCTAATTAGAGAAAGGCATTCTTGAAACTGAGGTTGTGGGATAGAGAGGGACAGAGATCCCTTGTGATAGACTTAGAGCCATGAAAGTGTATGGAAATTTTTACTACACTCTCCCAGTTACTGCCCAGACTTCTCTCACTACATCTTCACTCAAAACTTCAAAAATTAGTAGACAGATTAGACCTGGGAACTGAAAACCTTTATTTATCCAAATAATACAAGTGACTTCAGCAGCAGAAATGCACTCTTTCTAGCGCTATTCCAGCAATATTACGCAACTCTTTCTTTTCCAGAGAGAGAAACTGAATAAACAAAATCAGGTTTCTTATTCTTAAAGGTGATGTACAAATTTCAAATACCAATACAGGTATCAATTTTGATAGCCCAGTTCCAGTCAAACACTGCTAAGGCAAAAAACTTAAGTGACAATCACTGGCAGAACCCAATTCTGAAACAGAAACTACTTTCTATTAACCATTTTAAGATAAAAAAATAAATCAAACTCCAATAAACTGGACATTAAGTCCTTTACCTGTACTACTGCTTAGCTTTCCGCTTTGAAACTCATTGACTTGTGAAACTTTCACAGACAAATACGCATCAGATTTGTGTTGTTAAACACATAAGAAACCATCCGGTTGAGACGTACTAAAGAACTTTTTGAATTCCTACTTACATTTTTCCACCATAGCAGCCTTCACATTTCATTTTCCCCATATCTGTGTATAAAATAAATTTTTTAATAAGTTTACCTTCCGCACCACCTCCTCCTCTTCCTGGCGCTTTTCATAATGAGAAAAGTCATCAAAGATGGAGGTCGTGTGCTTGTAAGTAGCAATAATTTTAAGCACTTGTTTTGCTTTTTCTAAGGGCACCTCCTGTGTATCACGGGAGTTTGTAACGGGTTTGTTGTCATTGTTCTCCAGCCTGATGTGTCTCAGTTGGTTGTTGGGCACATCCTTCACAAAGATCCACTTGACATCAAATTTCCCCTTCCACTTGTCCTGAGACCAGACACCTGCACTGGTGCCGTAGTCCACAGGTGATTTCATCTCTGCTACTCCACAGAAGTGTCCACTGCCATTGACACTGAACAGCAAGTACACCGGGCCCTTGCTGTTCATGGAGCGAAAAGCGCTGTCCAGGCGTTTGTTGCCGTGCTCCGTACTACACCAAATAGAATACTTAATGGAACGATGAATATCATCCTCGGAATAGCTCTTTATTATGAACACACGTCCATTTTTAAGGTTCCATTCGAAATCTTTAGGGTTATAGCTGTGAGCAGCTTTCAGTTTTTCAAGGACAGGATGGGACTCACCGCTCGGAATGGGGTTGGGCTGGGTGCTGCCAGCCGAGTTGGTGTCGTTCCCAGTTCCTCCGCTTTGGCCAAAAGCTGCATTTCTGTTGCGAGGAGCTACCCAGCGATTTTGGGGTGGCTGCTGAGGGGTCTGATACTGTGGCTGAGTCAATGGAGGAGGCTGAGCTGGAACAGGCTGAACAATTGGTTGCTGCGGCTGTGGAACAGACTGAGGAGAAGGTATCTGTTGGGGGGCAGGAACTTTTGCCACAGGACCCTTATTGTCCCAAGTACCTATGTCCATATTATGCTTTATAGGGGGAGGAGGCAACGCTCCTCCGATTACAGGTCCAGTTTTTGTTTTCATTTTAGGCTGCGGTTTTGCAGGCTTGCTGGCAATAGCAGCCCAAGAGGTTGGTTTAGATACTGGCAAGTTTACATTAGATCCACCATTCCCAGAGAGGGCACCTGTCATCCCGGCACTGTTAACAACTGAACCTACTGTTTTCACTGCAGAAGTTGTAACATCTCCACCAATCTTAAGTCCGACCATTCCCTGTTCAATACTGTTCATTCCAGGAGCTTTATTTAATGTATCATTATGAAATCCTGTTTGTCCATCCACAATGGTACCCCCCAAGGAACTGGGTGGGTAGCTGTAACTGCTCCCATATGCTGAGCTTTGAGTCTGCTGTCCTTGGGATCCGCTTGTTCCCCAAGCTGAGAAGGCAGGATTTTCAGGGAAAAAGTTAAACCGGTGTTGATAGATATTATTTCCCAGACCCCCAGGCTGTCCAAAAACGGCATCGTGCATAAAATGATGATCCCCATTACTGAGTTGTCCATAAGTGGTGAGATAAGGGATAGGAGGATCTCCTCCTGTAGACCATGGTGCTTCACTGAGAGAATAGGGGAACCCAATAGATGGTGGATAGTAACTGGACAGATAAGGATCAGTCATTGATGGATAGCTACTGTTCTGTTAAAGAGAAAAACATGTCACCAGGTAAATAAACCCTTCATTTATAAACAGGCACAACACCAAAGAGAAAAGAACACTAGAGACAAGGTAATGTAATTTCTAATGACAGATCTCAGTTCACACTCCAAGAAGGATTCAGAACTAAAATGAAATATCTCGGCATTTATAATACCCCAGGACTAGGGGCTGACATTGAGGTTACTACTTGAGATTTTGAAACCATGTAATCTTACTTACATTATCAAGGTTATTTAGTAGCCAACACCCAAAATTATTTCAAGGAACATATCTAACTATATTTTGTAGCTCACAGAACTAAGGATATTCAGCATTTCTAGATTGCTACGTGGAAGCAGCTTTAGAGTATAAATTACCTTAATATGACAATACACATAACATACTACTACAATCTTCCTTAAGGAGTTGTTCAGAGGGACCAACAGTCTTCATAAAAAAACCACACCTCAAGCAGTAGAACATACACAGGCTACTTCTGACACACATGCCAAGTCTGCCACAGGTAAGAGCTACAAACCGAAATTACAGGGCCTGCTACACCAGAGACAAGTCCATGCCAAGATGGCACATGCCCCAGGCCATCCAAACTCTTGGAGAAAGACCCTATCCAGCCTTTCACTTATTTCTTTCCCCCCCCTCAACAGTAAAGTTACAACTGTGCAGGAGTGTTTCTGACTGTCCTTCCAAACAGGACATCTGTCCCACTCATGAAATAAGAGACCAAACATTTATAAACCAGCAGACCCCCTCTGAAATTTCCTTCCCTTTAACTATTTCTTAGACCAAGCTGAGAAGCTTTTCCTCTCACTAACACTTCTGCTGAAGTGAATCAGGCACCTGATGTTGAGGCATTCCATACGATTCTTATATTCAACAATGCAAAAGAACAAAGCCAAGATATTCTAAAGTAGGTTTTATTCCTCTTCAAATCAACTTGAAGTACATATATTGGACACCTTCCAAAGTGACACTCCAACTGTAATTACCAGAGAGGGGGTGGGAAGGTCAACATCTCCCGTTAATGAGTCAAACAGTAGCTCGCCTTTCCTTACTCATAAAGACTATTTTAAGAAGTGGAACTCTTCTTTCAAACTGCTAGATTTCAAACTTGAAAAAAAAAGTATCTGCAAAATTAGCAAAACTGCATCTCAATTTCAGTAATTTTTCCAAAAATCAGATTATTTCTTAGCTTTCTTGAAAAAAAAGAAGTAAAATCCCCTCCTTGCTGAAGATAAGCCTAATATATCCAACTGATACAGGATAATTTTTACTGCTCATTTTTCAATGACTTCTTCTCCTTGACACCCCAAAGACAGAGTAATTCAATATTCTTATGTTTCATACACAGAATGATACCACAATATCCCTCAGACTTCCAAACAGTACTGCAAACACTTCTGAGATTTAAACAGCCAAAATGCAATGTTATTGATTTAAAAGAAATGATCTCTGCCACTGTTCAAGCTGCCTTTATTTACACACAAATTCTATCACTAACAAGAGGTACAGAAATCACCTTCCTATAAGATGATCCTTTAAAACATACTGAGTTTTCTGAGTCTCCCAAGCTAAAGTAATCAATATTTAGCATAAAACCCCATTTTTCTGAAATACTTTACTGTGACATTGCTGTGTATTGGATTTTAAAGCTGTAATTTAAGAAAAACTTAAAAACAAATGCAGGTGAAAGGGAGGAGATGCAAGCAGTTCTCTGAGATATTTATGCTTATACATTCTACAAATTTAGAATGTAAGACCAAAAAGAGTGAGTGTACAAAAAAGCAAGTGTTTTGTCTCAGAAATACTTATGCTGAAGGATTTTACACAATCCCTGCAGCTGTCATTTCCTCACACTGCCTGTGAAGTCTCCACAAGGATTCTAACAAGATTAAAGGAATGTTTCAGCAGCCATTCTCACCAAACATTCAATCTATTTTGACTGGCTTTATGCCAGAGTGTGTAAAAGAAACCCTGACAGAAGTTCTTCCCTGCAACATCAGAGCATGAATTCCAATAAACTTATCCTTGACCTTTCTGCACCCTTCTGTATCTCTTTTATTAGAAAAAAGAAAAAACAAACAAAAACAGCCGCCTAACCCAACCATGCTGTTAATTAGGAAAGAATCTCCTTTCCCCCAAAATATGCTACTTGCTGGTGATTCCCTGCTCCAAAGGAATAATCTCTTGGTTCTGAATGACTTTACAGGAGGATGCTTTCCTTGCTGAGTGTAAATTTTTATATGAAGGGTCTACTTGACTCAGCTCCTTTTGCACTTAGAAGTACTTTTAGCGGGCTTTACTATGAGAAGCTCTCATATCTCTGCATTAGCTACTTCTGCTTGGACACCAGAAGTCTTATGGGAAGAAAAGAAGGTACCACTCAAGCTCAGTTTTGAACAGAAAGATACAATGCAATCATATTTTATTTGACTTTACAGCATGCTTATCCTCATTATAAAGACAAATTAGTATTTTTAAATTATGAAATGAACACAATATTACTAACCTACATTTGATTTTTGATGTCAAATATATTATTGTGACAGCTGGGGCTTTAATTTCCTAAGTTTCTTTAAATATCCAGCTGGTTTCAAATTTTTTTTAAGTCATCTGTACTTTACAGTAATTTTCAAGGGCTGAATAAATCTGACTGGATAACTGGATAATAAGGCTTTGTTCAGCAACATGGTTGTCTTCAGTAGAAAATCTCAACAGTCCTAATTAATGCTACTGTCACTTTCCACTTAAAATTGT
Source organism: Oreocharis arfaki (assembly GCA_013398015.1). Taxonomy (NCBI): domain Eukaryota; kingdom Metazoa; phylum Chordata; class Aves; order Passeriformes; family Paramythiidae; genus Oreocharis; species Oreocharis arfaki. The sequence goes on along the minus strand of VZRR01004106.1, from coordinate 358,290 downwards.
AAGAGGACCTACACAATTGTTTCTTGTGCCATGCCAATTTTTCACTGCAGCATAAATAAATTGGTCAGTGGAGCTACACTTTCATAAAGAAAACTTTTATTATAATTACGGAAATTCTAACAGCTGTAGCAATTTTTCTATTTAATCCTAATAACTGGGCTTGTTGACAGCAAAGACGAATTTCCTAGCATTAAATTATAATTGATGGGTCTACTTTTTCTATGTGAACATTCAGTATATTTCACTTCAGAAAACACAGCTTGGTTTTAAGTAATTAAAGCTTACATACAAATGTGATGAAGCACAATTAAAAAAAAAATCAGAGAGAGGTGAAAACCTCATTTTCTTTTATAATTAATTTTGCATTAAGAATTAAGATTTTACTTCCTTTTTCCCCCACAAACGCTTTTTTACCTTCCACAGCACATTAAACTCCAAAAGAAAGAATGCTTTCCATTAAATTACTCTAAGTCTGGAGAACATGTCTGTGCTGCAAGCAAGCTCAGTGATGTCATCAATATTAACACTGGCATCAGACAGCTTCAGGCTGAATTATAAATTTCCTTTTTAAAATGTAACACTTAGCCTTCCCATCATGTACCTCCAAGTGTTTCTCTCTGAAATAGTGTTTCATACTTGTGAATGAAAACTTTTTGCTCCTCCAGTTTCTATACATTTTGTTCCTCCTAAAGATTTAAATGTGAAGTGAAAAATTACTTCAGAGTATACTCTCAATTATACTGGTATTTTAGTTGTGGATGTTGATTTAATGTGCATTATAATGAGAGTTTACATTACAGTACCTTACTCTTAAGTAACATATCTTTAATTCTTAAGATACATCAGAGGACATGAAAGAACAACATTTGCTCAAGTGGGACAACTCTACAAACTACCTAGAGAGCATCTAACCCAAATCTCAACTACATTAATTTCTAGGATTATATAAATAAAAGAAATCAGGAGAGCCCAAAAGCACAATTTTCAGACTCCCACAAGCAACTCGTCTATCAAAGACCTGTAAGATCAGTTTGTCACAGTCCAGACACATCAGTAACCTGTACAGGGAGGAGAAATCAGCCCCAACCCCTTGGAGCATTAACTTCATTTTCACTTGTGGCCATCTGGAGAAGCAGAGTAATATTAGCTTTGAGAACACAAAATGCCAGTTGTATCACCAAGTAACACAATATGCTGTCATTTCTTTTTCCATTTCTATTTAAGGCATTTTCTCCCTCCAGACAATCCTATGAATGGAGTGCCAACAACATGCCTAAGGAAAAAAAAAAAAACTAAGTTAAAAATACACTAACCTGATTTGACTGCCCGGAAAGGTAAGGTTCAAAATCGTTGTCATGAACTGTGTCCTTCTGATGTAATGAACCATTTTGTACTACAAAAAAAGGGTTACAGCACATTATAACAGCAGCAGCAGCATTGCAGGAATGAGTTCCACCCTAGGCTACTTTAGGAAAAGCCGTATTTCTTCTTCAAACCAGGAAGACTCACAAAAAAGACCAAGGGATGACATTTCCCCCCTGCCAGGTGGTTTCTCTTTATGTTACTGCTTATAAAACAAAGTTTGAGTAAATTTAAAAAAAACAGTAATTAAAAATTCTACAGCTGAGAGTGAGTAAACAACTCATGGGAATTAACTCCAAACAAAAAATAATTATTGAGAACAATTTTGTGAAAAAAGATTGGGAAACAACATCTATTGTTCTGGCCCATAATTAGAACACTCCAACTCACAGTTCTCCCAGCGTGTGTTATTCATTGCTTAAGCTGGCTAAAGTAAGATGAGGTGAGGTTACATTTAATTATGAAATGATGACTGCTAAGAGCTTTGGTATCCTGACATTTTCAGGAAAACTTAAGTTTCAACGTTCTCATCTGTAAAATAAAGATATCTGCCATAAAGTCCTACTTCAGCATAAAAGAATGTCTGATAAGCATTCAAAACCCATTACCGAATGACATACAAACCCCAAACGGGTATTAGGCCCCTTCAAATAATTTCCTGTTTGCTTTAAATTTTAAAAAAAGCAAGGTCAAATACATGGTGTGATAGTTGCTCTGTTTACCTATTTCATAGAACAGCTGAACTAAATAAAACACTACACCAAATAACATGTTTCACAAACAGGTTTGGGAATTTAGCAGAGTATTTCTGCAAAGTTTGTCAGGGGGAGCAGAGGTAAAAGAGTGTTTAACAAACACAGGGAATGTGTTTCTTCAACTTGAAGGAGCTAGGTTTTCAAGGCAGGTTAAGATGTATCAAAATGCACTTACGAGTTGAACATCCACAGTTTCTAAGCCTTAGCAGTTACACACTTGTCAGCAATCACAGCAAGAATGAAGGCAATTTTTTAGATGACTTGTTATGAAACTTAACTCCACATGAAGCAGAAGAGTTATAAAAAACAGCCTATTACCTCATCAGAAGTTAGCTACCTTTTATTTAAAGTTCCTTATATTATTAAGTTTGTAGGCTTATCTAAATATCTCAGCCAACAGCAGAGCAGCAACACAACTGCACTCACAGAGTGTGCAAGAATAGGTAAAAATAAATATATTGTACAGGGATATCCTGGTGACTTGTGTAGCAGCCTGCTTCATCTTAAACGAGGAGAATTATTTAGTACCAACACACAGTCCTTCACACTGCAAATCCAGCAGCATTAAGTGGGATGCAGGCAAGCTCGGATGAATGGCAGTCGATGTTATTTTTGAAACAAAGCACACATTCCCTCATTCCCAGATGTCTTCCACACAGAGTAAGAGCGATACATTTCTGCTCACCTACAGGTACCTGTGTAATCTATGTGATACAGCAACAATTTAAGTGACCAGACCTCAGCATGATTCTCACCTTTATTATCCTGTCCTTTCGGTCTCTGGGAAGCCACAGCACGTGATTAAGGGGGAAAAAAAAGAAAAGGGAAATAAAAAAGTTAATTTTAGAAAAACGCTTATATTGTCATAGTCACTGCAAACCCCACAGCTTCTGAGGACAGAGAAGAGACTCAAAAAAAATGGCCAGCAGCATCTCAAGGTTTGTTTGGACCTGGGCTGGAGCAGCGTGTTCCACGTATCGCTCAGCACCGGCCTTCCTGAGAAATGGCCCCGGCTCCGGGGAGGAGGCGGGAACGTGCTGTGCCCATGGGGGAAGTTATGGAGAACGATGGAGGTCTAAAGCGGCCGAGAGGGAGAAGAAAGCCTCGCGGGGCCTGCCAGNGGGCGCGCCGGGAGCGCACGGGGCGGGGAGCGGGGGGAAAGGCGCGCGGGGCGGCGGCGCCTCGTGCGCGTGCGCGGGAGCGCTGAGGGGGCCGAGCGGGGTGAGGCGGCCGAGGGGGTCATGGCGGCCCCGGCACCGCCCCGCGGGCCCGCCCAGGGCGCTCGGGGTATCCGGTGCAGTGCACACGCCATCGCTGTGTACGGCTTCCTCGGGAGGAAAAGGTTCTTCAACCAGAGGGTGGTCGGGCACTGGAATGGGCTCCCCAGGGATGTGGTCACAGCACCGAGCCTGATAGCTCAGGATGTGTGTGGGCAACGGC
>VZRR01004106.1:165775-354502 GCA_013398015.1 Oreocharis arfaki | reverse complement strand
CGGGAACCCCCCCCGCCCCCGGCCCCCCCCGCCACTCACTCACCTGAGGGTCAACGCTTGTGGCAGACATAATTCATGCACAGGGCCGCCGTGGTTCAGCAGAGAGCGCCGGGGGACGAGGCAGGGCCGCTCGGCGCGGCGCGGAGCTCCGGGGCCTGGCGGAGGGGCGGCGGCGGCGCCTCCTCTCCCCTCAGGCGGCGGCCGGGCGGGGAAGGGGCCGGGGCCGAGGGGGAGGGAAAGGGGCCGCCTGGCGCCTCCTCGGGGCGCCTTCTCAGGGGACGGCGGTGCGGGCGGCGGTGGCGCGGCTCANGGGTCATGGCGGCCCCGGCACCGCCCCGCGGGCCCGCCCAGGGCGCTCGGGGTATCCGGTGCAGTGCACACGCCATCGCTGTGTACGGCTTCCTCGGGAGGAAAAGGTTCTTCAACCAGAGGGTGGTCGGGCACTGGAATGGGCTCCCCAGGGATGTGGTCACAGCACCGAGCCTGATAGCTCAGGATGTGTGTGGGCAACGGCGCATGGAGGGATTCTTGGGGTGTCTTGTGCAGGGCCAGGAGTTGGACTCGATGATCCTTGTGCGTCTCTTCCAAATGAGGATATTCTCTGATTCTGTCCCTTCTCTATTCCTCCCTCAGCCTTTGCGAGGACTCTTTGCCCACAGGCTCGGATGTGCAAGTTCAGGGGATCACTGAATCTCTGAGACAGAATCACAGAGCTTCCTGAGTCGGAAGGGACCCAGGATCACAGAATCAATTAGGTTGGAAAAGACCTCTGAGATCATCAAGGCCAACCTATGACCCAGCTGCCCTGGTCAGCTACACCAGGGCACTGAGTGCCACGTCCAGTCTTCCCTTAAGCACCTCCAGGGACTGTGACTCCGCCACCTCCCTGGGGCCACCACCAAGGTCTAATCACCCTTTCTGTGAAGAAATTCCTCCTAATGTCCAGACTAATCTTCCCCAGGTGCAGCTTAAGACTCATCTATTGACAGCAAGGATCATCAAAGCCCAGCTCCTGTCCTGGCACAGGACACCCCCAACAATCCCACCACGTGCTGAGGGCATTGTCCAAATGCTCTTTGAGCTCTGCCAGGCTCGGTGCCCTGATCACTTTCCCAGGGAACCTGTTTTAGTTCACCCATTGCCCCAAGAGCTTTGGGAGCCCCATTTTCCCTCACACCAGCCCATGGCAGCCACGGCTGGGATGCCCTGGCAAGAGGATCACAGCCAGTCTGACCACTGGCAGCAGCTGCCCTCAACATGGATTTTTATCAGATTAATTAATTTTTTTTTCCTTCGAGCTGTTTTGTAGAACCTGGGCTGAATTGTGGGCCCTTCACATATGTAGGGATTCCAGCAGGGCCAAGGTGTAAGTTCCACAAGTTACAAAGTCTTCTACTATCTCCATGCTTAATTTTGGGGGTAAAAGTGGCAAATTTTGGTCCTTGTGAAATACACTAAACAACACAGTCACGCTTTTCTTTAGATGCAGTTAAAACCAGAGTCTTATCTCTGTCCACATGTTTGGAAGTTGTTAGCTGGAGTTTGTACTTACTATTTGAATAAAATATCTGAAATGAAGATTATTATGTCCACTTTTGTCCCTTTTCTGATCACAACATGAAGAAGAAAGAGCGCCTGGAGATGCTTCGGGTTCTCTGTTTGACTTAGGTAGCAAGTAATAATTGGTATTTTCCTAGAATCCCAGAATGGTTCAGGTTGGAAGGGACCTCGGAGATCATCTTGTTCCAATCCCTGCCGTGGGCCGGGACACCTGCCACAATCCCAGGTTGCTCCAAGCCCTGTCCCACCTGGCCTGTTCCAATTCTGTTGTCTCTAGTGTAGTTATGGAGCAAGTCGGTGAATCCCTGCTCTTGGCAGTCCCTGAGGGAGCTGGAGAGGCCGTCCAAAGCACAGAGCTTCAAAAAAAACAGGACAAAAAAGTGATCAGCATGGCTGGAGGGACGAACATGTGTGTGGAAGGAGAAGGGAAAGGCTGGATGCCTGGGTGATGGGCACTGCTCCGAAGTCCGTGTGATAGTGTATGTTCACATCTCGATATAGAAACGATGTGACTATGAATCATCCTCGCCAGGAGAGCATGTGGGCAGAATGTTAGAGCTCTCTCTGCTTCAGCATCCCCGTGTACAGGGGGCTGCTCTTAGGCTGTACCTGCTAGATTAGACCCAAAGGCAGCATGTCACATATATACATGCATGTACACATCTAGGTCTTTGTAGGAATATTTTTTTGTCTTTTGCATTTGGAAAATGTGATTTTTTTTTCGTCCTGATAACGCTAAGAATGATATTGTCTATCTGTTGAGAAGTGCATAATCTTTTAGAAATAAAACCAGTAAGATGAAAAGTGTCAGTAGAAGGGTATGGATAAGGCAATATTCATATTTATATATCTCTATCTATTATATAACTCAGGATACTTTTAGAGTGTAACACTGTAACCCAGGGGGTGACACAGGGTTTAGTTTGGTTTTGTCTTAGTTGAAAGAAATGTGTTCTTCTTGTTTAAGAAAAAGTTGTACTTATATTTTCCTTCCTTTGCTATCACTTTCTGAAATCTCAGAAGAGTTCATGTGTAAGCTACAGAATACTTTCATTGGTGTTTTTATTTATTTTTTTTAATTGAGATTTTATTTAGTAATTTTATGCACCCCTCTCTGTTATGAGCAGGAAGGAAAATCAAATACTGCTATAATGGAATCATCTCCCTCCTGCACCCCACACCCCCATGGCGTGTTCCCAAACCAAGGATCCAGCACTCACTTCCATCATTTTAGGGTGAAAAATAAGAGCAGACACACAGAGAAATTGTATCTGTTCTTCTCTCCTGTTTCTCATGTCACTGACACATTGTTTGTGAAAACATGAGGAGGGAAATCATATGCAAAGAGTGTGGCCTGTGAACAGATCCCATCTGACATCAGCATCACACATGCTGTTCCCTGCAAGACAACTTCCTTGGAAAGCTGTGGCAAGGAGCTCAACGGAGCAACGACTGAGAACAGGGACTCTCCCCTGTCTCCCTCTTGAGCTTCATCCTTGGCAACTCCTTCTTGCTGCTGTCGTGTGGTTTCCATTAAATTGTGAGGTCAGTCCGTCTTTGGTTCCTCTGAGTTGTGCATTTGTCCCTGCAGCTCTTTGCAGTGACTTCAGGTTGCTCTGTTGTCTTTCTTCCTCGTCTTTCAATCTTGCCATTGATTATTGATACAGGGACAAAATAAACCTATTCCAAGCCGATTTGCATGGAGAAAAGCAGATGATTGTATTGTGAATAGCTCAAGAATAGATCTTTCTGCCTGTTGCCCAAGCAATATTCAGGCAGCCAGGCACGTTCTGTGCAATGAAAACACAGTCCAAACTATAGCAGGATTTAATTGGAAAATCAGATGTTCTATGATTCTTGATGGCTGATTTTCTGCCAATTATAAAGTAGGATGAGCTCCATTAGAATCACAACAATGCCTGAAAAATCGTTCTTTACAGGTAATTTAATGGCTGAATGGTGGAACTTTGGTCACAAGTGGGTAAGAATCTCTTCCGAGGAGCTGTTAGTTTTATTGGTGAACAATTTGGACTTGCAATGCCACTCAGTTTACATGAGGCTCCAGGTCTTCTGTTCCTGTACCTCCTGGCTTGGAGTAGGTAAAGGGGATAGAGCCCAAATGTGAGGCTCCTCCATGTCAGAATCAGAAGGAACTGGGAAATTATCAGAGTCAGTCAGAGGGAGAGGAAGGAGCACAATTCACCTTTGGGGAAACTTGCCATCTGCTACTCAGGAAGGAAAAAAGCAAGGGAATAAAGCTTATGTTTTCCATACTCACTGTGGGAATGTACTTAGCCCTACAGTTCTCTCCTCAACTTTAATTTCTATTCCCAGTCCCTGTGCTGCTGCTCAGGCCTCTAAGCACTCTGCTTGCTCTTTGGATCTTTGCATTGTTGGTCTGCTGAAAACTGGAAATAGTTCATTCAATTTGCAGCACCATTTAACTTTTGCAGATTTTTTTCAAGTATTCAGAATGTTATGGGGAGCAAAAAAAGGACCACGAATAATGGGTTTGGGGTTGTTCTTTATTTCTTTTTTCTTTTTTTTTTTTTTTTTTTTGCTCATGATGTTTGGGTTCGCCAGCGAGGGCAAGAAGGGGTAGAAAACTGAATGAAGAGAAAAAATGACCCTTGAAAAAGAAACTCACATTTTTCAGCTCCAAAAGCCATTTAGAAAAATAAAAGAGAAGCTATTTTCTACAAACACTTTCCTTTGAAAAAGAAGTGAACAGTTGTCAACCCACTCTTCAACAGGAAAAATATTTTTTATAATAGGCTGGACGCTGAAACCATGAAGTTATGAAAGAGTTTTCCTTGTTCCAAAGAACTGGTATATTAGTTTGCTTTCCTTTCAGATCACAGTAGGATTTTAAGGCCAGTTCCTCTATTGATTTTTTGAGTATCTGCTGTGTTTTGCAGATTTTCCTTTTCATATGTACTGTGTTCTGTTCTGTGGGCTGGGATATTAATAGGATTTGATTTGAAGCACTTTCATGAATCATGTTGCAAGCTACATTTAGCTATTCCTAACTATTACAATACCTGAAGTTTTGAGGCAATCAAATGCTGTGGTAGTGGGGGCCAGGGGAAGGAATTAGGGCAGGAGATTGAAAGGTTTGAATCCCTAGGAAATCACTTCACAGAGCAGGTATTTGTTATTCACCTGTGCATTAGCTCCAGCAGTCTCTCTGTATGGTATGTGTACTTTTTACAAGAGCACACAGTGATAGGATAAGGGGGAATGGCTTTAAACTAAAAGAGGAGAGATTTAGGTTTGATGTAAGGAAGAAGTTCTGTGCTCAGAGGGTGGGGAGGCCCTGGCACAGGGTGCCCAGAGGAGCTGTGGCTGCCCCGTCCCTGCAAGTGTCCAAGGCCGGGTTGGACGGGGCTGGGAGCAACCTGGGACAGTGGAAGGTGTCCCTGCCCATGGCAAGGTTGTGAAGGGAGAAGAGTTTTAAGGTCCCTTCCAACCCAAACCATTCTGGGATTCTTTGACTTATGTCATTCTATGATTTACTTACTCCAGGCTTCCTGAATTAATGATCGTTAATGTGTGGAGAAATAAATAATTTTTTAGTATTAATGTGTTAAATTTGTTTTTCATTATTATTGAAAAGTCCACTGAGGGAAGTGCAGCAAGGAAAATGTTGATAGGCAGAGAAGATCCCTGTAGATATATAGCAGGACTTGTTATGGGGAAAGAAAAACTCAAGCTGCATGAAACAGCAAAGTGAGACTTCTGATCTTTGCCCTGCCCTGAGGGAATGGCTCTGTGTTTGTCCCAGGGGTGACCACTCACCTTCCAGTGTGTCTTGTCACTATTCACTGAGTTGGATCCTGCTTCCTGTCCACAGTGGATTTGTTTTATGGATGCTGCAGAGCTCTGTGTCGACATCCAGCAGTGTGCTTTGGTCCCTCAGGACTGCCCTGGGAGCAGCTGAGCAGATGGGCACCCTCACGGGTGTTCCTGTGGCAGGAGAGTGCCAGCAGCTCCCCAGAGAGCAGCAGTGCAGGTGGTGTGCAGGACAGGACCAGCTGGCCCTTCAGTGGGAAGGAAAGGGAAAGACAACACACGAGGAGGAGGCAGCCAGAAGAGGAAAAGAGAGGCCCTAAATGGAGAAACAGCAGCTGTCATCTGTGTCTAGGGCTTTAATTGTAATGATTTTGTCTGCTCTGCTTCAGGCTGCAAAGCAGTTCTGTCACAGGGTCTGAATGTTTGATTCTGAAAAATGGATCCATGTCTTCATAGTGGCTAGTATCTGAGTGAGCGGGAATAGGATTTATGCCATAAATTTGCTTGATATCCAGTCCCTTTACACATCAGTTGCAGTGCAAAGCTATGGTGTCTCCTTTTGTGTCCCAGCCTCTTCATTTCTTCACCAGTGCCAACTGATACCTTTTTTTCTCCTGTTATAAAAGCCTCTTTCCTCAGTAAACTCCTAATTTATTGATGAAAGCACAATAGTCTTCCTCGAGCTAAGCCACACAGAACAGCTCCATCCCCTTCCAGCTGTGTAGCACCTTGAGGGTAGAGATGCTGAATTCTGCTGGAGTTTTTCCAGGGGCTCCACTCACTCCAGTGCTTTCAAGCTCTTCATTATGCTGTCTCCAGCTATACTCTGGCCCTTGTATTTATTGATTGCTTTCCTTCCAAATCAGGCTGATTATAGCAAGCAGATTTTTGATTAATTATGTTTATATTACTTTCTCAATCGAGTGTTTCCAATCACTGTCTAGTGATGGCACTGTTGATCATTATCAGTGATCTGTCCTGGACTCTTGATTGATGTTTACTGATTCCCACATTTGTTTATCACTAGCTCATGACACTCTTCATTTTAAGGAGCATTCAGAAGTTCAGTAGGACATCTTAATGCTCTGAAAAGGAACTGAAAATGTATGACTTGCTGGAAAAGCTCAATGTGAGTTGCCTACAACACATTACTGAATATGTCATTTGCTTCCCAAATTTTGGTGTGCTAAAATAAAACCCTCTTGTTTATACACAGTGACTTGTGTTTACTTGCTTTCAGCACCACACTTGGTGTCATTTCATCTTCTGCTGCAGTCCTTACTGGTCCTTCTCAGCTTTCCTATGCTGGTGAAATGTTCCCCCCAAAATCATGAGTGTATCCCCACAGATAATCAACCTCAAACCTAGTTTTAATGATGGAAGAATGTTATGTATACAAGAAAAAAACCCCAAATAACCACTGCCAGAAACAGTCAAAGGCTGACAATTAACTTAGAAGCTGCTTTTGAGCTTCTCTGAGATTTATACAGCTTTTCCCTCTTTGACAATCAGGCTGTGGGTACCCCTAAAACAGGTGGAGTTGTGCACACCTTTGAGAAGCCAGGTGGTTATAAGCAGTAGAAGATGAGGTCATTGCTTGTAAAATGCTTCATAAAATCAGATTTATCAATCACTCATATTGATTAACAGGTGATTTGCTACAGCCCATCAGCAGACCCCAAACAGCCTCTGTAGGAGGGATTTTGTTAACTCTATCCCTTGGATTTTTAGGATGCATTCTTCCAAAATCAGCACAGACTTAGAACAGGATCCATGGAGCGGAAGATAATGTGCAATTATCTTTATATGTATTTTATTACAGAGAAATTCACTAAGGATGAACCTCTCCAACGCATTCTCTTGTTAGAGGATTCTGTAAATGTCATATAAAAGCACTGCCCTCTACTGCTCAGGGGCTTTCATTAACGAGTATTTAATTAGAAAAAACCCAACACTCTTCTTTTTAATGAGAATGTTTGTATAGGCTTGCCTGCAAAAAAGACTCTGGATCTTTTTGTTAAAAGAAGAAAGCTAATTTATCGTTTCTGAAAAGCATAAACCACCCATGTTCTTGTGTTTACATAGAGAGCTGATATTTTGTCTACAGTTAAGAATAAGCTTTATGCATCTCCTCAGGCAGAAACGTGGTGAAGAAAAACACATTTTCGAGTAGCTTCACCTTTCAAAACTATCCTTAAAATCTTCCATTCTGTGGAATTGTGACCACAGGAAGGCAAAGGAATAGGAAGATTTCAAGTTGGGAAGACACAGTGATGGAAAAAGACTTGATACCCAAAGTAAAGTCACTGCAATCTGTTCAAGCTGTCTGGAGAAAATCCTTGTTGCTATTTATCTTCTAATTTTACAGTACATTTTCTTAAGAAATGTAAGGTGCAAAACACAAGTGAAAACAAGCTGATAAGATGCAGCAATACTGCTATTAGAGTCACAGCAACATAGGGAGGTGACAGCCGTTACACCATAGGAGTCAGGGTGTCACACCTGGCACTAGGCTGAGTTTTAACAAGATCAGTTATTTTCTGGAGAAAGTTTGAGCTTCACTTTATGCCTTTGCCTTGTGACTCCTGTTTATAAAGATGAAATTTGGACTCGTTAGCCAATAGAGAACTTCAGCCCAAACCCAGCCAATTGGGGGCAACTAAGCATTATAAATGGCCTCTGAGGCAGGTGGGGTCACTTATTCCTTGGCAGTGTTTCTGCTTTGGGAGAGACTTCTGAGGAGAGGAGGTTCTTGTGTGAAGCTTGTGGTGTTGAGAGACTTTTAATTCATGGATGCTTTCTGGGGTCTTGTTAGTATGTTTCAGGTAAAGCTGGGGTTGGTTTGGTTTTTAATAGTTTTATTTTTATTGTGTTAACTGTTGGTATGAGCTGTAACATTGCTTTGGCTTTGTATTACTGTGCAAGTAGCAGGCTGTGGAAAAACATTAGTTTTTAGTAGTGCTATACCTATTAAAATTTTAATTTGGGTTGGGGAGTCTTGTTAGCAGAGTTAATGAATCTTCTGCTGAGCATGTTAATATGTAGGTAAACCATAATGGGGTTCTTAATAAGCAAAAGATAAACGTATTTTTTTCTCCTGTGTTGTACCTCTTAATAAAAAGTTTTTTGGGGAAAAAATAATTTTCTTTGTGAAACCACAACTTGAAAGCTGTGAAGCTTGGTATTGTGTGCTTTCTAGGTAGAGGAAGGCTGAGATAACCTGGCCATTGTTTCTGTGAAACCCAGAATCTGGTGTAGCTTAAGAGTTATAGCTTTTGTTTCGTTAGGGCTCAAGATGAGAGCAGCACTGACTGGGGAGCTGTGCCTGGTGAACGAGCTTCTGTGTTCTGGAGCAAAATCTGCTGTGAAGGCAAACAATCTGTCTGCTCCTCAGTCTGCTTAGCCTGCAAATTCTGCTGGGCATCAGTGACTAATGGCTTCGGAGTTTTCTTTCTATATGGACTTTTCTTTCTACCAGTGGCGTAGTTCTTGAGTAGCTGCTTTATTGTATTAAATAAAGCACAGTTTCTGAAAGAGATTGTTAGAGCCTTTTCCTCCATCTCTGTTTTCTGTCATTATAGAATGAAATTCTGGGTGCTAATGAATTTTTTCTTCCTTGATACCTTTTATTGGGAGAGGCATATGGCTGAGCAAGCTTGGTTTTGCACCTTTCACTTGGTTACATCTTGTAGGGCCTTCACCCCAAAGGAATTAAGTTGTTCCTGGTTCTCAGCTGTGTCATGGTAAGGCCTTTCGAAAGTGTCTTTGCCAGCCATAGGGAAAGTGTTGGATGCAGTAGCTGAGTTGCTGTTCAGCTTAATCAGCCAGGGAAGGGCTGTTACCTTAAACAGGATGAGGGCTTGGATAATTAGGCACTGGTAACTTCTTTAATTTCACTCTTCCTCTTGCACAGAAGGAGCACTGAGCAGAAAATGATGAACTAGAAAATCCTTGATTTAAGGACATCACCTCATAGAAACTGCACCTGATTATTTTAGGTTATGGCTTGGAAAGGTTCTCTTTTATAGAGCTGTTTCTGCATACTCATTGCTTAACAATCATGACAATAAAGTCATGAAAAATCTACTGATGTTTTGTGTGGTGTCTGGCTGTAAATGGGAGATTGAGACATAATTGTTTGGGTGTGGCTGTTCTCTGTTTTGTTATGGCATGCCTGGTTTGGGGAATAAAAAAAAAGGAGAGCTTTTTTAATGCTAGTTTAAAGGCTGAGCAAAATGGCTGGGGATTTATCTTGCAGAGCAGATGCCAAAAGCTGGCTTGGTGCAGCCTGGGAGGCAGCACAGGTTTTGCCCTCCCCTTTCTGTTCCATCTTTCCTGTAAATTGGCAGAGGGGCTTGGAAAGCGCTGGGCTCTTCCCATCAGACACCAGTGAGTGCTCAGCAAAAGTTCAACATCAAAGTACAGAAACACAAGGTCTGTGACTGGGCTGTAATTCTGAAACAAGCTCGGCTTTGTTGAGACCAGGAGCTTTCCGGAATGCGCGTGGGGATGAGGAATAATAATGCGGGGTGAGTGCTGCCGGGCGCTGGGAACGCAGCTGACTGCTCTGGGCTCTCTCATCCTCTCTTTCAGAGCACAGCCATGGGGGATGCAGCACCAGCAGGGCAGCCTGAGCCCAGGGGTGCTCGCTGCCAGCTCTTTGATTCCAGCATGAGGAGCGTGGCGAGGAGACTGAGGACTTTCCAGCGGTGGCCCCGCACCGCCCCTGTGTCTGCCCGGGATCTGGTCGAGGCTGGATTTTTCTACGTGGGCCCCAGGGATGAAGTGCAGTGTTTCTGCTGTGGTGGTGTCCTGAAGGACTGGAGACCTGGTGATTGCCCCATAATAGAGCACCTGAATTTCTTCCCTTCCTGTAAATATGTCTGCGGTGAGGATGTTGGGAACCAGGAGATGCTGTCGCTGCAGGAGATCTTTGACACTGTGGATGGGCAGTTCCTGAGTCTCTTGCAGGGGATAGTCAGTGAGGAGGCAGCCCTGCCCAACGAGCCAGAGTACCCCGAGATGGCCACAGAGGAGATGAGACTGTCTACGTTTGAGAACTGGCCACAAAATTCCCACATGCATCCAGAGCAACTGGCTAGAGCAGGGTTCTTTTACACAGGTGGGTACTCTGGGGAAATGTTCTTGACTCTTACTCAAGTTAACTTTTGGAAGTTTCACTGTTTTATTGGTCTTACACATACCTGTGAGTGTGTGTATTGTAGTTAGAAACCACATCCTTCCTTCTGCCTGTGCTGTCTCACTTGCTGCTTGTGCAGAATTCGTTTCAACATTTAACTCCTGTTTGGGTACTGAGGGGTCCACTAGTAAATTCCTCCTTGCCAACAGGAATGGAAAAGGTGATATGTTTTAAATGGATGTTTTCCTGACAGAGATGTGTGTGCTTTAATATCCATTGAGTGTATTGTTGCACTTCTAGAAGGACTTGAGGAGCTTGGTGTGTCACATTTTGTGTAGGCTCTGTCTTGCACTGAAGTCTTTTCTTTTCAAAACCCCAAATCTGAGTGAAACCTGCATGGAGTCAGCCCATCTGGCTGACACCGTGGCTTGTTGCTCTAAAGACTCTTGATTTGAAATACAGAAATAAGATAGTTTTTTTTTTAAAGTTAAAATTGGCAATATTTCTTGTAATCATGTGTATGTGAATATCAATGTAATGTTATTGTTTCCCTTTGAGAATGCTTTGCTGGTTAGGTAAAAGGTTTGAAGAAATACTCATCTCTGAATTGACCAGTCAGAGGAAACATTTGCACTGTGGCAGGTTGTGGTTAGTGAGCAGAGTGTGTTCACAGGTATAGCTGATGACAGCTCTGCTCTCAGTGCAGGCAGGGGGATTGGATGGGGGGTTGTGCATGGGAGCTCAGCTGCTCTCATGGATGCTGCCTGTTAGCTTGTGACCCTCTTCTGGAATCATCTCAACCTGCTGCAGCTCTGGGAGCTCAGGCTGGGTTCCTGCCCCTGTACAATGTGCACAGTGTTGGTAAGTTATGTGTTCATCTCTTCTGCCCAAAGCCTGTGTTTTGTGCTGAGTTCTTGCACTAGGTTCTCACTCAGGGTTAGTGTAGAGCATGTAGTGTCTCAGATATCAAATAATCTCTTGATCTCCTTTTCAGGACAAGGAGATGTAGTGAGGTGTTTTTACTGTGATGGAGGTGTGAGGAGCTGGTCCTTCGGAGATGATCCTTGGAGGGAACATGCCAAATGGTATCCAGAGTAAGTCGGTCTTGGTTAACAAACACCTCTCATAGCAAGGCCAAAAGATAGGTCATGCATTTCACACTGATAGTTTTCTTTCATGAGATTAGAAATATTTAGATCCTCTCGCCTTAAAGGCAAAATAAAATGTTCAAGCTCAGGTGGAATGGCACAGTTCAGATTTGAGATTTTCTAATTTGACCTAGAGTTCTACGAGTTCAATTAAAATAACTTTCTTTGGCATCAAAGAAGAGCCTTCATTACTCCTACTCCGAGGTACAAGAAGAAATGTATTGTAAACCTCGGGTTTCTGCAGCAGTTCTTGTCCCTTTCCTGTGAACTGCTCTCTCATCACAGTTCCTGTGGTTTATTCTAAAGCATGTTAGAACTGAGCTCATCTTGGGCCGAAGTGAAGACTGAATTAAGGGGGAGGGACCACGATCCTCTTCCTGCCAGCCTTTGTGCAAGAGGTGGGCAGGAGAAAGCCTGTCTTTAATGGATATATAGCAGTTTGCTTATTGCCCATAGTACCCTTTGCTTCTAAAATTCAAACTACTACTGCTAGTTTCACTTGGGAGATCCTGTGCTAATGTATTTAAACCTCTCTGCTCATAGGTGTGAATTTTTACTGCACTCAAGGGGGAGAGAATTTGTTAGCAGCATTCAGACAACCTTTTCTACCACCCTGCTGGTCCCAGTGAGTCATGAATATTTTGTGTGTAGTGGATTAGGTTTGGTAGATGGGGGAGTTTTGAACACGCTTCTTTTTGTGTCATTTTCAGAGACACTCCTGGGATCAGACCGAGCAAGACTCCTCTCCTTCCCAAGGTCAGTGCTGTAACTCCATGGTGTTTTATCTTCTGGTGAACGTGGTGTAGTCTGAGTTCCACAATCCCACCCCAGCTCCTGTGACCTCTGTAGACATGGTGCTTGTGAGATGCTTTGATATTCTAGGAGCTGTTTCACTTTGGTTTTAGGAAGTGGTCTCTAGCTCAAGAAACAAAATTATTTGTTCTTGTGAGACCTGAGTCTAAGGCCAGATACACTTAGCTAGACTGGAAATCCTGTGAGTTTTGAGTGCTTGCCTAACTTAGCTTTGGCTTTTACTTGCTCTTGCTGTTGATGTCTGTCTGTAAAGTCTTTCACTACAACATTTTAAATGTGCTTGATAAGAAACTGGAGAAGAGTGGAGGGTCTAGATGTTCATGAAAATGTTACTCCTGGGGATTATTCCCACTTATCAGTTGCTCCCAGAAATGTAAGTAGGTGAAGTTTGGCTCTCATAAGCTTAAGCAAGTCCTTGAGCCTTTGAAGAGACTGCCAGCTGAATTTCCTACTTCTGCTGTTACTGATGAGTGGTTGAGGTAGGAGAAGCTTCAATTGGGATGTTCCACTTAATGCTCATGAAAGCAGTTCTGAGGCTCCTGTTCTTGGATGTGAAAACAAAGATGAGGATTCTGGGCTGATGCCAAACACAGGAGACTATGTTCACTGATTAAAGTAAAATAAACCATCCAAAACAAGTGTCTAGGCTTTTATGAAATTGGTTTTGGTTAACTTTTTGTGAATTATGATTTGAAGTAAAAAAATAAATGTGGATGTTAATCTAGCTACATGGATAGCTTGAGGAGTGTTCTAGAATATATTGATGCCATCTTATGTAGAACACCTTCAAGGAGTGGCACACTTTTTGCCCAAAGCTCTGCATTTTTTGTAAAGTATCTGTTCACTGCTTTACAGATCCTCTGAGGGATTGGAAATTGCTGGCTCATCCTTCTGAGGGTCAGAGTGTCATAGTGCAGAATGTCCTGCAGATGGGCTTTGACCCCACCTGGGTGGCAAAGCTGGTAGAGAATAAATTTGTGCTGACTGGGACTTTCTACCTGTCCGAGTCTGAGCTGATCTCAGACCTGCTGCAGCCAGGCAGGGGGGCCAGCAGCAGTGCAGGAGGAAGCAGAGGTAGGCCTGACTCACACCTGGGCTGGGGGATGTTTAACCTCTTCCTCACTGCACCTGGAGCACTGCTGGGAGTGTCTTGAGGGTCTGCCTTCACTCTGCCCAGGCTGGAATTAAGAGGGGCAATGCCCCCCAAGTGTGCCTTTCCTTGGGAGGCTGAGCAATGAGGCTCTGATTTAAAGACACCTGGAGAAGCTGTGGTTATTGGGGTGTCAGGGGCTGTATCTGCCTGCACTGGGCTGTTGTGGGGATATCCTTGGTGCTTCCTGCTGCCCTCAGACCTGCAGGAACTGGCAGCTCCACAACGTGGAGGCTTGTACATAGATTCACATCTGAACCAGACAGAGGCAGTTGTCTGAAGCAAAGCTTCTGGGATGGATGATCACTCCAAGCCTACTTAAAATTGGATCAATAACCTGATCAGAAACAGCCATACTTCTTGTCTAGATAATATATATTTTCCTTAACTTCTGTCTGTGTTATCTGCTTTGTGAAGTCTGTTTGCCAAGTGGGGTTTACTTGAAGATGCAGTTCCGAAGCTCCTGCCTCCACAGCTTGGTCTTCCATTTCTGTGATTAGCATGGGAAAAAAAAAAATCCACAAACCTGAAATTTTGATTAGATAGTAGCACAGGAGCTGGGATGACCAGCTGATGTGATAGATAAACCAGCTTTGAGGAGAGAATGTGATGTGGACAGACAGGCATTGGCAGGGAGGTGAACTTACCTGAGAAGCACAACAGAGAACAAATTTTTTACTAAATGCTTCTGAGGTCCAGGGCATTTCATCTTTTCACACAGCACTGTCTGGAGAGGGATAAAGGGGGTAGCATTTAATACCATCTTCTTTTCTGGTTGTGCAGGTGCTGATCAGAGAGAGACTGGAACATCAAGACAGGAGATGCAATCTGTGCAGCAGAAGGAATCAGGTGCTCTGGGCTGGCAGTGGTGGGGAATTGAGCTTCAGCATAACTGGGAGCAGTTGAAGCATAACAGTATCAGTAGTCATTATACTAACTCATTTTTTCGGTTTTGAAGGGGACTGTGTGCTGGTTTGAGTGGTACCTAAGCACAGAAACTCTTTTTCAGGGATTGGAATGCCCCTGCGAGGCAGCTGTTACAAAAAATATCCAGTTTATTGGGGTAATTTATCTTCCACAGTAAATGCTGTTGATCCGTGTCCCTGCTCAGTCCAGAACATGTAGATAAGCTGAATCTTGTGTAGATAAGCCAGTCTACAATAGCTGTAGTTTTTCAGCTTAGGTGAAACTTGCCTCAGAGATACTTTTGCCATCTTCACAGTCTCTGAACAAAACAATAGGCGAGTTGCAGTGTGACTTCCTAAGCTGTCACAGCTGGCACTCTGGAGCTGTGGCAGCACTAACAGTTTGGGCTTTTTTTTTTTTCTCTTTTGGTAAAGATGAGTCTCAGCTGAGCACAGAAGAGCAGCTCCGCCGCCTGCAAGAGGAGAGGATGTGCAAAGTGTGCATGGACAAAGATGTGTCTGTTGTGTTTGTTCCCTGTGGCCACCTGGTAGCTTGTGGAGAATGTGCCCTCAATCTGAGGCTGTGTCCCATCTGCAGAGCTGTCATCCAGGGCAGTGTGAGAGCTTTCATGTCCTGAGCCATGCTGCACCTGAGGGGAAAGATAAGTCTGTACAACCCGTTCATAACTCAGCAGAGGGAGGAGATAAGTAAAGAGTTTGATGCTGGAGTATTCTTATTTGCAGGGTAGCTTGGCATAAGTGTGAAAACTCACTAAATGTGCCTCCCATGCACAGTGTTTCTAGGAAGAGCTGCTGGTTTGACGTACTCTTGCTGATCTTGCTGTAGGACTGCTCCAGGAAGACTCTGCTGGGTTCTTTTGTCCTCCAAAATGAGGCTTTTGTTGACAGAGATTCTCCTTCTCAACATTTTTGTGTTCTCAAGTGGATCTTTGCTCTCTGTGTTGAAATCAAAGGCTGTTTTCAGCAGACTCTCTGGTTCTTTCTCACTCACTTAGCAGTTGTCTAGAGGTTGTTCTGCTAGGGATTCCTTCAGGAAGTTTGATTGAAAATGGGAGTATTTTTTGTACAAAATGCATCCCATTGAGACTAGAATACTCAGCAGCAATGTGTTGTGGGGGAGGGAGAATCTACCTTTTTCTCCCCTCTTTGTTGAATTTTCAACAACTGATGAAATGTTTCAGTAATACTCAAATTTGCATAACTAAGTGGAAAAGCCTGGCCTGATTCTCCAAGCTCTCAGCTGACCTCCCCAGGTGAAAGGCTCTTTGCTCAGGGTCACTGGATGGTCTCCTGGAAGCTTCTTATGGACCTCTTCCCTGGCTGTTGGGTACTATCCTGCTAGAAAATGGCTCTGGAAACACACATTTTTAGAACATCCTTCTTATTTAAAATGGAATATTCCATCATGTAGCCAAAAAGAGTGAGTTTCATCCACAGTACCCCTTGTTGACTGAAGGGGAAAGGAAATATGTTTTTAAAAATGAACTGTTCTTTTTCATGGAATAAAATTTTTCCTTTGTCTAACTCAGAGGTCTGAGAATCTGATTCTGGTGCAATTCCCTACTGGGAGAGGGGTGTGGTGGTGTCCTAAGCTGCTAGAGTGACATCAGGTTGTAAATCACATCTGTCCTTCAGTGCTGCATGGGCATGAGTAAGAGAAGCAACTGTTCTCACCATCCATGAGTTTCCTTTGGAATTCACCAGACAGCACGTGGGTCACAGAGTCTTTGAATGGTTTGGGTTGGAAGGGACCTTAAAGCTCATCTCATTCCAACCCCCTGCCATGGGTAGGGACACCTTCCACTATCCCTCTTGTTCTAAGCCCCATCCAACCTGGCCTTAGACACTTCCAGAGGCAGCCACAGCTTCTCTGGGCACCCTGTGCCGGGGCCTCACCACCTTCACAGAGAAGAATCTTGCTCTTCCAGATTCTCCTAAACTGCAAAAGAAGGGATAAGGATGCAGGAGAACAAGGATCTGATATGTGAAACTGCAGATGGGGAATAATTCTGCATCTGAACTCTTTGCAGAGGTTTGGTAGGTGGCTCTTCAGTGTGTCTGTGGCTCTGGAACTGCTTCTCTTTGGTTCCAGCTGTGGTTACTAAACAGGCTTATGGGCTTGCCTATGAGTGACTGTAAGGTGTCATCTGTCTGTGCATCACAGGGGAGGGCAGCTCTCTTCACCTCTGCCTTCAGAAGAACAGAATATCAGTGCAGTTCTTGGCAAAGGTGAGAGAAATTAAAAGTTGACTGGTTTAAACTCTGCAACTCTTGGAGGAATTGGCTGGGTCTCTGCCAGACCCAGTGGCTTTCCTAGGGAACAGAATGTCACCACCATGCCAAATTAGGTGTTGTCTAGGTTCAAGATATCCTTGGCTTTGTTTTGCCTCTATAAATAGAGCAAAAGCTTATAGTTTAAATAGGTGTGCTAACCTGAGAAGCGAAAACAGCAGCTCAGTGCTGGAATGGTGTTATTTCCTCCCGAACTCACCTCAGACCAGAACCTAAGCAAGGCTGGAAATGGACCAGCTGGTTCTGGGGCTTCTCCTATTGAACACTTTGAAAATTGTGGCTTTTCCACATCAGGAAGGGAGGAGCTGGTTTGTTTCCTGTGGGGAAATGTCCCTTCAGACAGAAACAGGTACCACGTTGTTCTTTGGCGAGAAGCAGCTCCATCGATGTGTGTCCCCAACAGAGGGCACTCCGGGCCTGGAGAAAAGGGAACCCACCGGAGCACCACCTTCAGCTGCTCCCGGCTCACGCTGGGGCTGGCACGGGGTGGAACGGACTGGCACCCCGTGCCCTCACGGAACAGGGTCACTGTGTCACCTTGTGGTGCTAGGGGCGGGTCTAGCACAAGCAGAGCACCAGGAGGAGTTCCCAGAGCATGAGGCTGAATGGCTCTGCTAATGAAAGCTGGAGGAGGTAATTAAGTATGGAATATGACCCCTGGTAGCTTTGTTTCTTCTCAGACTGGTTGTTTTTTTTCCTTATGATTAATGGCAGTCATTGACACTGCACGTTATAGGCTTACCTGAATGTGGGCTTGGTGTTTGTTTTACTTCTCTTAATTGGTGCTTTATGCTACAATGCACACAGGCAATGGAGTGGTAGTTCTGAAACTACTCAGTCATCACACTTTTATTTAATTGATCTTTATCAGTGTGTATTAAAGCCAAGGGGCAATGCTGTTAAGTGCATAATTTGATGTCATATCTCTTTAGAGTACTTGGCAAGTGGTTTTGATCAGTTTTATTGGTGAAAGTGGCATCAGGGCTTGGTCACTTGGAGAGGTGTAGTGTTAAAAACATGCAGACCTCCAAATAATTCCAGAAGTTCCCTCTTACTACCACCTAAAAAAATTGCTTCCTGAAACTAACACTGAAATGTGTTACCTGTTCAGAGCTGAAATTGTGCTTTTTCTACCATCTGTGTTGAATTTTGGTACCTCCTGGTATCTGATTGATAATATTCTCTCTGAGGAAAAGAAATTGTATTAAACCAAAAAGTGTGAAGTCAGTGCTTTCTGAGAGAAGGAAAGATTAATTTAAAAAGCCACAAATAAATGAAATCTTTCATTGGAAAATCTCATTAAATAGAGGAAGTGTATTGTACTTCTTTCGGGTTTTCTCTCTCTCCAGGGAATGTCAGGTGGGCAGGCAGCAATGAGTGTGATCCAGAAAGGAAGTGAATAAAGGAGAGGTGGAGAAAGTGTTAACACTGCTCTGTGTGATCTCAAAATGGAGAGTAGCTTGTGTTTCACTGGTATTTCTTAGCTTGATAGTGACACAATATTACTAATAAGGGAGGTAGCTGTGCTTTGTCAGGCAGAGCTGTCAGGGATGAGCTTTTTTTCTTTGGGTTATTAAACTAGGATGAAACTGGTTGTCTGTTTTGCTCAGGTGGAAGCTGTGGCTTTTGGTGGCTAAAAGAAGGGAAAAAACCCTACAGAAAACAACATTTTTACTTGTAGCTGCCCCCAAGCAGAGCTCAGGATGTCTGGGTGTCTGGAATAGAAGTCACACAGAAGCAAAAAATATTCTCTCAGTGCTTATACACTTGGGTTTATAAAAGAGGATTTTGCTTCCTGGGCCCTTTGGAATGAGACAAAAAAAAAGCTGCATGTTCTCTCTTTGATTTAGCACTTAACGTTTTTATTTTTTTAAAATCCTTCCCTCACACTTCTCCCTAGCATGGCTTCTAGCTTGACCCTTCTGAAAAGCATTTCTCAAAAAATGCCAAGTAATCCCAAACAGATTAGGCAAGACAGTAATGAATTACAACAGCACTTGGAAGTACCAGCCCAAAAATGCCAGGGCTGGCTGACAACTGCTCCTCTTCTGCTTTTGACACTCAACATGCTGGGAGACACAGCTAACAAAACTGACTTGGTTTTGTTGGTTTTTTTTTTTTAATTAATTGCTGCAGCTCATTAATGCAACTTAATTACACTTGCATTCCCCCTTCAGCCTTTTCCCTCCCCTCAAACAACCTGTCACAAACAGAACCCTCCCATCAGGCTGTTTCCATGGGATAGGTGTGGCTCCAGGTGAAGAAGGCAGGTGCAAACCCACCTGTGATCCACCAGGAACTGGGCCTTTTCCAGTGTCCTGCAGCAGGATTCAGCTGCGTACGTGGCCACACCAGGGTTAATTTAATGTAGCTGGGCAGACCCAGAGTAAGCTACAGCTGCTCCAGGAGTGGCTTGGCTGCTTGCAGTGGGGTGAAGCTCCGTGCTGAGTGAAGAGGTTTTCAGCTGTTCAGCATTACAGGAGTTAGGCCACAGAGCACTGAACTCCAGGACAAATGCCTACTGCCACGTCTGCGGGGAGTGAGCCAGGGAGTCCTGGGCGGGCAGGGAGGAGGAAGGGAAGGGCTCTCATCTATAACTTAAAACCCAACAATGCCTAAGTAACTCAAGTGTAAAGAGCCCCCACCTAGTTTTATACAGGCAGGGAGGAGGTGAAGTTGTGTTAGGGGATTTAGGCTCTGTTCAGAAAAAGGGGAGGAAGCTAACTACAGAACATGGAATGTCCCAGGGTGTTAGGCAGTGCTTCCTTCTTTCTGGATCCATGGCGCAAGGAAGCAGCTCCAACTTCAACTGTAGCTCTTGAGAGAGGCTCTCGGTGAACTTGTTCTGCCAGAGGTCTTTAGGCCCGTGCCATTTCTGGACCAGTACCAGCAGACTGTGGTAGGAAAGGTTCGTCAGGGCACTTGGAGAGTTAAAAACCAGCTGTGCGGCCATCCTTTGATGTACATTCATTGCGTTTGAAAAGAAGACAAGGAACAAAAAAGTGGAATGGAGTTCACCATCCTGCATTTCCTCTGCCAAAGATCCAGGCCCCAGGGGACTGTTTCCTGCAGCACCTTAGGTGGAGTGCAAGGTTTATCCATCCTCTGGCTCCTCTTCACTTACGCAGGCCTGTAAGAGGGGGGAAAAGGTGAAGGCAGGGTGTGAGTGTGGAGCAAGTACTCAGTTGCTTTCTTCATGTAACAGAAATGGTGTGGAAATAATGAGGACAATTTTCTCTTTTGTCTTCTGGACTTATAAATAGAATTGACTACAGATGAGGAATAGGATTGAGAGCTCAGAAGTAATGTGGTTAAGTAGTCTTCAAGCCTGGAGAGAATGCTACGCACATGTCAGACCTGAATATGCTGCAGTTAGGCTCAAGTGTTAGATCTATGGATCCCTCAGCGTTTGGAGCTGCATAAAATTTGGTTAGGAACTTAAAAAGCTAAAGGTCATCTCTAGGATAAAAGAGCTGCTTGGAATTGCAGTGATGTGCTTTTTGTGTAGGTGCAGCAGGATAAGCAGATCTACTTTTGGAGCCAGCAGTAAAGGTGAGTGAATGTTTTTAGCTGAAACGTCACCTCTTACACATGCAGCTTCGGGATGATCAAAAGAGTTTGCAAATTCATGTTGTTTGTTTGGGAAAATGTCTACCTAGAAAGAGAAGCAGAAGTGTTTTGTTTTGTGTTTTTTCTCTCTCCTCAGAACAAAGTGGGACTTTTTTTCCTGTTTAAGTTTCCTTTGTAAATTATTCTGGTTGTCAAAGTTTGGAGGGGATAGGTGGGAAAACAATTCTAAAGGAGTTTTCCTCCCCCTTCTTCTTACTGGTGTGTTTCAGTCTTGGATTTCGACTTTTTGACTTAATGCTATTTGTGTACTTGTACATCTTGGGGTATTGAAGAACTCACTTTAAGCCAGTGAGGGATGATGGTTGTATGGGGACAAGTCCTTTAATGCTCACAGCTGCTTCATGCCCGTGGCCAGTAGACACTGCCCCAGAAAAGATTGATCAGGGACCATTAAAGGGAGCAATTGCCAACTGGAGCCTCAGATCCCTCCATTAACCAATACCTCCTGTTGCTGCCCTGTCAATCCTGAGGTCTCCATCTGATAAAAGTCACACCCTGTGTGAACACAGGACCCTTTGCACAGGTAGATCTGAGGAAAGGGAAGTCCATAAAATCTGGGTACACAACTCCAGTTAAAGCTTTTACACCCCTAATGTGATGCAGTACTTGAGGTGCCAGATCAGTGTCAGGGGCTGGAGCCCCAGAGCTGTGCAGTTCACTGCCTGGCCTTACAAACACAGTCTTAGAAGGCAGGAAGATCTAGTGCTCATCTCTGCACCTTTTAAGTAAACAGAGGGTACCTCCTGTCATCCAGCAGGTTCTTGATTCAGCACTACCCTGTGTACAAAATCACGCTTTGAGGCTACTCTGCTTTCTAACTGAGATTGCATATGCTGCTTTCCAAAACTAATTTGGAGAATGATGTCAGGAACTGAAAGGATTTAGCAGGCAGGAGGTGCTGACAAATGCTCAGCATGCTCTGGGTACCTGGCAGGTAGTGCAGGGGGCTTGGAGAGAACAGCTTGAGTGAGGAATTTCAAAGCTGGCTCGGCCAACACTTCCACAGTTATTGGTGCAAAACCACTTTTTTGCCTCAAGTGATGAGAATTCTGTTACTACAAGTGAACAAACAAGAAGAAAAACAACCCAGAGCTGAGGTCTTGGGCTGTGCAGCACAAAGGGAGACAGTGATGCCAGCAGGCACAACCTGAACTTTGAGCTTCAGCTGAGGGAGGGGGAAGAGTTCAACCCTTCCTTCCTAAAAACTCACTGGAAATACTCTCTTTTAGCCTCAGGTGAGTAACTCTGGCTTTCAAGAAGTGGATAAGCACTTTTACAGAGAAACTCAGGCACTGAAGACTTTAACATGTCTTCTATCAAGAGTCCTACTATATTATTATTAAATAATTAGTGTGGTGCCTTGATGGTAACTAGCAGTGAGATTAAGGGCAATTCTGTTATGGAGTAAAACATCAAGAACAACTTTTTTAATGTCAATTTAAGCCTCTTTTATGTAAGGCTGTGACTTCAAACAGTACCTATCACAACCAAACTCCCCTGGAGACAATGAAACGTGGAGCAAAAGCAGTTGTGGAACCTGAAATAGAAATAACTTTATTTTTAGAATACCACTGTTGCTGTGTGATTGTTCAAGGTGTGAATGGAGATGAGCACACTTAAATCTTCCCTTCGTGAGCAACGGTACAAAATGATGGTTGGTTGTTGTTGTTGATGGCTTTTTTAAAGAGGAGAATAACACCTGACTTGAAAATTTGTGAGGTTTTCCACTAACTGGAAGCTTGCAGCTGAGGTCAGGGAGATCATTATGATAAAGCTGGGACATAACTTGATGATGGTGTAGGAGTACCTATTATCAGTAACATTTTGGGGAGATGTTTTTCCCTCCTAGTAGGAGGCAAAGGTATTGAAGAACTTCTTTCAGTGCTGTGGATGGAGGCTGAAGGCCAGAACTGGGGTGCACAGTTTGAATACTGAATTTAGCAGCTCATGTCACTGTTCTGTGGGCTCTCAGATCTCTAAAAACTCATAGATTCAGAGAGATGAAGAAGAGAGACTGGAGAAAAATGCAGGAAAGGGCACAGTGGGAGGAAAGAGTGTGATCTCATCAGAAAAGGATAGGTAAAAGGGGAGTGAATAGGATAATTCCATTAGGGAATGAGGGAAACTGCTCCTGTTAGAGAGGTGTGGCAGCCCAGAAAATGCATTCTCAGGAGTGCAGCTGACTGCAGCTGGGGGGTGATGCCATCCTAAAAGCAGAGTTGCAGTCAGCTCCAAGTGATCAGTTGTAGAACAAATCTGGTTTTATTCAGCATTCTCATCAACAAAAAGGAGTTCAAAGCAGAAAGCCCATGTTCCTGATCCCCAGCTCTTCTGTAAACTTACACTTCAAATAAGTTGGATGTATTTGTTGTTTTGCATCTCCTTGAACAGGATATTAAAAATAAAACTTCAAGTCATCACTAACTGATTTTCACAGCAGGACAAGGGCATTTGGCACTCAGTGCCCCAGCCTGCAACATTCCATGGCACCATTACTTGGGAATCATTTATCCCTTCCTCCCCTCACTCCCACTCACACACGTGGGAAAAAGGCAATAGTAAGGCTGGAATAAATAAACAAAGATTGCTATTTGGTGGCTGCTGAAATTTATAGAGGGTCACATTATCTCCAGCTCAGCAGCTGTTCTCACCTCCTGTTAGCCTGAAAGAAATGTTATTTTGTGCTGGCAGAAAATATCAACAGAGAAGTGATGGGCTGAAGAATGGGAGTGAGGAACACCAAAATTATCTGTGGCCCTCAGCAGCAGCTTCCCACCTTACTGAGGCCCTGGAAGAAAGTTTTACATTGCTAACTGCTCTGCATCTTACACTCTCCCCATATAGGAATCTTCATTTAGAAGTGATAGCTTCTTTCACAAGCAGAATTGGTCATTTTTAAGAAAAAAGCAGCCCAAAGCCTGTGCTGTAAAAATGTGATGCTTCTTCAGCATGCTGCTGCAGTGAGCTAGTAAATCAGGGAGCTGCTTAAAGCTGCACTATGAAAAATCCCACCCCACTGTGACAAAATGAGAGAGAAATCAATTTTTAATCTCCTGCAGCATCCCTTGTAATAACACTATAGAACCCCCAAAGTTACACGGAATTCAATAGCTTTGCAAAAAATTACTTGTATTCCTGGCTGTGTGCTGCAGTGATGACGTGGGCAGCAAGTCCTGATGAAATTAGAGGGGCACATCTACCACTCTACCTCAGGGAAGTTTTTCCTCCCTCAGCCCCACTCTTTTCCACCATCCTCACTTCCTTCTTTTTGGCAGGACTCTCTGGTACCATTGTTCCTGAAAAACAGCCTCCCTCAGCAGCTGCTGTAAAAAACTTCCATGTTGTGTTGAACTGCCTCTTGGAGATCAATTTAAAGAATATAAAATCAGATCTCATTGCTGCTCTAACCAGACAAATCTGGCCTTTGTGTTTGAGAATCTCATTAAGAACCAGCTTTTAAGTGGACAGAGTGAAATTGTGATCTTGTGCCTCAGCGGGCAGAAATGGGACTTCAACAGTGGCTCTTCATTATTGGTATGAGAGAAGCTGCTGTGGACAGCTCCCCTTTCTGCTCCCTGCTTTCAGCTGGACTCTTTGGCTGCCCCACATGTGGAAGGCTCAGTTCTTGCAGGCAACAGAATTTAAAATTATTTTGGAGTTGAGACAGGGCAGTTTCACCCTTGGTGTCCATTTGTTCATTCTTTCCACACCTGAAAAGCCTGCTGGAGAAATCAACCTGCAAGGAGGAAAAAACCCAAACCTCTGGTACCCTTGAGCCATGAAATCAAGAAGCACGTGGAGTCTCTTAGCACAGATGATACTTACAGGTATGTCTGCTTGAACAAAAGGTTGGTGGGTTTTTCATTGACATGGTAGAGAGGGAATGGATCAAATCCACCAATGAAATCAACTGAAAAAAAATCGAAACTCAAATAAACAAACAAACATGGCCAGAAAGTTGAAAGGAAAGGAAATGAAAGGAAGGCTTGGTGCATGTCATGGCATAAACACAAAAATTAGCGACAGAACAGAAAAATGATTTTTTTCAGGTATGGATTTGTGGGATCTCTTGGGATGGGCAAGCGTGCCAAAGAGGAGGTTCAGCTAACGCAAAACCTAAAGCAGAGCTAACGAAAGACTCCAGAAAAGCCTCCTTGGGTATTGCCCCCACGCTGTGCCTGCACACGAGAGCCAGCAAAGCCGGAGCCAAGGGGAGGAAGCTGGGGACGGCTCCTGAGCGAGCGCCAGGGAGAAGCTGGCAGCACAGCCCCCTCTGTGAAGGTTTTACACTGAATGGGGGGCTCTTCTTGCCCCACTTCTCTTTCCTGCAAGGCAACAGCAGCTCTGGAAAACTGCAGCCACCTCATTCTCTCCAGCTCTGGTATTTTTCACGGCCCCTCTGCCAACTCAATTCCTCTGAGCTGTGTGCAAGCAGGGACAATGCTTCCCTTCTCCAGCGCTCGCGGAAGGGCAGCGTAACTCAGCAGGGAGAGCTCGAAGTGACAATTCCCTTGGTAACCAGGGAAGAATCTTCCAAGGCTGTCTCAGTTCCCTGGATGCTAGGCCAAGCCTTCAGCACAGAGCTGGGGAGGGGTGTGAGGTGCTCTGATTTGTGACTGACCTCTGAGGCCTTGCAAAACCCTTTAAAATAGACCCAGCTTGGACGATTTTTTGGTGCCAAGTTAGTGCATTTTGTATGGAAGGGTGAAAGGCATCCTGTCCAAGTGCCATTGAAAAATAACTGGAGAGTTTTATTAACTATTTAAGTGCCTGTTTATTTTTCTTTCCTGAAGGTGGCACTATTATTTTAAATTTAAGCTGAAGAGGTTTGAGGGTTTCTTACTGATCAAATAATAGAAAAAAATATTTACTAATACATTGGATGTGAAAATCCCCAAACTTCTCAAAGGACTTCTTAAGGACAATGGATTCTGACAAATTCCATCTTGACGGACAGCTTCATGCTGATACTGTGATTTTGGGACAACTGACAGGTAATGGGAGAAATCTGTAGAAGTTCTAAGTTAATTGTGGTGATAATTCCCAAATAGTTTCCGTGAAACTTTACCTTTTCTCTGCCACTTTTAAAAGCGTTTGAGTATTCTAAAATCAAGACAGGCTGCAATTAAAAAAAACCCCCAAGATACTAACTTTATTACCTCAGTTGTGGAAGGCCTAAATTGGGAAACCTGAAAGAACTGCAATTTTCAGTAACTATCTAGTATCTTGAACAAACACAAGGCTTATCATGTGAACACCCAAGCATGAGGGCACTCAAAACCCAAGACACTTAAAAAACCAAAAATCTTCAGTGTGGTTCCTTGTGATACAATACATTGCATTAGCACATCTAAAATATTCTTGCCCACAATTCAGCATTAGTAGATCCCTACTGCTGTGTTTCCTCATGAAAATCACGTTAGCATGAGCTTCCTGATTAATGTGCCTCAGCACTTATAATTACTTCATGCTGCATATCAAAGCAACATTTAAAGGAAACCACAAATGGAAGAGAAAATTAAAACGCAGCTCAAATTTATTCAGGTCACTGGAAGGCTCTACCCCTGTGAGTGTGAAATATTGATGGTTTGTCATTGTTAATTATTCAAGCTGGCATTTTAACTCCAAGCTGGGAAACTGGAAGGGAAAGTGAATTTGTTAGTGGGGAAAAAAAAATACATATCCTGAAATTACCAGCTCTGTGTTTCCTAGATAAAGCTTCCTTCCATGTTGTTGCCTCTCCTAACAGATCCCTACTATAAAAATGACTTCTGTCAAGTTATTGCTTTACACTATTCAGCAGGGGCTCAGAACTGGAGCTATTTAGCTAATAGAAGAGCTATAGCCTAATTTAAAAAGTATTACTATAATGTAGCACCTTCTCTAAGTGCACTGCCAAGCTCTAAAGAAATGATCAATAAAGCCAGGAGAATGAGTTCAGCCAGGAAGGAAGGAAGAAAAAACATAAGGACGAGGCAGATAAGTAATGCATCTCCTCTCGCTCCTATGAAAACACATTCTTCACATACTTTCAAATATTCAGTGCAAAGCTGTTGTTTTCCAGCTCTCATCCCTGCCAGCTGCTCTTTAAAACAACAAAGCTTCTTGCACAAACCTAATCAATGCCTTGAAAGAATTGATACTTGGATGTAAAACTTTTGGATGAGATCCTTTGCTGGAGTAAACTGGCCTAGACCCAACCCACTGCCAAACAAATCAAACTCTGCGTTTATTTTAACTCTCTGCATCCATTTTTCTGTTTGTAAAATTATTGGTCTGGAAGGGAGTTTTAGAGGGGCAAAGCAATCCAAGAGGAGCTGGATACCTGCACAGGTCCCCCATGCCTCTGAGTCTTTACCCTGACACGTGTCACAGTGACTGACTGTCACTGAAGAGATTTGTGTGCCCAACACGAGGGAGTCGGCTCCTTCCTCCTCCTCGTAATTCAAATACAGCACTTCCCCTGCTCTTAAATTAAGTGGTCAGATTGGTTCTTGGCAAGAACTCCCATGATCTGCTTCGTCCTCAGCTTGTGGCACGTGAGGCTCAGCAGGTCTCCCACTCGAGCCCTGGGCTGAAAGCTTTGTTGTAGGTGCTTTTAATCACAGCAGTAATATTTCAGAACCATTATTCTCAGGCTATATGAGCTTGAGAACAGAAGCAGCTGCCCAGTTTCTCTAAAGCTTAGTCCAGCTGAGAAGCCAAACCCAAGCTCTTTTTGTGCTCAAAGTGTAGCAGAATTACAGCATCTAACACAGAGTGACATAGAGAAAAAAATCCCTCACTGTAAAAATAGCTGATCCTCGAGGGGTAGTTAGTGCCATGACACACCGAGGCAGAGATGGGAAGAAGTCTGATGGCAGCTCAGTCTTGACAGACAAACATCTGAGAGAGAAATAAAATTCACTAAAACCTTTGCTGAGGGATCTGTTGATAAATACTTACAGCTGTCTTCTTCTTCTGTAAAAACACTGACCACGTAACAGGCGTACACAAAGCCCACCAGCTGGAAAAGAGAGAGAATAAATCATTTTAGCATCAGCCATTGCGAGCCTGGTCAGAACCCACTGGGCACAACTTCGACAGCCACTATTTACACTCAGCTTGGCAGCATTGCTGTAGCTCTGGAGCCAAGTCACATTTGCTGTAGGCAGGGGGGCAGGTGGAGGTGTCAGGGCAGGCACTGATGGAGCACACCCAAAGCTCAAGAAGGAAAACCTACAAGACCCATCCTCACCTTCAGTTGCTTGAATGATTGGCAAGAACATGGCCTGGCTTTGTTGAAACTGAAACTACTATCTAAGAAGTGATGGGGATACAGGAGAGAGACTTGTGGGACAGACAACAATGGACAGGAGACACAGAGTTTCAGGGCAAGAACTCATCAGGTCAGCATTTCTGTCATATGGGGTAAATTGCCAATTAGAGGTGAGTAGTTTTTATGCAGATGAGACAGAAAAGAAGTTAACCATAAAATGGTGGTATACTGGCAGAAATGTCCAGAGACATCAAAATCTTTAGTAACTCAGTAGTTTGTAGAAGCCCTAAAGCATCAGAGCTGCCTCCTTCAGCCTCGGTATCAAGGTGTTCCTCAGCCTAAACAGAGAAGCAAACTCCTGGTACTCTGGGAGTTAAGCATTCCAGATGCAGCAGGGTCTAACTTCGCTTTGCCTTCTTCCTGTTAATCAAATCTCCTCCCCATCCTTCATTTTACATCTTTACATAACACCCCGCTTAGCGAGATCCTGGCTGACAGTAACTGTGTTAGTGAAGTTATTGTGAGGCGTAATTGTTTTCCACTGTGAACTCAATTCCTGGGAACAAGAGTCAGCCTGTAACGCACAGTGACTCACTCCAAGTGGAGACAGAATGATGCATGGGAGGGCTTGAAAAGTAGAGTCCATTCATTTTTAATATGACAGAAAAATACATCACACCCGAAAACAAAAGGCAAGATAATGAGATTTCTGCTGGGGAGTTATACAACATTTGTGGTTTCTCCAGCTCGCCCTGACAAAACATGGCTCGTTGGGAGGAAATGGAATGCTTTTGTAGCATCACTAAACCCTGTTTTTCCTTGAAGATTTTTCTATAATCGTCTGAAAGAGAAAGCAGCTCACTCCTTTCCTCTTGGGTGAGCCTTATGAGAGCACATCCCAGAACCCCAGTGGAGGAAGGGTAGCTCTGGGGAGTCCCTCATTCCTCTGCTGGCCATTTCTGAAACCAAGGCTGCTTCAGGCTAAGTTCCTGTGAGCTACAGGGAAAAACAAATCCCCTGGCCACATGCAATGGCCAATCTAATCGTACCTGCTGCCTTTCAGAATTGTCTCAGAGTAGAGCTATTACTGTTTAAAGGCAGACAAAGCAAAACCAAACAGTATCAGAGATTTTTCCCCTCTCCCATTGCTTGTACTGTGCTAACATAAATCCTGGAGATGGGGGGTTTCTTTCCCGAAGTTA
This sequence comes from Oreocharis arfaki, assembly GCA_013398015.1. NCBI lineage: Eukaryota > Metazoa > Chordata > Aves > Passeriformes > Paramythiidae > Oreocharis > Oreocharis arfaki. The sequence continues at coordinate 325,591 of VZRR01004106.1, read as the reverse complement.
GTGGCAGTTTTTTGGGCAGGTCAGAGCAACAAAGCTGGGGAGGGGTCCAGAGCACAAGGGCTGAGGGGGCTCAGGAGAAAAGGAGGCTGAGGAAGGACCTTACAAATCCATCCCTGGAGGGACTTGAAAGACAAGTAGAGGTGGCACGTGGGGACAAATTTAATGGTGGCCCTGGCAGTGCTGGGCGAACTCGATGATCTTGGACAGCTTTCCCAACCCAAAGGATCGCAGGACTCCCGGCCCGGGCTCTGGCCGTGGTGCTGAAGCCCCGAGGCCGCTCCCCGGAGCCCAGCACCACCCGCTCATCCCTGGGCTGCGGGACCTCACCCAGCTGCTCTCCGAAAAACAAGAGTGCTTTCTGCACGTCCCAGCACTCCCTGAGATGTCCGGTCACCCATCTGCACAGCCTCGTCTCCAGCATAAAGGCGTTTGAACCCAAGTGACAAATCAGGAGTGTGGTCACACGCATCCTCTGGACTTGCTCGAGCATTTTACAGTTGCCAGATCCAGCCCTTTACATCAGGTCAAATTAAGCAATTAAAATACACAATATCCAAGCAGGAAAGACGCATCCTGAATACATGCCTTGATTCCAAGGGAACTCTAGGATGGTTTTCTCCCTCCCCAGATTTCCCATCACCTCTCAGAGTAGGAACTTTGGGTTAATAGCCATGCAAAGTGGCAGCCCTAAATCCACTCACTCCTATTATAGTCTATAACACGTAGACGCAAATCTTCTGTGATACCTGGGCCAGGAAACTCCTGATAGAATTAACAATGAAAATGATTTACCTGCCCAGTTTATGGGCAGAGTCGGGAGGGATTATCAGCTGTACTGTCACAGCAAACCTGATAAAGCTCTGCACATTTTTCACGGTTCAGAAGCACCAAGCAATGCGATTGACTCGGGAAGTTTGTTTTGCACAGAAATTAATGCCCCATAACCCTCAGCCATCACTCTGCTCACCCCATACATTTTTCACTTTATGACTAAGGTGACTTTTTGCATTCAGATAAACAAACCAACCAAGCAAGAGCTAGTGAATTCAGTGAACTTCCCTAAATCTCTAATTCCAGCTCCATTGGAAGGGAGGGTTTTCTCTTTTGATTTCTTCCAGCTCCTGGCTCTGTTTCAAAATTATCTGCTTATATTAGTGTTTGAAATTTACTTTTGTTGACTTTATAATCTATTCCTTGTTTAGATGAGTTTCATTAATAAAAAAACTTGTTTATTTAACGGAACTTTCTATTCAAAAAAGCTTTGTCTTGTGATCTGGCCAGAACAGGGGAGTTCAAGTGGCAAGGAGGAGAAGAGACATACAACATAAATATGATTTTTTTTTTTAATGTGCTGACCTAAGCTGTAATGAAATACTCCAAAGGATTCATCTGTAGTTAAATAACCTCAAATTAAATAATCTCAAGGATTAACTGAACTCATGGGAATCCCCATGTCTCACCTTTGAAATAAATTATGAATGAACTATAGCTAAAGAGGAGAAATGCTGCTCCTATTGTCCAGTCCTTTCTCCTGGAAGAGTCTGCTGGAGCATGGATTGAGCAGACTCCAAGAGACACCAGAAATTCCCCTCTGACTGCATCTTTGATAACGATGTGTCGAGCCCCCAAACATCACCCAATTATCAGCAATTAACACAGGAACCTTCACAGAGGCCAACAATTTGCAGTAATTTCACCCTTGCTCCAAGTGCCATCTTGGTTGCTGATTTCAATACAAAGGAGGGGTTTAAGCTCTGTATCCCAGGGAAATACCAATGATTCTTGGATCTTTGCAAATTACGTTGGGGAGGTGGAAGAGGAGGGAAAACGCCAGCGATGTAAAATGACACTAAGCCTCTGCTCTAATTCCCCAAAGAATGTTCTAGGGCTTTAGCCTCTGCTGCTGTTTCTCTGCTTGTTCTGCGTGTTCAGTACCAGCCTTCTCCAAGCTGCAGAAGGATCGGATTAAGCTTTTTATTAGGAACACATGTCGAGGGCAGGTGTGCTCCGTCAGCCTGTCAGCCTGGGAGCGCACACGCTGCCCCACACGAGAGGATGGAGCTGGGGTGTCCCGAGCACTCTGCAGGCAAACAAGCAGAGCGGGAAAGACAGGAAGAGACAAGTGTGCCCAAAGGGAATGAGGAAAACATATGTCTGAGCATCCTCCTGCCCCTCAGTTGTCTGAAGTTAACTTTTTAATAGAGAGTTGAAAACTGTTCATAAAACAGCAGCGTTGAACTAATGTGCTGGAGTCAGTAAATTAGAGAAAAACCTGGAGAAAGGGACCAGCTGGCTGCAAGAGTGCAAAATACACAAAGGATGGGAAGGCAAATTTGAGGAGGTGTTACTGTTACTTGTGTAAGATCTTAGCTTTAGTCTACCTCTGTCCTAGCAAAGATTCTCCGACCCTTCTCTGAATAGATGAACTCATCACTGCTTTTTCCACCACAGAGAATAGGTGCAAAGTCTCTTCTTTCAGGGCAGATGCACTCTAGGTTTCACTTCTAGTCAGAGCTAATGGAGTGTGCACACTGTCATCAGTGCAAGAGGGGGAAATGAAGAGAAGTCTGCTATGAGAAAGCAAAAATCCAGCTTGTGAAAGAGCTATTGTGACCAGATAGCCATAGAGAGGCAATCAAAATCCTGTAATTCCTTGACCTTCTTTACTCTTTGGATGCAATTACAACCACTGAAAATCTACGTTCTGCCAAGAGCGAGGCATCTCTTGTGCGTTGTTTCTCACATAACATCTGCTGTCAAGGCTTGCATTGCTGCCTTCCTGGGAACCTTCCAAGCTGTCAGTCTGAGTGAAAACAACAGACAGGCAGGCAGCGAGTTCTGGCGGCTGGGAAGACATTTCCAATTCCTACCCCATTCAGCGGAGCCTCAGGAAAAGCCTAACCCTCCCCACTCCCAGAAGTACCATATGGACAGCCCAGAGCTATGCCAGGTATTTTGGAGCTGGGAATGGTTCCTGCCCCTGCTGGCTGGCGAGCTGGGGGCACGCAAGTTGAATCCTTGCTAAGGCAAAAGCAAAGCAGAGTCTTGTCTTGACAAAGTAGTTGCTGCTGCATTTCCGACCTGGGTTGGTAGGATTATCTTTACAATTCATTTCTATACCAGTAAAGACTTTCAGATGTTGCCACAATGAGCTTTTTCCTCCAATGTGCTTTGTGCTAAAGCATTGAGAAAGATTTTCATACCGGGCCCTACAGCAACTTGTATCATGTGTGGTGACTAATATGCCCAAGTTTGATTGCATTCCAGATTAAAGGAATTGCTTTTGCCTTCAAGGAGTACAGACAAGCTCTGAGCAAAAGCAGACTGGGACCTTATGTATCCTCAAATGCATGCCCAGGAGCAGGATGATATAATCAGCAGGAGTCAAGCTGACAGCCAACACTGTGCTCACCATATGGGCCCAGGTTTGCTTTCCCTCTGCTTTGGCATGCAAGACTGAATTCAGGGAGCCTTGCCCCAAGTACACAACACTGCAGTACAGTCTCTCAATAGTCTCAAGGAATTGGAACTTCCAGGAAAAAAAACAAAAATAAAGTGTTCACAGTTGGCCACTGCATATTCGAACAGCATGGATTTCACAGTGCTGTCTCTGGGGTAAAAACCAAACAGAGCAGGACACCCTTCCCCCCTTCCCCACCCCACAACTTCTGAAAACCATTAGACAAAGCAGAAACAAACTACTGAAAGCACAGTTTTGCCTGTCCCTTGCCCTTCCTAACAGGGGACTGACTATTCTGCTCTCAGACAAGGAGGGAACTAGGTCATGTCTCTTGCTGCATCCCCTGAGCCTTCCAGTTGCTGGTTGTGTTTTTGTACTATTGATCTGTGTCCCTGCCTGTCTGCAGCACTGTACCTGCCAGCACTCTGGGGACAGCTGCCTGTAATAAAACCTGCCTCAAAGTGAGATAAAGAGAGCAGAAAAAGATCCTGGCAGGGATCAAAGAGTTTGACCCTCAGTGAGTAAAGAGGGAGAGAACTGGCTGACTGCTCTCAGGCAAGGTCTGAGGGAGAAAGAAGACTTGCTTTCTGCCTGACCTCAAAGCAGAGGGGAAAAGCTCCATTTCTCCCTCTACATGACGAAATTGCATGAGCATTTCAGAGCCAGCAGCAGTTACAGACCTGGGGCTTCAATACAATCCTGCTTTTATTACAGGACAAGTAGAAATTTAGTTCACTGCATAGCTCAGCCCATATGGGTTTCTTGCTTACAAGTATTTTAACCCCATTTCCAGGGTTTAGGATTCAAACATTTATTGCACCTTAAATCTCAGGGAGAAAGAGAGAGAAAATATTTCCCTAAATCCTGTTTTGTCTCTTATTTCCCTCCTGTCTCCCCATCTGGCCCTTAGTGGTGTTCTGCAGATGCACAGAGAATGTTGTCATGTGCCTTTGGGAAGAAGCAAAGGAAAAGCCACTGCCAGAGACAGGGCCCTGTATATCAGGGTGCTCACTCAGCCCAGGGCCACGTGCCGAAGGCAGCAAGCTGCCAAAACCCGAAGATCGACTCCAAACAAACCCAGGACCACTTGTTGGCTCAACCTCTAGCCCAGGGCATGGGGGCTGTGCCAGCTCAGCAGTTCAGGAAGGATTCTAAGAGTGAGAAACCTCTGTGCTTTAAAAAGGGTTGTGCTGACTGCAAAGTCCGTCCTTGTTTCACCAAATTTAGGTGCAGCACCAACCCTGTCCCACCTAACAGCCCTTTCTAAAAGACACCAGGCTCTGCTCTCCTGGACACACAGGTTTGCCCCTCTCACACACAGGCATGGAAGCAGCTCACAGACAGTTTCATGCAGATCATTTTCCCCAAAGGAGAACTGACGGAATATTAACAGCCAGCACACGTGCCAGGGAGTCCATCCAACTCGGGAAACAGGAGCTTCTGCCTCTTCTCTGTGACATGGCAAGAAAGGGGGCTGAGCCTTCCCCCCTCCCTGCAGTTCACTGGGTCACACAGATCATCCCAGCTAATAGGAAATGCAGGATCAGGAGAGTGGAAAGTTGTACCAGAAATGTGCAGAGAAGTACTTGGCACTCCAGAAACTTGAGAAATCTCTGCTATCCCTTCAGCATTTAAACAGGGCAAGTCGCCTTTCTTTTTTAAGCCAAAACTGAAAGCCAGAACGTGAGTGGTTCCCCAGTTCATGTTTGTAACTAAAGCCACTAACCCCAAAGTAACAACCCAAAGTAGATTAGAGATGTGGGCTACAAAATGCAAGAGCACCACGGAAGTGAGGGGCACAATGGACATTTTGTTTCAGTTAATTTCACAGGCAGGTGAGAAACAATTAACAGTGAATATTAGGGACATTGTGTTTTTGCAGAGTACTTTCAAAAGCCAGAGGAAGACTCTGATGAGGAAAGAGTGGATGAAAACATTTAGTGAATGTATCAGCAGAAGGAAAACATGCTGCTCACTGCCTGCTAAGAGTTTATTTCATTTTCTGGAGATCCTTCACAACAAATGGGCAGGTTTGTGCTCCAGCACCCATCACTGAGTCATGGGGAGTAAGAGCAATCCTTCACAGAAACACGGAATTAAGGTTGGAAGAAGCCTTTCAAGATCAGGTCAATCATCAGCCCAGCATCACCGCCACATTCATCACTAAACCATGTCCTCAAGTGCCACACCCACACATTTTTTGGACACTTCCAGGTATGGTGACTCCACCACTTCCCTGAGCAGTCTGTTCCACTGCTTTACAACCCTTTCTGTGCAGAAATTGTCCCCAGTACACAAACGAAACCTGCCCAGTGCAATTTGATGCCATTTCCTCTTGTCCTGTCAAAAGTTTTTCTCTTGACCCTCCTCCAGAAGGGTCTCTGTCCTTGTCAAAACGTGAATTCCCACACCCCAGCAGGGATTCAGGACCATTTGTTATTGTCTGGTAGCACAGATGCATTCCTTCAGGCATCGGGTTGCTGATACCCATTTCCAATTCTTTCAAGCAACATTTTTTTTTTGAGAGAGAGAACAGGAGAACAATCAAACAAAACACATTTACAGAGGCTTTTGCAACCAGGCGATACAGAAAGTGGTGGAAAATACAGGCCAAGCTCTGTGCCATGGGAAAAAACCAAAACCAAAGTGCATCTCCTGAGGAATTGCTGCCCCTCAGCGAGGCACTCACCGCGATGAGGATCTGGAAGGAGCTGTGCATGACCTCGATGTAGCGGTACTCCAGGGCACAGCCGATGACAGAGATGTAGGAATGGTTATCCAGCCCCTTGATGCCAGACATTGAAGCCTCCTTCCTTACACAGCCAGGGCCATTTTCACTCCACCAGGATTGGTGCCGGGAGATGTTGAATGTCAGGAGCTCGCTGTCCTAAAGAGAAAAGTTGCAAAGAGTTTTTCGTTTGCTCTGAGAGTGCCGGACGTGCTGTCAGATGGAGTTCATATTAAAATAATGGAAAACTAGAAGTTTCCAAATCCCCACTCTCAGAAAATGGTAGCACAGATCAAAGCACATTGGCTTGATATTCCTTCAGAGAATCATGGAATGGTTTGGTTTGGTTTGGAGGGGACCTTAAAGAACCTTCCACTATCCCAGGGTGCTCCCAGCCCCGTCCAACCTGGCCTTGGACACTTCCAGGGATGGGGCAGCCACAGCTTCTCTGGGCACCCTGTGCCAGGGCCTCCCCACCCTCACTGGGAAGAATTTCCTCCTATTATCTAATCTAAACATATTTCCCAGGCAGGCTGCTGTGGTGAGAACCATTCCTGAGGCAGCCCTGCAACAAACCTACTTCACCATCCTGTAGCACAATTTGGACACAGGCTGCAGACCCAAGAACACTTTGCTAGTGGTTTCAGCACCCAGAAAAGAGCCCTCAAGTTGTGTGTTTGGGAGATGAACCTTGCAACTGTGAAGAAAAAGGTAACCAAGGCAGCACTAAGTGTCCTGCCAGGCTCTTCCCAGAACGAGAATCAACACAAGCAGCTGAAAAATACGAACTTCGTAACCCCAAAGTGAGTTTCAAAACCCAACAGATCTTCCTCTGCTCCTAGCTTTTAACACATCTGATAAGATCCTGTACCATTTTTGCCTGATTTCCTTCCACACTCCTCACATCTGGTGCTTCTGTCAGCCCCAGGTCAGCCTACCCAGCCGAGCTGACCTCACAGTGCTGACTGCAGCTTCTTGTAAACACCTCCCCTGCAATTCTTTATCAACTTTACCTCGAGAGGCTTTTTGTTTTGCTCCCTTTTCTTTGCTAGTTAAATACTTTAAGCCAGGTGAAGGGGTTACAGGGTGAAATGCCACACAAGGAAGGCAGGGCTTTGGTGTGCAGCCAGATGCTCACTTAAAAATGATCACACTTTCCTCACACTTGAGGAAAGAGCAGTGTTTGTGGGAATACTCAGTAGAGCTTTGGGATTTTGAGCTTGCAGGACATGGCAAAGCCCTCCTGCAGGTAAAAGACAAACTCAGGACTGGCTGAACAGCTGCATCCCTTCATGGATGAGTGCCAAGTGCTGGCTGACCCTGAAGCCCTCTCAGGTCACTTTGATGCAGAATCAACAATCTCTTTTGACCACAAAACAAAGCAAGGGGTTGGAAGTTTTATTCTGAAGGCTAGATTAAAATAAAAATAGATTCTCTAAAGGTTTTAGCACCTATCCATAAACTATTTCGCACTGCTCATGCCAGGGTCCTGCACAGTCCCAGGAGGAAAGCAGTGGCTCCCAGAACAGCAGCAGGCAGAGCTTGGGATATTCACACTTCCCAACGTGGAAAACCTCACATGGCAGCTCCTTTGTGTCAGCTCCCCGTAGACTCAAAAGGAAAAACAGATTCAGAGCAGCTTATCCAAGCCCCTGCTCCAAATTACCCTCCGGAGAGAGGGCCTGTCTCCACAGCCAACACAGGAGCCAAGCCAGGCAGTCCTGCAGATACAAAACATGGACACAGAAAAGCAAATCCAGGGCCAGACTCAAGTCACAGGGGCAGGAATCTGAATGCCAGCCAGAGATGCAGGGAGCAGTCACCAAGTGCCCCGCTCTGCACCTTGTGTGGGGACCCTCCATCCACCACAGACACCCAAAAGCAGCTGCAGAGCCTTCGTTCAAATCTGCTGCGGGGAGCACGTGTTGAGAAATGTGGACAATTAAGTGAGAAGGCAGCTGCCAAGCTCCTGACATAATCACCACAGCAGATGGCATGTGCTTTACAGGAGTTGGAGGAGGGCACGGAGATGGAGCGTGGCACCGGGGCAAAAGCAGCCGGAATAGCAAAGACCGTAAGGAAAACTCCATTAACAGTTGGGAGTCCAGCCCTCTCCTGGGCTTCACCCTTCAGTGGCCCACAGATAGCTCACAAAGTCACCAAAACACAGCTTTTGTGCAAAGCTTGTTCTTTCCCCCCTCTGAGTTTGCACGTTCTGAGGCTCATGGATTTTCCCCAGCCAAGGCTTTTCCTCCTGGAGACAGCCAGCCCTCCAAGTGGCTGGGCTCTTCTCCCTCTCACAAGCCACTCGCTGCTTTGGTTGGGCAAAGAAACAATCATCTCTCTCAAAAAACAAAACAAACTCCCACAAACTAACAGAAAAAAACCCACAAAACAACCAAGAACCCCCCCACCTGAATTCCCGTTTCTTTGCCTGGGGCTCCCTGCAATTAGCACAGAACCAGAGCTGTTCCCCAGGGCACCACAGGATCTACTCTGGCCCTCGGTGCCCAGGGCTTCCCTCTCCCAGCTCACAGATGGTGCCTTCCCAAACATTCTGCCTCACTGCTGCAGACAGACCCCTGAGTGTCTTCTCTGCTCCTCACAGAGGCATCAGTGTGAGTCTGGCAAAGTAAGAAACAGGCTGCTCTCCTTCTAGAATCCCCCTTTTGTCAGCCCTCAGAGATTTGGCTCTGGCTTAACTTCGCTGCAGAAGCTGAACTTGCTTGTAAATTCAGCCTGAAAAACAGAACAGATATGGCTGGAGGTAGGCAGGTGTAGGAACAGGAGGTCCTAACCAGCACTCGCTGCTTTCTGCCTGCAATCACACTCCAGCTCTGAGCAAAAAGAAAGAAAAGAAAAAAATTAAGAAGTTATACATCAGTGAAGAGCAGATTGGAAAACCTGAGCACATTTGGATTCTGAAAGAGCCACAATGCCTCGAACCCATGGGCCATCCATCTCAGAGATGGAAAGTGAATACTGATTGCACACTGGCATCAGGGAACGTCTCTGTGTTCAGAGCCACCTTCCTGAACCAGCTTCTGTCTGGAGCACGAGGGCAGCACAAGGAGAGCTGCAAAGCAGAGCTGTTCCCTTGCCCGTGTCCCTGGCTGGATGCCCTCGGGGGATACCTGTGTGACAGGGCACAACAAAAAAAGCACTCCAGAAAATCCCTTAATTGACCTCCCGTTGCTCAGAGCTTGCTGGGAGACTACGGAAACAACTCCAGGATGTCTCGTGTGGTTTGCCAGCTTCGTTTGTGAGAAGACAGTTGGAGAGAAGTGAAACCACGGATTAGAACAGCACACAAAAATCAGGAGAAAAGAACCAGTTTTAAGAAGGTTTAGGCAACAGCTGTTTCCCAAAAGCTTTCTGCGATGCATCTGAAATCCAAACACACGGAAATGCTCCCAGAAGCGGAATGTGAGTTGGGAGATGTTAATCAGCCCCAGCAGCGAGCCAGCCCTGCTGCAGGGAGAGGGATCTGTGCGTGCCTGGCCCCCCTTGTCTCTTGCCAGGGCTATCGCTGCTTCTCCGACCTCCGGCCTGGAGAGAAACACGAGCCAGGAGCGATCCAAGCTCTTTCTCAGGAGCACGTTGAAGGCCAGCCAAAAAATCCCATCCCACTCCGAAGTGTTGTAGCACCTGGCTGCCACCCGCTTGCCACCAGGGCGAGAGGGAAGACAACAGCACTGAAACTGCAGCACCTACATTTCACAGAGCCTGTTTTCCCCGCCGTGTCCCACGGGGAACTCACACCTACCTCCAACACCCACAGAGGCAGCTGCGTTCCTTTGCTAAAATAGCTTCCTGAAAGCTGCTCTGAAATCATTTTCTAAGGGACACTATCAGAGATGGTTTTATTTCTTGTTGTTAACAGCCTTCTGAAGTGCCTCCCCCAAATTTCCTTAATTATCAGGCAAAACCACACTAGGACAGCTCTGGAACAAACTGAAACTCGTTTGGGAGCTGCCAGAGCTTGACAGCAGAATAATTTTAAATCTTTTTAGATGGAAACACTTCTTATTAAAATAGGAAATACAATGTTCATCTTTCAGTCCTGTATTCTGAGTAGCTGCATCACTTTGAGACGCAGAAACACTCCCAGTGGCTCTCAGTGGGCTTGTTGACAATGTCACAGCATTTAAAAGCCAAATCCCAGGCTTCCAGGCTCTAAATTTAGGAGGAGCTGAGGGACAGTTTTAAGTACATGTGCATTTACCCATCCTCCTCACAGTGTTTTAACCAGGTACAAAGTCATCCCAAGATGCCATCCCGATTCTCTGAAGTACAAATAACCCCTGTTTGACTCACAAGGGCTGCTTCCATCTCAAGAGGAGATTTAGACCACCACGGCTCTGGATTCAGATCAAAGCAGTGCATAGACAAGAGAGAATATGAAGGAGGGATTAAAAAAAAAAAAAAATTAGAAACCACCATTCAAGATGCATAATCCCAGAGGGAAAAGACAAAGGAATACATTGAAATACAGGACACCAATTCCTCGAACCCCTCTGAACATTTCTCAAGTACACGATGAAGAGTCAGTCAGCCTGGCAGCTGGACAGACAGATGCTCATATGTCTGAACAGCAGGATTTTAATAATTAACTCAGACTGAGGGGTTGCAGGAGGGAAGCGTTTCACGCTCGAGTAGACAGGGAGAAGCTTAACCTATTATTGCAAACACAGCCTGGAAACTTCAGAGCTAGCTCCCAGCAATTCACCCACCCAAATGGCCAGATGGACAGGGGGAAAAGAGGGAGATGGGACAGGAGGAGGAGCAGCAACCTGGAAATTCGTCTGTGAGCCTTGCCACGGAGCAGTGGCGCAGCACTTGGAGCTGCATTTCCCCCACACACTGCAAGTGTGCTCAGGAGTATGAGCAGAGCAAATCAGCAAGACAATGCTGCCAAAAGTTGCTCAGAGACACATCAGCACCTCCCTGCCAGTGCTGAGGAGCAGCCCTGCAAATCCAGGTTGCTCCAGCACTCGCCTGCTCACTGGCAAAGCACTTCTAGGAAAGCTGGCACAGGCTACGTGCCAGCTTGGGGAGGCTCTTCCAGCAGCAAGAGAAGTGCTTTCTTAGACACTTGTGCTGATCCACCTGTGTCTGGCCACCCAAGGAACTTCTGCTGGGCCATATTTCACACTCTCACTCCTGCTAAGAAAAGATTCCAAGATAAAAAAAACCTGGCAGGAGAGAAAGATAGAAATCGGTCAGTTTAGCTCTTCCAAGAAGCTGGAAATAGATTCAGAGATCACTAAAATGTATTTTCCTCTCCAGTAAAAATCTCAGTGTAACTAGTGACTGGTAGCTGGTTAGTAATTAGTTACAACTCCCCCGAGCATGGCTGACCAGAACAGCATCCTCAGGCATTCCATGGACAGGAGACATGGAATGGACATGCTGGAACTACCTGGAGGATAAAGGAGCACTTCAGGAAACGTGAAAGACAGGAGGAAAGAGAGGGTGAGAAGTGGTGGCAGACAATGCAATGGAGGAAAGAGGCAGCAGAGAACAATTCCTTGGTAAGGGAAAGCAAACATCCAAACTGCACCCACCAGCCCTTATTATACTGATGACCTGAAGTTTGTAACTGAGAGATTGTCTCAGCTCTTTGCCAAATCACTCATGGGCTGACATGGGGCTGTGGAGCCCTGCATTCTGTTCATTAAATCAGCCAGGCACCCAGAGCAAGGGGGGCACAAGAACAAAGTCCCTACGCTTGTGATCAGCACTTCCCTGCTCCCATCCTGTATTCCTTCACCACTGTGAAATCAGATCTAGGCAGCAGAGCACAAAGAATTATTTGCAATGAGTGGACATAACTGTTTCCTCATCTTTTCAGTTCCCTGGGCTTTTCTTAAATTTGTTACATCGGAAACACTTAAATCCTTTCTCTCCTTTCTCACCCCACCTGAGTTATCACCTGTCTCAGTTGCACTGGGCTGTCATTACCAGGCTTCAAGTTAACAAACTCCATTCTCTCGAGCTCCTTGCCCTTTCTGCATTCTGTCATTGTAAATGAGCTGCTGACAGAGCTCGCCCTGGCAGGCTGCCCTTGTCAGAACACAGCGGGGTGAGTGCAGGGCTGGCAGGGACGCTGCTCTCCCACTGCCCCAGGCTCACCAGGAGTCACAGAGGAAACAGCACCCTGAAGACCTTCTTCAGAGCTCTCAGCCCCTTAAGGGACGTGCACAGGAGCACAACCCTGTCCAGGCACTCCCCAGTGTGTCCACGCTCAGTCTAGCAGTTAATGAGTTGGTGTTTGTCAGACCAGCTCCACCAGCCTCACTCCACCAAAGCTCTTCTTCCAATGTTTGCCATTTCCCTGCCAGGCTCATGATCAGCTTTGACTTCTTATCAGGACTAGAGGGCAGCCTCCTCCCGAGGGCCCTGAGGGCACAAAGAGGTACCTGCAGCCCTGCTGCCATCCACTCCCGGCTGACACTGCCCTGCCCTTGCCCAACACTTGTATGCCCAAGCCCAGCTGTCCTTCTGGGGTCTGATCCCACAACTGAGATCAATAAATCCCCTAGCTGGCTTTGGATCAGGTTTCCAGAGATGCAGCAGGAGAGCAACACCACTGCTGAGCCCAGCCTGTGAAGCACCACAGTGTCCTAGGGAAGCCTCAGCTCCTGCTTCAGGTGGATCTTTTGGTCTCCTGTGGGAGTGAAGATTTGTTTTGCCACTACAAAGACCCAAATTACTTCAGTGAAAGTGGAGGAGGATGGAAAGCAGCATCATTAGTTTTCCTTGCAAAACAGCTTTTTAAAGTGAAAATAACTCATTAAGAACAGGGGCAAGGCTGTCAACTGCTTTACTGCCAAACAAGCACAAATTCTCTGTTGGTTTTGCTGGCTGCCATTAGATGAACTAATTTCTCATTGCAGAGAGGGAAGTCCACTGAGTCAGTAACAACTTCCACTGCAGCCCAGTTCTGTACAGAATGTCCCCAGTCACAAGTGTCACCCTGTAGGCTAAATAAAGCCTCTCTGTGTGCTGGCTTGGCTGAAATGAGCCCCAGCACAGAGTAAGGTTAGCAGGTGAAGCTCCTCTGTGGCACAAAAAAAGGAGTTTGTGGTGCTGTTTGAATTGCAGAACAGCAACCCGACGTGTTGCAGGGCAGGTTGGGATTAGCAAAGACGAGTATCCAGCTGGCTGGAAGCAAACACTGGCTCCCAGAGAAGCTCCCAGAGCAGTTTATCATGCCAACATTTTCTCTGCAGAAGGGAGCATTTAAATAGTTACATGAAATTCTTTTTTTATTTAGTTGGTCGCAGCCAATATCGAGATCATCTCAGGCTGAGATTTCAGACCATGAATAATCACTGGTTTGGGCAAGAGCTCCCTCAAAGCTTCTGGAGATAATTGAGAGGGGGAATGAAGATGAATTGAGACATTAGGAAGTTGCATTTTCTTATCTGCAAAGGATTTAGGCTGGCACTCCTGACCTGCTGTGGGCCTGATAAAACCACAGGGCAATTCCAATTATGACTGCAACTCCAGTGCATGACCTGGGAGTTTAGGCCAGATGTGGAGTGCTCTGAAATGAACCTGTATCCTACAATCACTGAGTCTGCTGTGCTCCAGCAACACTCATAATTCATCGCTTACAGCCCAGGCTTAATTTAGGGCCTGCCTCCCATTTTTATTATTTCTGACTCACCCCTCATTAGGCAGGCAGCAACACTCAGCTAATCTAGTCTTCAAAGAGCTTTGCACATTAACTCACAACACCCTGGCCAGCAGCCATGAGTAACTACCACTGTATTTAAGAGGGAAGAATTAAGGCAGGGAAGCCACATCCCGAGGAGATGCGCCAGGTCCCTCTGGGGAGGGATGTTCTCTGTTCAGCAGAGAGAGGAGCCTCTCCCCAAAGGCACAACAGGAAATATTTTGTTTGCTGTGGCAACAACCAGGTGTTTATCCCTGCTGCTGGAGTGCAGCAAGTCTTCAGCAGGACTGGGAGGCACAAAAATATCAAGAGCTGGTCAAGTGCAGAGCTCCAGCAAAGTCCTCGGTTCAGGTCAACCCAGCCAGACCCTGCTGCAGCCCTTCCCTGGGACAGGCTGGCAGACAGGCCACACTCAGTGCTGCATGAGGGCCCTCCCCTCCATCACAGACCTTCGTGCCAAGGGTGGGCTCAGATCCCAAGAGGTTCAGCTGCAATCTGGTTACATCCTAGCCCTCCTCAGCCACCTCTGCACTGTGGCTGGGAATTGGCCTTCAAACCCCTTCTCCCCTCAGGATGGCTCTGCTGCCAGGCCTGCTCTCACCTCTGGAAAGCAAATGCACTCTAGCTGCTGTGAGGGCAGGGTTTATTCCAGCCACCACCCACACCAACCAACAAAGAGCTCCAGAAATCAGTGGTGCCTCCTCAGTTTTCCAGACAAGCAGCAGTATCCCCCATCCTTGCTAAAGCAGCCCTCTCCATGGGCAGGAGAGCAGCACCTGCTCCCAGGCAGCCCCCACCCCTCACCTCCCCACTCAGCTCCATCCCCTTTGCTGCAAAGCCTGGGCACTCACCCACCCAGCTCTCACTCACCTTTGAGAGACCTCCCACTTCTAAGTAAAAGCAGATGATGAAGATGTTCCAGGTGACCCAGATTGCAGTCCAGATGGCATACTGGAAGGGGATGGAGTTGGGGAGAGAGAAGCAATAAACATTAGGAAGTAACTGGAATTAGTGTATTTATATATGTATATATTTATATTTATATTTATATTTATATTCTCTAGCTGGGGGCAGTGGAATGCCCTGAGTCAGCACTGAGATGCTTTCTCTCTTCCTCTGTTTGTTTTCCATATTCAGATGCTCTCTTGCCTGCTAAGACACGCAGGGGCAGGAGTCTGGAGGGATGGAAGAGCTGCTGTGCTGCATTTGTCCAGCCCCTCACCCTCCCTCTGTGCTGGGCAGCGTTTGGGCAGTGTTACCTTAGCACCAGTGAGAATTATCTGAAACCTTCCAAGTCTGGCACAAGCACAGCCCACGGAACAGCGCGTTCCTGAGCACAGCCAGGCACCTCCTGCTACAACAGCGTGCAGGGCTCGTGCCCGACCTCCCAGGGGCTTTACTCTGTCCCTCATCACGTGCCACATCCCACGGGAGCACAGGCTGGGACAGGCTCTGGGTGCTGGGAACAAATGGTGTCACTCACCACCACGATGTAGCGAGGTCTGTACTGGATGGTGCCGAACAGCCCCAGGATAACGATGATGATGTGCAGGAAGTTGGCAAGGATCGGGGCCCACTGGTATCCCAGGAAGTCAAACACTTGCCTCTCTAGTGCAGCAAGCTGGAAGGGAGAGGGAAAAGGAGAGTTACAGCTTCTGCACCATCAAGGTTTTGACACGCTCCCTGAGCACATCCCTGGGGCAGCCCAGGGTGGGACTCAGTCCCCAAAGCAATTTGCTGCCTGTAAACCGGGTCAGTAGGACACAGGGCTTGTTTACACATCCCCCTTCCCCTCTGGTCTCATCCCAGCCCCTCTGATGGCTGAGCTCCAGTGCTGTGTGGGGCATTCCTCTGTGGTGTGCACTCTGGGGAGGTGGCTCGGGCAGAGGACAGATGGGAGCAGCAGGATGGGAACATCTCAAGTGTTGAACGTGAAATACATTCACAAAAATGTCAGTGTAACTTTCCAGAGCTCATTTGTCAGAGCCTTCAACATCACTCCATCACTCCTGACACCTCCTATTTTTCTGCTCTCCAGCACACATCCATCAAAGTAAAGGAGAGGAGGAAACTCTCTCCTCCACCTTCGCCCCTCAGAAAATGCTGCCACCAGTAAGGAAATTCTGCAAACACATCAGTTTCCCAGGACAGGCTGTGCTCTTCTCCAGCACCAATAACATAGTTCAAGGCTAGTACTGTGTTCTAGACACAAAACTCCATTACTGTCGAAGTGCTGGGGCTGATTTTCAAACCATATTTGCCCAAAGATGTGCTTTTCACCTGTAGCCATCAATGTGTATAAGACAACATCTGGTCCCCTGGCCCTGAGCCTCTGTGCAGCTGAAAGAGCACAATGGACATGCAATTGCCTGCTGGCCTTTGGGTGCCCACAGCCTTTAAAGGATGTATCTATGGGAGAAATCACAAGTGTAGGGGGCAGAACTGTTAATGAAGGCTTTTTCGCCCGTGTACAGCCTTGCATGGAGAGACCTTCTCTTTTTTTTGTCTTCACTAACACAATGCAAGCCCCTCCATGGTCCTGTGTCTTCCCTGTCAGTATACTGTTTGAAAGTATGTTTAATTATCACAGTAATCCACTGGGATTGCACTATGACATTTCATATTTCTTTTTGCCTAAATAAATCATTACAGTTTACTATCGACAGTCAATATTAATTCAACTCCTAATCAGGCATTAAGCATGGGTAATCCTGGTCCGCTGTGTATAATCAGCTATGTGACACCTTTTCCTGGCTGGGAGCTAAGCACCAGGGCTTCTGTGATGGCTTAAAGCATTTAAGGATGTGAGCGGCTGCAGGCGCCACTCAAGCCCCACGACGAGAGAAGCCACAGCTATTAAATGGCCATTATTCCTCCTCCTCCTTCCTGGCTCAGCGGGGAAATTGCCTTCACACCTCTCCTGAGCTAGGAAGGTATTGCAATTCCCAACACCACTTTGAAAGTTCAATAAAAATCTGTATTTCAAAGAAATCCGTGGTTAAGGGCAATCAGTCAGGGAGGGGGCAAGCAGCTTTCCCTCTACTATATCTCGTTCCCAAGCAAAGAGGGACAGAGAAATGGGGAAGGAATGGAGGCAGTCACCAAATCTCTCTTCTGCCAAACAATCTTCCCTCAGAAGCAACACCCTCTGCCCTCCTCTGATCCCTCTGAACCACCTGGAAGATGCAGTGGGGCTCTGGAGCCGGAGTGGGGCGAGCGCTGCTCCCCCCCAGCACTGCAGGTCTGCCGCGTCTCCTCAGGAGCACCAGCCACAGGTTAAACGCTTAATCCTCCAGGAAGGGATTAACGCACATACCTTAACGATATCGGGAAATTTGGGGTCCTGACTGGCTGGCAATGGGCCACTTGACTGTGACCGCTTCATCCAATCAGGCATTTAATTGGCTTCGAGTGCTCCAGGAGGAGCGTGTGCCCCGAGAGCCTGGCCCAGCCCGGGGACGCAGCGCGAGTGTCTGCCGAGGTAACGCCCTGCCCAGCTTCGCCTCTTGCCTTCAGGGGCTGAAAATCAGGATAAACACAGATCCCTCCTACCCACGCCTTCTGCCGTGAGCTCTCCCACTCCAGAATCAGGGCAATCCATGCCTGGAGAAGTGTTTTATCCTCCATTCTGCTCCACGAGTATTTGCCGTTAGGGCTGTATGAAAAGGGGAAAGCTTCTCCTATCACTGCTCGTGATGTTTCCTGGTTTGTTTGGACTAGGAAAGAGACCGGGCTGTGAAGTGACAAACAACCACCCTGGAGATGGACCTGCCAATCTACACAGCTTCACATTTGGGCACAGCTCCTTGGGAAGTCTCCGAATTTTTTCCCATAATCCCAAAAATTACCTTCACACCATACTTCCTTCTCCCTCACCTCCCTTGTCTCCAGGTTCTTTCCATCCCGATTTGCTTCCTTTAGCCACTTCCCCTGCATTATTAAACTGTTTTCGTGTACCTGGGAGCTGCAGGCGTGACTCAGCTGGCCCAGAGATGGGCTGTGCCCATCTGCTGGCTCAGGGAAGGAGAGGGGATGTGGGATGTGCGAGCTCACACAAGCTGTTTCCTCATTTATAAAAATAAACTTACAATTTTCTGTAAAACGTGTTGTTGACAAGCAAACGCTACTGATGAAACTCCAGCACTGTGTTAGTGACAGGCGAGGAGTGAGTCTGTGCTGCAATTGGAAATGCAGCCTGAAGTTATCCTGGGCTTCCCCCTGTTCCCTCAGGAATTTACCATAATTAGGGAAATATTTGCTGAAAACTAATTGATAAACAACCATTTCACTCATTACACTCCAGGTCTGTGTGCACGGCTTACCCACAGGATGCTGCTGAGACTTGCAAACAGGGCTGATGTTCGGGCTAAGCTGGCCTTGATTTGGGGTTGGGATGTGAAGAATGTCCCAGTGCCCTTCAGTCCTGGTCCCTCCAGTGCTGCTCAGACATGGCAGGGGCAGGGTTTGCCCTGATCCATCTGTCCCCTCACACTAAACCTCTCTGGGTGCCTCTTGCTGAGCAGGGAAATGCCATCTTTCTTTTGTGCTGCCAGGTTTGTGCAGAGCAATATCCTCGCGGTGGTGCTCCTTGCAATGATTCACACCGTCCTACTGAGAAAGCCTATTATATTCCAGAGGTACTGGTTGTAAAGAGAAATGTCACAGATTGTGCCACAGGTTTCAACCCACTCAAAGCTGACAGGACCTTTCCATCAGGGAGGATAAATTTTTCTTCTTTATGACTATTCTTATTAAAACCAGGATTCCTTCTGCTCCTTTTGCTTCTCTAACCCATAGTGTATTTTTACCTTTCATTCTTTAAATTAAGTGATTTATTGCAGCACTAAAATCAGAAGAGTCGTGGCAGAATTTTCTCTCCTGAAATAAACCACATTTCTGCTGACCCGAGTGAAACTGGAATAGCAAATAACCACGTGAAGCAATTGCTAGCCAGGCAGACAACACAAGCCAAAGCTCTCTCTTGGGCCATCCTTCATTTCTACAGCTGGGGAAGATAAGAAAGGCAGAGGGATGTTCTGCAGCTTGTGGAGCCCATCCCATGGCTCACACACAGGGAGCACAGAGAGCTCTGGACACGCTCAGGGGCATCACACCACAAAACTTCTCCAGAGAGGGAAGCTGCACCTGAGCTGGAGGGGTGCCCACTGCAGAACAGGAAAATGGTCTCAGAAAACATCTCAAAACGTGGGACAGTTTCTCATTGGGGGGTTCAAACCATTCCAGTTGTGTTCCCAATGGCTCTGGCAGGCCAGTGTCACTGGCAGGTGTCGTTGCCAGCAGGACACTCCGAGCTGGTTCAGCATGGGCTGGGGGTCCTTGTTTAAATTCCAGCCCCTCAAATCTTTTCTATCCCCTCAACTTTGTCTTCTGTTGCTCCTGTCCTGCTGATAAGCTGGAGAGCCCAACCTGTTCCCTCGTGCCCCCATACTGCTGAGGAGGGAGGGATGCTGCAGAACAGTCAGGTGCCTGTAATTCCTTAACTCCCTGTCCTTTATAGCCTACTATCAAAGCCATGTTATCAGCTAGATTTGCTCTTCTTAATTTATTAAGCTTTTAAAGCCTTTAATCTTATTTGGTTTGTATCTGTGTCTTTCACTGCATTTCTGAAATCAATTGGGACACAAAAGAAAAAATATCAGTCTCAAGACATGCTGGCATGACCCATACAGACACAGGAAAGGGGCTCAGAAAACCCCACAGCAGGTACAGTAACACAGCCATTTGTATCTGTTTCTGTAAGCAAACCTGCTTTTAACCTTTCCAAACTCAGCTTTAATAAGAGACTTATTTTCAAAATGAAATGTTAGAAATAAATATCCAAGCGTGCAATAACGGGAAAGGCTGATCCTACTGCAGCAAAAAAAAAAAACCAAAAAAAGAAAAGATGTTTTACCCAGAAACCCAGGCAATTTTCCACTTGACCTATAAGAAAACAACCTGAAAACTCCTTTGCTACTGCTTGTCTCTCACTGCTGGGAGGACACAGCCTCACAGATTGCTCCAGCTCCTGCTCTTCCTCCGACAGCTTCAGCTGGGACAAAATCTGCCACTTAACCCCCTGAGTGTCCTTTCTCTCCAGCCTGAACCCAGCAAGAGCCTCAGCTGCAGCCCCGGGTCCCCCCTGCACTGCTGGGATGATGTTCCTGGCTCCTGGCTGATCCCAGCGCCCTGATCCTGGGTTTGATTTCCTGCCAAACGGCTTCGCTTTTTAAGAAGATGCTCCTTCTTTGTCTGCTGTGCAAACACCATCAGAGCTTTCACTGCAAAAGGTCACAGGCCTTTTCTCAAGGAAAAACTTGCACTGGTTTCCTGAGGTATTTTGGCCATGAGATGTGATGGCTCAGGGCAAAGTCTCAGTGCTGCTACCCCTATGAGACACCACACAAGGATGGAAATTTAGGTCCTGCTACCTGAAACAGCAGGAAGAAATTAAAAAGTCTCAGATTGTATAATTTGAAAAATATATCTATTTAGGTTCTGAACACAAATATCTTTTTTTTTTTTTGGTTCTTCCACACAGTTTAAGTTTGGCAATACTAAACACCTGTCTGCTGTTGACTATTATTATTAATGTATTAGTATTATTGTGATTTAATATGTAATTATACACATCTTTCTGTATAATTGCTTTGACTTTGTAAATGCTGGGACAATGCTAGGTCTAAAGAACCCTAAACCCAAGCTGCTGAGTGCTGAAACTATCAGCAGTGAACAAAAAATTCCCTTCTGTGCCAGTGCTTATTCAAGGTGGAGAAGATTCTGTGAGTAGAAAAACAATTAAACAGTTAAGTCTGCTTTTACCACAGTGGCTGCATTTCTAAATAAATATGAATGGTTGCAATAGCTCTTTAATTAATTTTATCTGAAAAAGCAGCTCACTGAGCCATTACTCCCCATCCCCAAACGGAGGGGCTCCTTCTACGGGGTGCCACGTCCTTGTCTCTCCCAAAGTCAGCCTCTCACGTGCTCACACCCGCTGCATTCATGAAATCTCATTTCTCTTCAGTAAGTGTTGTCAAGGAAACCTTCCTGGGGGCCTTGTGATCCACAGCTCCTTTCCCAGCATCCCTCTCCCAACCAGAGGTCAAGAGAGTAATTGCACGGGAGGTCTCTGTTTGTCACTGGGTCTCTCAGGCATCTTTGGTCACTCTGGCTGCAGGGTACAATGTGCCCCATTCTCTGCTCCCCTGGTCTGTTTTCCCCCCAGAAGCTGCTGAAACCCCTTCTGTTCACACAGACATTAGAGAGGCCTCCAAGAGCAGAGCAGATGCCTTGAAGCCAGTTAGATTCCTGAAGACAACCGGTCACCGTGCTGGCCTGGAGGACCTGCCAAAGGGCCCCAAGGGGCAGCAGGAAAACTCCCCACCATGACTCCACACCCAGTCACTGCCTGCAGCAGGGCCTGGCTGCTCCTGGGCATCACTCTCCAGCAAACACAACTCTTAGGCTGCCTTGTGCCACATCCAAGGATCAGGACTTCTCCCAGCCCAGAACCATCCTGTGCAGGGCCTGGGCAGGTGTAACACCCTCCCTGTGGTTCGTCACAACTGCTGCTGGAGCCTGGAGCATCCTGCTGTTAAACATCCCAGTGCTGAGCCCTCACCTCCTCGTTCCCCCTGGCCTGGCACCTCTGAGCTCTGAGTTCTCCCCTGCCAGCACCATTTTGTGTGTGGGCAGGGATGTTCTCAGGAGTGCCACTGCTGTGACCTTCAGCCTCGAGCTTTCTGCTGCCAAAGCCTCACAGAAACACCCGAGCTGCAAAGATATGTCATTATTCAGTCCCACATGCCCAAATGCTGCTTAGCATTCCAGGGAAGGCACAATCCTGCTAAACATAAGGGATGAGACTGGCACTGAGCAGTGCAGAAGGCTGTTTTTGTGTCTGGAGCTGAGGCTCTGGCTTCAAAGGGGCTGAGGTTTCCTAGGTACATCTCATAGAGCCACCAGCCCTGCTCAGCTGAAGACACGGGGCCATGCAGAAAAATTCAGAGAATCATGGAATCCTTCAGGTTGGAAAAGCCCTCTAAGATCCTTGGGTCCAACCGTTCCCTCAGCACTGCCAAGCCCAGCACTGAACCATGTCCCCAAGTGCCACGTTTGAACGTCTTTTAAATCCCCCCAAGAATGGTGACTCCACCACTGCCGTGTGCAGCCTGTGCCAGGGCTTGACAGCCTTTTTGCTGAAGAAATTGTTCCTCATATCCACTCTAAACCTCCCCTGGAACAATCTGAGGCACACATCCAGGCAAACCTCTTAAGGTTTTTTACTCCGAGTGTCGGATTGTGCCACGGAACTGACAAAACATCAGGCGCTGGCAGTGCTTTTTCCAGCAAGACACCACAGCCCGTGGTCCCTGCCACATGGCACATCCACAGGTGCCCTCTCCTGCCCCAAAACCTTCCCAGCAGGGTGGTCAGCAGGACAGTGAATTAACTGAGGTTCTGAATGGTTGTCAGAATCCAGCTCTTGGGAGCTTCCAACTTCTTGCTTCCTAGGAGGAGTACTTCAGAAAATTATTGCTCTGGATCGCCTAAACTTCTCCCAGATCAGGATCAGTCACGTGTCCGGTGAGGATAGCCCTCTGTATAGCCCTCACAGCCTCTGGCCTGTTTGCTTTCCTGGATTCCATCCCCCCTTGGGGCTCAGACCCCGGGCATGCAGGCAGCAGTGGGTATGGGAGCTGCTCTGTTCCCTGTGCTCCTGCCTGTGTCTCCTGATGGCACCTCAGCTCTGCACGCTGCTGTGATTGCTGATTGCTGAGAGCACCAATCAGCCTAAATTAATAAGCAGGTGCCTTTGTGATCCAGGCAGAAAAGCACTCTGACAGGAGTGACAAACTTGCTTTATTTGCAATCTACGTCAACACTCCAACCTAAGTTCCCCAAACATAATTAATTTAATCTGTTGTGCCCACAACGTTCTCCCCTAAGCCCCCCCAATGCTTTACTCCTCCCTCAGTTTCATGGCTCAGCTTTGGGTCTCCAGCTTTGGGACAGAGAGAGGAGGCACTGGGGTGAAGGGGATGTGACTGTTTTTGCAACAGACACAAAACTCAGTGAGTTTCTTCAACAAGTGCCTGACATTTTTGTCACCCAGCTGCCCAGGCTCAGGCCCCACGCTCCTGGCTCTCCCTCACCTGTTGAAGAACTTGCTGAGCTGTCTTATCCCACCTCATGCTGCTGATCGTGGGCAAACATCCCAGCTGCTCCCCCACACAGCATCCTGGCGTGGCTGACAGCTTCAGCTCTGGGTGGAAACTTCTCCCAGCAGGAGCACAGATTTCCCCGTTGCATGAAATAATATGTATTAAAGATGTGCCATTAACTCAGCAGCCATTTCCCTCTGGAGATCTGCTACCAGTTATGAACCCATCTAAACACTCCAAAGGCTGTGAGGCAGAGCGGTGCTGGAGTTCAGCAGGAATTTAATTTTCTAATAGAGAGATTTATTCCCTACCAACAGGGCATTACACTGGGTGATCCCTGCCTCTGCTCAGCCATGAAGGCTATCTGAAGTTTGGGCTCGTTCCCATGAGAAGGATGCATGGAAAAAAGTGAAAATACTTGGAAATTAGCCAAAGGGTTGTTGTGTTTAGGGAATATAACCTCTATCCTTTTGACCTGCTATCCTAGGCATCATCTGCTTAGCTACCAGAGCCAGCTCTGCTGCTGGGGGGATAAGGGAAGCCATGGGCAGGGCTGGCACAGAAGGCACAAGGCTGCCCTGAAGCACTGCTTGGGCCAGCACTGCCCAGCCTGTCTTCTCCTGACACAGCCTCTGGAGTCTCCTGGGTGTGGGAGCAGCAGAGTGTGAAGAGCTCAGAGATGCCATCAACTCTCAAGTGTGCTAGCAAGACTTTAAATTATTCAGGGGCCTGGCCAAAACTCACAGTGTGTATAAAGCCCCTGAGACACCAGCTGGATTCACCCAGTCTAGAAAAAAATTCTGCCTCTCCTTGCTGTTTTATAGGCACTTACTGCAAACTGCAATTTTATTTTGCTGCTGTTTACCCCAAAGCTGAATTGTGGCTGTAAATACACCACTGGAGTTTCCCCAAGGGAGCAGTAACTCTTGCTTCAGGCTCAAAAAGCCAAGCTCAGTTTTCCCTCTGTCCTTTCCACACACAGCCTAAGAAAGACTCGCTGTGACCAAGTGACACTGAGACCACCCCCTGCTTTTGGCTTTATGAGCAAAAACGTTCATTGGTGTCCCCTGCCAGTCTAATTCACGGCTGGCACCTGCAGCACTTCCTCTTCAGGAAGGGTCAGCTGTGGCCTGGGTGACAAAAATGCCTCTCTGAAGGCAAAACACCTGCAGAAAGCCACCTGAAGCAGCTTCTCTCATCCAGCAGAAGATGAGGGTGAGAGTTTTTTGGTGGCCACGGAGCACAGCCAGCAAAGCCCCACTCTCTGCACAGGGCTGTGTCAGAGCAGCCCTCGCTCCACAGGATGCTCCCAGCACGTGTTCCATGTGCTACTGGACTTCTGTGAGCCAGAGGTCCCCGTTTGTCCCCCTCCCTGCACGCCACAGCTCCCACCCCGCTCCGGCCGGCTCAGCGCCCGCTCTCCCCCAGCTCCCTCCCGCACATGGCACTGGGAGCTCCAGCAGCTGATCCCCTTAATTAGGTCACAAATAGATTACGTGTAAAACACTTGCACCAGCCAGATCCTCTGAAGGAAAAACATGCAAGCCCTGCGACTGGGGTGAAAGCTGGGGAGAGGAAAGGTGCCAAAGCTGAAATAACTCTTCAAAAACTTTGTCTGCAGGAGCCCTGCTTCAGCTTCTGCTCGACAGCTGGGCCCCTGCTCCCTGACACTGGAGCTAAGTGGTAGCGTTGCTTTAATTTCCTCTTGCTTCTGCTGCAATGCCAGATTGCTTGGATATTCGTAAACAGAAGGAATTTAATGAAAATTATAATTAGAGCCCCGCGGTGCTCTTGCAGGTCGCCTTTACACTGGGCTGCCTATTTACATTACAAATCAGGCTGGTGTCACTGCAGAGTCTACGGCAAGGCAGGAGAATTCATTAAAAGGGAAGCGCAGGGCGGGTGAGAAATAGGGGAGAGAGAAAATGATATTGTTATTATTAATAATCTAGGAAATTGGGATCTGCCGTGGTCTTGCTGCAGCTTCGCTCCTCATCCTAATCAGCCTGAAGCAGGAGGGGACACAGCACAGTCACCCAGAGACTTCCATGGCAATTACTGTACAAAGGGACCCTTTTTCATAGAGCAAGGCTTTCTCACCCCGGCAGGACACAGAGAAGTGCTCTCAGCACCCAGCTGCCAAGCTGGGGGTGTCAGGAAGAGACGATGTGAAGGCAAAAGGAGGCGGTTCCCGTTGTTTTGCAGCTCTCCCTTTCCACCTCCCAGCAGCTCCATAGGATGCTTTCCCCTCCCTGTAATGCCACGGGCAGCAGCTCCTGCTCCTGCTTCCTTCCACCCAAGCCCTCCAGCACAGCTGGTGACTCTCTGTCTTCCCATCTATGCCGTGAAATTAGGAGTAACAACCTCGTGTTACACAGAGGATTGCTGGAGACTTGGGTCCTATTTGTAAAAAGCTTCTGTCATATTCCACACCAACAATCCTGCCTCAGCACTAACAGCATCTTCACTGCCATTGTGGTTTTTTGGGCGCCCACCTGCCCGTGGTGGCAAAAAGAGGTGGCATTTTAGGTTGGGAACCTCCCATGATGACGGCAGCATCATCCAAACCTCTCACCTTTCCCTTCACTGTCACATTCTCATCACAGAGAGGTGAACTCCCCCCGTTCCCATGCCTGCACGCCCCAAATGAGAAGCTGGAGGTATTTTAGGAGTTGGGCTGCAGACAGGCCAAGTGGTTTGTTTGCATTTCATCCACACTATCATCATATAAAGCAACCCACACTGTGACAGCTGAGTTTTATTCATCACTAGTAACACTGTTTATGCTTTGCCCAAAAAAACCCCAACCAAGACACAAAAATGTGTTTGTATCAGTACCAAAAAAAAAAAAAAAAGGACAAAAGAAAAGCTTCCCTTGAAAAATTAAAGCTGAAAAAACATGTAGCCATTTTTTTCAGCTGAAAAATAGATATCAGTTAAGAAATAGTGACCAACTCTCCCCTAATGAATGTACCAGCAGATTACCAGGCCTCTCATCAGAGCATGAAATGAAAAGGAACTGGGAAGAAAATAGTATTTTGGACAAGAAAAACATTTAGCAGTTCATCTTCTGGTTCCAGTAAAATGCTTTTGACAGGAAGAGTTTTAAATTGGAACAAACAGGAAAATGATGATTTTGTTCAAAACAGGGACTGTCAGAGGCTTTTGGGGTATTGCAGGAATTTTCCAATAACCACAATCCCCACAAAGAACTTCCCTCTAAGAAGTGGATAGAAAATGAATCAATCACTATTGATTTTCATCATCTGATTGCTTCTCTGGAAGAAAATCAGTCCTACTTAAGTAATTGATTAGTTACCTCAGCAATTACAGGTAAAAATCCTGGCTTCCCTTGCCTCCCTCAAGGCATGCAAGCCCGGGATATTCCAGTTTTCCATCCGTTTCAGGAGGCAAACCCAATTTTATGTGAATCAAAGATGAGTTCTGAGCTGTCACCCACACCTCAGGAGTCACCAGCACCCTCAGCAGGGTCCCTCAGGGATGAGGAAGGCTGAGCACCTCCTGGGCTTCTTCCTCAGCTGTACCTCCCCACGAGCAGTGCAGGCTGCAGAGCAGAACCCCAGCTCTACTTTCCTCAAATAAAAGCAAGGAAACAGAGACACACAAAGTGCCTCAAACAGATTAATCAAGTAAATATCTGAAAAGGAAGCTGGCAAAAAGTTTAGGCAGGATTTGAGGCTGAAGATGTGCCTCCCTCTTTCTCGGGTGATGGAGTAGTTTGGGAACTGCAATCTGCCCTGGGCAGTCAATGAAGGGTGAGAGCACAGCTCTGCTGCAGGGTGCAGTCTGAGTGCTGGGAATCAGGGCTCCAGGGTGGATTTTCTGGGATTCACAGCATGAGAGTGGCTGTGGGGAAGTCACTGAGCCTGTGGTTTCCTCCTGCCCACTGTCCCCTGCACCGCTGTGTTTCCTGCTATACTCGAGAGGAGCTCAGCGAAACTAAAGATTCTCACCAGGGGTTTATCAGCAATACAGAATCATGCTGAAAACCCACGAAGGTTTAACGAGCTCTCCCACTGGCATTGATGGCATTGACCACCTCACCTTTGGTGCTGCATGCCCTTTGTTTTCGCTCCTCAGCCCAAGTGGACGATGAAATGAGAGCCGTGACGTTCACTTTGATGGAGGCGAGCTGCTGGCTTCCCAACAGGGCAAATAAGGATTCAGGGCCTTTTAAAAAGCTTTATTTTTAAAGGAAAGCCCTTTTGACTGAGGGCTAGAATGGGGTTATTTTCCACATGACCAAGCACCAAAAGGAAAGCAGCAGCCCAGTCCATGCTCTTATCACCCTCCCTGAGTCACCCACTGGATAGATTTGTCACAAGGTGAAATAAGAGCAAGTCCTCAATTTATTATCATTTTCTACTTGTTCTCCTTAATGCAGTTCCTGCCAGGATGAGTTTGCTGTGGGAAAGTGGAATGAAACCAGGCCTTTCAGTTTGCTGCTAAATGGGACTGGGGGGAGGAGGCTTCCAGGGGGGGAGGGAAAATCTTCCTCATTAGAAGGGGAAAATGTGCAACACAGAGTTTTCATCGGATGCTGCCCAGCCTCCCAATTAGGGTGGCTGGGACAAACAGTGGTGTTATTATATGTAACTGTTTACCCTGTGTCACTCAGCCATTGTTTATTTTATGAGCATAATTTATCTCCTCCCTTGTGCTACCCAATTTGTTTGCATTTTCAGTCCACTCGAATGTCTCTCTTTCATTGTATGCATCTTCTGGCCTCCCACCAACCAACTCTGCAAGCTTCCAGGAGTGTCACACAATAGCCAGGCCCCTCCTGTGCTTCATTTTTCGCATGACATTTTTGTCCCCTTCTTTCGGCGCTGCCCCAAACCCTCCCCTGCTGCAGACTCGCAGCTCCTCAATGGCTCATGATTTATTCAACAGCAAAGCTGAATTTCTCTTTTCCTTCTCTTTTCCCACTTTCCCCTCCTTTTAGAAATAGAGGCTGGTCAATAGACGCCACTCTGGTGGCTCTGGAGAACAAAGTTCACTTGCAGCAAATCTTTGTGGTCGTGGCTCCACAGGGCAAGAGTTTGGTGACCCTGCAGGGGCTGAGTCCCAAGCAGCAGCTCACCCATGGGGCCCCCACGGAGTCCTGTGTCTCTGGAAAGGGACAAAGACTTGTCCTCTATCAGCTTGTGACACCAAAGCTTCATCAACACCTCGCCTTGGAGGTGTGAGATGATTCCTCACCCCTGGAATGATGGCATCTTTGGTTGGCTCCTGCTCCAAGCTTTCTGGCCATTTTTTCCCCCCCAAGTCCTCTGATCTTCTTCCTTGTGGGTCTGAGAGCAAGGGTAAGATAAAATAGAAAAGTGCTAATCCACATTATGGAAATTCAAATCCTTGCTGCTACATTAAGTAATTTCAAGGAAATTTAATCTGGCAGGACTCTGAGGTGACTCCAGACAGTGACAACAACATCTGTGCATCGCCTCTTCCTCCAGCCTGGTGACACTGCAGCAGGAAGATGGAGCATTTTTTCTCCTGACTGTAGCAGGACCCTATTTCTGATGGGTTCTCATGAGCTCTCAGCCCTGTACAGCTGAACCTGGGCTTTACTGCTCCACTCCCATTGACTGGGCCAGGATTGGGATTCTGGGATTTCTGATAGAAAATGTGGACAGTGTCTCACCACCAAACCCTGGAGCTCCATCTGAAACGCCCTTTGTTTGCAGGTTAGTGGCCAAAACTGGGAGTGAGGAACTTTACATGGCCAAGGGAGGCTTCCTGAGGAAAAAAACTTGGCAGCCATGAAACCTGGGATACATCTCATGCAAGGAAAGCATCCTGGAGGATACTGCCCTGCCACCCCCTGTCACTGTGAGCTGCTCCAGAAATTCATCGTACTTGAAATGATTCACTCAAGTATCCATTCAGTCTCAGTTCATGGATTGCAGAGCCTTTATTGCACACCCATATATTTAGCACTGGGATAGTTCTCAGCAGTTCTAACAGCCCTGTCATCTCAGGAATAAAACAAAGAGCCATTATTCATCACAAGGGAGACACAGTCTTTATTGTCTGGAGCCATGGCAGAGTTTTTCTATCACCCTATCTATTCTTCCTCGCTGTCACACAACTCAGCTTTAAGCTGTCTCAGTAGCAGCCCTGGAGGCCCAAATGCTTCCTAGCTTCTCCCAGTTAAGTGCCCAGGTAATGCTGCATTGGACTGACCGCAGGACTGACCCTGAGCTCACAGGAGAAGGAAGGGAAACCTTTCCAGAAAAGCGTGAGGTGGGCATTAGTCTCTGCTAGGTCAGGAGTAAAGTCAGGCAGGGTTATTTAAAGACATGGGGAAGCACAGCTACAAGGAGAGATGGATGAACGTGAGTTTTGGGCACTGATTATATCCAGAAGATCTGGGGTTTGGCCCTGGCCTGATGGCAGAGCTGTGTAGGCTGTAGGACACATCAAGCTGTGCACATCATCTGTCCCAGCCTCCCTGCAGCCCTCCCAATCAGCCTCAGGGTTTCCTTGGTGGATCAATGTCCAGCACGCAGCGGGAGGAACCAGCCCGGTTCTCTGGATCTGGGGATGAATACCTTGGGATCTAAGCACGGAGCACCCTCCATCCTGCTCAGCACCTGCATGAGTTGCTCTGTGCCTCTGGGAAGAGCAGGTCAGGTTTGGGGCCACAAGACCCCCTCAGTGGTGCAGATGAGCCTATGGAATGCGATCGAAGCAGCACCACTCAGAGAACCACCTCCATCGTGGTCTCCTCAGGCTTCAGGAGCACTTGAGGCTGTGCCTGTGTCAGCACAAGGCAGGACGAGGAGTAGAACAGATCCCTCTGAGAAGGGGCTGTGCAAGGGTTCTCACCAGCTGTTGGCAGTAAGGTGAACTCATCCTTCCCTTGGATGTCTGTGCTAAAAATAATGAGATGGGAAACTTGAAGACCCAGAATCCTAAAAAGTGTCAGACATCTGAAAAAAAAAACAATTGCACTCTCCCAGCTTTTTAATTTGTTTTAAGGTTGGCAATCACATCTCCAAGCACCCGAGCTCACTTTTCTCCACATGCTCAGACAGCAAAGGGCACAAAACAGCCTGTGAACTCCCATCACACTTCTCCCAGCACCCGCTCTGCTCCCTGCTGAACAGCCAGCAATCTCCCAGGCTAATTAGCCAAACGGTATTCTGCACATATTTAGCATTTCTGAGTAATTAGGATAATCAGATTTCTCCCCTAATTCTGTACATCCATGGTATAAGCAGGTGTATTGCCTTTCCCACAACGATACCACAAGCAGAGTGTTGTCTGCCAGAGCCAGGGACACCAGCAGCCTGTCAGAGCCCATTCCCCTCTCCCACATGGAATTCTGCTAACGGATTACCAGTAGCCATGGGGACTTGGGAACTGGGTTTGTGTTGGCTAAGCAACCAGCAGTTCAGATATTCATGC
This sequence comes from Oreocharis arfaki, assembly GCA_013398015.1. Taxonomy (NCBI): domain Eukaryota; kingdom Metazoa; phylum Chordata; class Aves; order Passeriformes; family Paramythiidae; genus Oreocharis; species Oreocharis arfaki. The sequence continues at coordinate 295,118 of VZRR01004106.1, read as the reverse complement.
AAGTTATCTAAACGCACAGTCCTCAGATCTGGCCAGAGACCCGGATGTTCCCTTCTCCACCCTCCAGGGATCAGCTGCAGGAGTTGTTTCGTGCTGCAGTTGAACAGCAGGTGTTTGGCCCACAACCTCAGAGGTGTTTTGGGTTCTGGGGAGGTTCTGGGAGTCTGCCCAAGACTCGGGGCTCAGGTCTTGGTCATTCTCCACGAGGTTCATCAGCCCATGGTCCTTATCTCTGCAAACATGTGAGCTGGCAACCACTTATCTGTGTTCTGTGCCACTTCCAATGTCTCTTGAAATGAATGACCTTAAACGAAGGTCCAAGCCAGTCAGGCCAGGCCAGGCCAGCTCTTTCTTTTGCTGCTGAGGTGGGTCTTTGATTCAAGAGGCGTTTTTCCTCCAGCCAGCTTCACTCAGTAATTCCTTCTCAGGGAAGCAGAAAAGTTTTGGTTTTTTTTTTTTTAAGTGCCCATGAATACATCCTGGTTCATGGAGCATTTGGATGTGGTGCTTCCACCAAAGTGGGAGTTCTTAAAGGAATATAAATGGTCCAACGTCTCTGAAAGAAGGAAAGGTTGCTCCCAAGCCCCACGGCATGGAGTGACACTCTCCCAAGTATCCTGACCATTGCAGTAATATCAAGCGAAGACCCTGCCACATCCCCTCCACAAAAACACCATCCTGCTGAGCTTCAGGGAGGGAAGAAGTTTGCTTGGAGACCTCAGAGTGGAACCCAATGTACTCCCAACTCAAAGAAACCATTTCTAACATGCAAGGCACTGCTCTTGTTGTAGTACTGCAGGATAACATCCAAACTTCCTAAATATGAACAAACCTGAGTAAGGCCAGGAGTTAAGATTCCTCCTGATCTCCAAGTAGGTCAGCCATGCTGGTACTGAGATTGGGCTCTGGTTACTACCAAGCTAATGTTCAGGTGGAGCTGAAGACAGACAGTGACAAACTGTTAATTGTGGGGAGGCTGTTTGTCTGTGAGGGATGACCACAGCACTCAGAGCACACCATGCAAGCCTACACTCAATATTTTATAAGTTCTGTGTGGGTAATAAAATGCTCCATCCCCTTCTTTAGTGTCCTCTATCTCACCTTCCCTGCTCAGATGAAATGGTGCTCACAGATGAACCATCTCCAGGGAGCAGCACTTGGAAAATATAAATCAGCACCAAATGCTTTAATGGGTCCGAGGCTGTTGTCAGGGTCACCACAGACACAAGAGAGGTCCCTGGTCCCCCAAGAGGTGTCACAGGAGGCATCTTCCCAGGTTTTGTGTATTTGCTGTGACTGTGTATTCATCTGAGCACCTGGATCCATTTTTTATAAGGTGTAATTAGGACTTCAGGAGAAGCGAAACCCGACTATTCCCAGCAATATTCAGTTCTTGTTCTTTCCTCTCAGCCCAGGTGACCACTTGGCCAAGTGCTCACTAATGAAGGACAGAGTGTGTCCTGTATCATCCTGGCCCCAGGTCAGTGGCATCCCAGGTCACAGGGATGGCACAATGACAGAGCACAGCACATCCAGCCCTCCCACCCCACCGCTGGGCAGTGGGATCGTCTGCTGCTGAAACGGGGGGCAACCTGTGCTGCCACACTCCTCAACATCAGGGCTGGGCACACATCTGTGTGCTTGCTCCACTGCTGCAGAAAAAATATGATGAAGATTCTGGTTGAGTTTGGAGCGCTGGAAGAAAAAAATGGAGGGGAAACAAATAAAAAAAAAGAAAATAGAGAAGAAAGCAGATATTTTGCTGGCCTGAGAGAGCCTGGGGAGCAGGTCATCAGCTGCCTGCAGGGCTGGCCAGTCGCTGAGAGGTGGCAAAGGAAGCTGGCACAGCAAGTCCTGACGTCTGCCCGCCTCGAGCAGGTGATGAAGACAAGCTGTTGCCTCGATTCCCACAGTATATTTTCATTAGGCCCAGGCAGATGGCAGCGGAGGTCACTGCTTCCACACCATCATCCTTTCAGCCCAAAGGTGTCAGGGAGTCTGACATCTCAATTATTAAACCTGGAATCACCCAAGCAGCACCTGCTGGACGATGGAGGAAAGGAGATCAGAAAAGCTGCGCTCCTGATTTCCATGAATTCTCACCTTTGAGAGAAAATCTGGGGCGTTGTGCTTCCCTGATAAACAACATATTTGTGTCCAACGTTCTGACACAAAAGCAGCTGTGCTGAGAACGAGCCACAGACACCAGGAAAATGGCAATTAAGTCCTTGTGGAAAATAGACCAAAAAGCACCCCTTGGAAAAGACATTTGATGTTAATGAGCTACAGCAAAGTCAAGGGAGGAGATATTGATCCTGCCCCAGCAGAGATCTGCTGCTCGCTCCTCCATAGTCCGTGAAGCCTCAGAACACAGAGCAAAATAAAACTTCTGTTCTTCACAAGGGCTCTCAGATGTGGGGCCAGGGCTTGGCTAAGGCAGGAGCAGCCAGAGCAACACCACCATTGACTCTTCTGTGCTCAAGGTGAGACACAATTCTGACACACTGGTGAGAAGCAGCAGCAGCTCTGCTGAAACATCATCTCAGAGATTTCTGCCAGATATTTCAATCATTTCAGTCTTTATCCTCCCTATTATTACCACCTACTCTCCTATTATTACTTTACTACTACCGATTCCCTACTTTTTACTCCTGTTAATGCACACTTTCGTAATCCCTACTATTATCCCTGGCAAGAAGAGGATGAAATAAGATTCGGACTCTTACCAAAAATCAATAAACAAATGAAGCAGAAGTTGTTTATTCTTAGTCTGAAATCTCATGAACTTTAAGGTAATATTATGACTCTGGACTGATTACGAAATATCCCAGATTCCAATTTCCACAGGGCATTTATTCATTGAGTTTCCTTCTGCAACAAAAATACCCCAAACCACTGTGAGCAGATGAGTCACTGCAGCAAAACACTACCCTGAGCACCACCCAAACCTGTGCTTTCTCTTTGAGGATTTTTCTCCTTGAACCCCACTATGAGCTGGGTTTTGGGGAGACAGGATGGTGTCAGAGATATCTGAAAGATGAGAACATCCAAGGTGCACAACCCCAATGAAAAAACAACAACAAACCAACTTCTTTTTGGGGAGACTTCAACTTTTTTTCAGAAGTGTTTTCAAGCTTCTGTAAAAGTTCAAAATATTTGGGGTTTGGCACAATAAACACCCCCATCATTTTCAGCAAACATTGCTAAATGCCAGAGTATTTTCTCCCTTTTGTGTCCAGAAATGTCATTTTTTCCCTCCTCGTGTTTTTTATACAGGGAAGGGGTGAAGAATGAGCTGCTTTTGAGACAAAAGTTTCCACTTGGTTGAAAACTCTCTTTCTACCCAACTGGAATGTAGAAACACAACCTGTGCAGCTGGGTGTGCTCATCACATCTACTGCAGGAGGAGTGGGGACAAAGGGAACATTAAATCACAAATTATCCCTGGTTTTTTTTTGGGGGGGTTTAACAAGAAAGGCTCAGTTCTACCGACCTCAGACCCAACGTTTTGTTAATGGGAAAGGCAATGCTACAGCTGGGGCACTTGCTGCTCACTGGATAATGTGCATTTTCTTAAGTGCTCAGAAAGCAATGGGCTAGTCCAGGGTTTTCCTGGAGGAAAAGAGATCACAATCTGGCCTTTGTTATCCAGTTTGTTCTCCAAGAGTTCATACTTCAGGGGCCCCGGAGCAGATTCTTGGAAGAGCTCCACTTTGCACCCCAGCCAAAAAGATCCGAGTTTCCATATATTATTAGCACACAATGGAGCAACGTCAGCTCCCTTAACCCCACACCAGCCAGAGGGAGAGGGTCCCCATCAGGGAAAACCAGCTCCTTCTCTTCTTCTACTGAGAGGAAAAGGGGAAGCCAAAGGAGCAGAGAGTGACTGGGAAAAATCAGAGTGGTCAACAAAGATACTGTGTCAGCCGAAATAAAACCCCAGCTCTCCAAGGAGGGTTGACTTCAACACCACCCTGCCATCAGCTGCTTTTTTGGCTTGGCTTTGGCCAAATTTAATTCCTGGTCTGAGTGGGTTTGGTTAGAGGACACAGTTCCTGTGAGTCATCTGCAATCTCCAGCACCACCATAGGAAAGGCGGATGTGGGGAGCCAGGAGACCTGGGCATGTCTGAAACACAGACCCCAAACTGCTCCTCCCTTGTGCTTCCCTTGTGCTGCAGTGTACTGACTCCAGCTGCTCAGGAAAAACGAGGAAATAAAAGAAAAATCTCATGCAAAAATTCAACTTTTTGTAAGGAAAGCTCCACCACTCCAAAATTTAAAATGTTTGCCAGCACAGCAAACATTTGCCAGCACATTTTTGACTTTTCGCCAAAATATTCTGGCCAAAACTTGGGAGAAAAACTCAGGATTGTCTATGGAAAGCAGATACTTCTCATGAAAATATTCATTTAGTCAAATCCCCAGGTTTCTACTGAAAGTCAGCTTCAGTGGAAAATGCTGACGAGCTCTATTATTGGCACAGCTTTAATTTTCCTTTGTCTGGAACAGACACGGAGAAGACAGCATCTGTCAAACGTAGTCTTTAGACTTACGTTATTATTTAGCCTGGAGTATTGTTCAAGGACTTCAGGAAAGGTTCGAGCCATCACAGAGCTGGGTGCTGTGCACATCCACGAAAGATGGCCCTTTCCCTGGAGGGATTATGATTTAAGCACGAGCCACGGAGAAGATAAACAGCTGGGGAGAGCACAAGGTAATTTTGGAGGGGTCCTGAGCAGCGTGATGAGCAAAGGGACGCTGTGCTTCCCCTTGCACCTGCTCTTCCCCCCAAGGCTTTGTGCTCAGCCACACGGCAGCTGTGCTGGCTCACAGCTCCCTCAGGGCTGCCCGACTCTGCCCTGGCTCCAGAGGCAGCTGCAGACGAGGGGAGAGACAAGTCCTGCTCTCCTCTCCCAAACTGCAGCCCAGATGATCCCTGGGGTGGAGAGGAGAAAGCCAAGCAAGCCATTTCTACAGCCCTCAGCCACTGCAATCCTGTCTCCTCCTTACCTTGGAGAGGGGCGTGCTCTGCCCCACCCTCCCTCTTGCAGCCCACGTGTGCTGATGGATCGAGTCACGGAATCAGGATCACAGAATGCTTTGGGTTGGAAGGGATCTTAAAATCGTCTCATTCCAACCCCCTGCCATGGGCAGGGACACCTCCCACTATCCCAGGTTCTTCCAAGCTCCATCCAGCCTGGCCTTGGACACTTCAGGGATGGGGCAGCCACAGCTTCTCTGGGCACTCTGTGACAGGGCCTCGCCGCCCTCACAGGAGAGAATTTCTTCCCAATATCCAATCTAAACCTACCCTCTTTCCATTTAAACCTACTCCCCCCTGCCCTATCAGTACGTGACCTTGTAAAAAAAATCCATCTATTCCAACTATTTTAACTCACACTTTATTTTGCCCAGATCCTGCCTTTCCATGGCATCCCACTGCCAGTCTGCCACACTCCCCTTCTGCCCTCACTCCTCATGTGCTCTGCATCACTTTATGCCTCGATCAAACCAACACAACCACTTCAAGAGAGCAGTTAAGAGAAGGATCTGTGCTGCTTTCAGATGGCTTCCAGAACTGGTCACACTCTTCTGTAAGAGATTAAAAAGGAATCACTGAGAAAGGAGCGAGGCAGAAAGAGAGCACGAGGAAATAAATAAATAAATGTATATAGTTACTTTTGGTTAGTCTCGATGTGCAGTCCCATCCCAGGGCGCCTTGTTCTGTGCTCATTTCAAGTATTACTCACTTTTTCCATTAGAAGCTGTTATTCCACGGGGATTTATAATGTATCTCTAAAATTGTCTCCAGGCTTTGCTTGGCATCTGAGCTCTCAATCCATGGACAGAATGTAAAGAAAGTACAGTTGTTTGATTTATTGGGACAGGGCACGGGGAGCAAGAGAATTTTTCCATGCTCAGTGGAAATAAATTCACATAGTGCCTCCGGTGCACAGGCACTTACTGCTCCAGAAAATTCACCAGTTGGGTGCAATCTCAGGCTGGCCGAGAGGAAAGCAGCAAATCAATGATTATTTAATATCTCCCTGCCTGAGACCCAGCCCTGGTCTGTGGCTCCTCACCACGACCCACCCAGCCCACTGGTGGGTGTGACAGCCTCATTCCACTCGGGCTCGGAAATCCTGCCCTTGGCAAACCTTTTTCAATTCTAATTCCTCCAAGGGGCATTTTTTAACCCACTACAGAGGCTCCCTGACAGAGTCATGATTTTTTTCTCCTGGGGAGGCCTTTGGCTCATTTAAACTTTGCTCTTGTTTCTTAATATGCATCTGCCCAAAGGTTGGGAGGGATGGGGAAGGGCTGGTGATCTGCTGCAGGTGACATCAGCTCCTGGATGGCAGAGGAGTTTGGACAAAGCAAGAATGGGGAGGTGACAACCCCTTTGGGAATCACAAACCCTGAAAGAACACCCCAGCACCTTGCTGATGGTCCTCCTCCATGCCACCCATGGCTGAGGATAAGCCCTTTTGCAGGGTAGCCCTGACCTGGGCCAACTTTCACCCAAACTTCTGCTGGAGGCAGGGCTGGACTGGGAAAAATGGGAGGATTAGGGACAGGGATGCACACCAGGACAGAGGGAGGGAGAGCCAGAACCTTCTTGCAGCTTCCCTGCAGCACCGCTCAGCAAAGCACCGCGCCTGACGTGGACGCTTTAAGGAAACAATAATCTAAAATTGGAACACGGCAAATTATTTATTCAAACTACAGCCTTCCCTCCCCCCTTGATTAGCAAACCGCTGGGGAGTCAGCCCTGATTTTCTTCAGACAGATGCAAACGCTCTCCTCCTCTCCCTGTGCCACGGCTCAGCCCGTGGGGGGCTGAGCAGCTCGTTGGTATTCGCATTGTGTAGCAGCTCCTTCAATTCACACGTTGTTCTGCTCTCCGGCTGGAGCACAAACTTTTTCTTTGGGAGCACACACTGCAAATGATGAATTTGTTTGTTTTCTGCCTTTTTTTGTTTTTGTTTTTGTTTTTTTTCCCAGGGAAACATTTAGACTGCAGTGTGCAAACACTTCCCCGCACGCTCACTCAAATACTTGCAGCTAATAATAAAACAATTTATATGAAGCATTGCAACTCAGATCCCTGATTCGAGTTTTTTGAGGAGTTGTTTCATGTTTCCATTCATCATTTATATAAAAAGCCCTGGCGAAGCTTTGAGGAACAGACACAAGAACATGTAACAGATCTCAGGGGTGTGCTGCGGAACTGAAGTGGGAGATCCCAGCACCAAAATCCCCTCCCCACTTAAGTCAGAGGCAAAACGTCCACACAAGAGCCAGAATTTCACCCCTGGGACTTCGGCAGTGGGAGACACAGAGCTTGGCAACAAACAGGGAAGGCTGTGAAGGGTTCAAAGTATCAAATGAAGCTGAGCAGAGACACGAGAGGAACAAAGGAAGTTCACGTCATTATAATTTATTGATGATCTTGGCCTGATTGCTTCAGTGTTTTGTCTTAGCAGAGCCCACCCTGGGCAGCAGCGAGTCCTGCACGTCACTTGGCCGTGCGGATGTGGAAGTGATGTGATGATTTACAGACAAAGTTTGCTTAATTAAATAATAAAGTAAATAAAAAAGCACCGCGCTGGGTCTCACCCTCACCTAAGTGCTTGCTGGGAACTGGCCAGGATCTCCTGACCTCGCCCCCACCCGAGCGCAGCTCCACAAATTCCCTCACCATAGTTCACATTTTTCCAGCTCTACCAATTCACCCAGCAAGTGCCATGGGAAATCGCTACGGCTGAGGCATCCAAACTTGCTTAAGAATGAGCCAAACCGATTCTTTTCTTCAAGGAGGAGGGTCTTAAGGAAAATAAAATGCTGGGGGTTCTTTGTCCCTGTATCTTGGATACAAGAAAACTCCCACGCTTGTCAGAAATCAGAACAGCACCAGCAGCTCATGGCTTTTTCTTTTTCTCATTCCCCCTTTTTTTTTTCTTTACCCCAGTGTGTGAGCATGTGCTTGGAGCAGGATGACACAGTGATGGGTTTAAGAGACAGTGAGTGCTGAGACGCCAATTTCTAACAGGGTAATACAGGGCGCAGCTTCTTTCCTGTGTGATCACGGGTGAAAAATCAAAAGAAATAATCCAGGAGACTAAATACACTCCCCAGCCATTCAGCTCACTCATAAATATGCTGAGCAAGACGCTTTGTGCAAGAAAACCCCATCACTTCTATTCTGTATTTTGTTTAACGATGAGTCAAATCCTCCACACTCATCTTCCGATTGTGCTGGTCTGGGTTCACAGGGGTGCACTCCCACCCTCTTCCCTTTCAATTTTAGGCTGATGGGTGTAATTTCAAAACTAGCAGGTTCCTAGTTTTCCTCTCCCACCTTCAGCTCAGTGTCTGCTCCCTGACTCTCTGCAGAAAAAGAAACGCTGTCACAGCACCCAACTCCAAAACAAAGAGTTTTAACTAAACTCACCCCTTGGCACCAGCAAACTATTCAAAAGAACTTTGCAGGAAGCCTGCCCTTTCCTGCGCGCTGCAAACGCTCCAAAATCAAGCAAATTTGGGAGAAGTCAATGAAATTAAAACCCTAGATGCTGTCATTTCCTTTTTAAGGCTGGAGGAGCCCTGGAGCCCATTAGCTATTGACAAGAAGGGGACCCTCCAGATCCAGGCTGGATGCGCAGACACTCAGGGAACAACCAGACCTTTGTTTATCATCTCTGCAGATGTCATAAAGACCAGGAGCCCGCGCCCACCAGGGACCGACCCGTGCCCGCCAGGGACCGCACTGTCCGCGCACTGGGAAGTTTATTCCTACATAAATATATGCATATTAATAGGCACATTCTATCTAAGCACTTCGTCCCGAGGAGGTTTGAAATAATTCCCTCCCAGCCAACACAAACCCCAGCAGGGTGGGATGCGGGCGACCGGGGTGGGATGCGGGTGGACCTTTCCACGAAAGAGGCTGAAGGTACCGGTGGGTTTGGGCACGTATGAAGTTTGGTTTGGTTTGCAACATCGCCACCGAGCCGCCGGAACTCCTCTCATAGAGTAATTTTCTTCTTTTTTCAGTTGGATTTTATAAGCACAAACTTACTAAGTGAAAACTACTTTCCCCCTCCCCCTTTTTCTTGAGTTTTAAGCATCGGTAAATCCCCCCGGCACAGCAGAGCGTCGCCGGAGCGCAGCCCCACGTCGCTCCACCTCGCCGCTCCGAGCCGAAGTTGCGGAGGAGCGCAGCCCTGCCCGGGGCAGCGGGCACCGAGGCGCTTTTGTTCCCGGCCCCGTCCCGGGGCGCCGAACCCGCAGCTCCCCGCCGGGTCCCCCCGATCCCGAGCACCTCCACTCACCAGCTGCAAAGTGCAGAGGAAGATGAGGGTGCAGCGGCCGGTGCAGCATCCCATGGTCCCCGAGCAGCGGGGGCAGGGCAGGGGCAGCCCGGTGGCCGCGGCCCCGCCGCCGCCCTGGGGCTCCGCGCTGCCCGGTCCGCGGCCGCGGGGAGCGAGGCGGGCACGGAGGTCGCTCGGTGTCGCTCGGTCGGTGCCGGCTGCCGGAGCTCCTCCGGGAGCCGGGGAGGAGGCGAGTGGGGCCACAGCTTAAAAGGGCAACGCTCCGGCGGCGCTGCCGTCCCGCAGGCTGGGCGGGCTGGCGGGGCGGGGGCTGCCGCCAACGCCGGGATGCTCCCCCCGCGCCCCCGCAGGCGCGCTGGGATGCTCCGGCCCCGGCCCCGGCCCTCCCCCGGGAGGCGGGGGCAGCTCCGGATGCCCCGGACACGGCAGCCCCTCGTTTTTCCCTTGTCAGGACGCGGGAGTGACCGGTCCATGCTGGGGCAGAGGGCTGTGCTGGTCAGGTGTGTGCGCAGGACACACGGTCTGTGGAGCTCCTCTCCTCTTTCCACATATGCTTCCCCGTGCGGGTGCTGGCATGTTCACCCTGAACACTATGAAGCCCAAAATTAATCTAAAATGCAATGTTTTTTTCCCCATAAATTTATCAGTGAGAGTGCACTTGGAAGACAAACTCATAAAGGGGGATGAGACAAGGAATTCTTTAAAATGTACATTTGTGGGTATTTTAAAGAATATCCAGGCTTGAGAATGAATCCCAGCCGACTGGGAGCAGAGGGATGTTGGAGAGCATCTCTCTACTTCCAAAAAGTGTTTCTACCTGAGCACCATGTACGCACCACTCGCTGTACCCTGCACCTGTAGAAAAGCAAGTCAGTCAACTTGAATTGCGAACAGCAGAGCAAACCCACAAGCACTCAACCACCTCCTTTACACGCCCGAGTCCTTCCCATTGCCTCCCCTCCCAAGGAGAAGCAGGATCCAGAGGACACGGCTCAGGGCAGCCTCCCCTGCTGCAGGCACTCGTGGCCGGCCCGAGGAGCGGGTCACACACCACACACTGTGATTGGGACAGACTTGTTGCTAAGCTCAGCACAACATGATAAGGAGCTTTGGGAGAGCCTCATCTGGTGACAAGGTCGTCTCTTTGCAATCTCCGGTGGCTCCAGCGTCTGCACAACAGTTTGTTCTGTTGCCTCTGGCTGTTCCTTCTTCCTCTGAAGCAAGTCATCGTTTCATTTCTGCCTCCAAAGCAGGGTCTCACTCCCCACCAGCAGCGATCAGCTCCGCTTTCATTTTAAATAAGCACAGCCTGCTGCTCGCTGCAGTGGGGTGAGAAGGAGGTGGCTGCTGAAATCGTAGCAGCTCTGTCATTTCACCCAAGGAAAATGCTGCCTGACTATATCCTAAGGAAGCAGGATTGGTCCTCGGGTGCTAGGAATGTTTAAAACCTTATTTTAACAACATTATTATTATTCACATCAGCCAGAGGGAGAAACAGAACAAACAAACAAAGTCTGAATACCTGAGATTAGAAGGCAGCCTCTGAATTGATCACAAATCCTTCTGGTTTTAAATGGTAAAATATATTGATTATCTGACCTGTGCACTGTGCATAACCAAGGCATCAACTAATGCAGTCAGGTACAATAAAACACATTTTATTATATGTAAAAGGAAAATACCCAGAGAAGAAACACCCAGAGAAGAAACCAATTTATTTCACCCAGGAAACTGTGGACTGAAGAAGCTTTGGCAGTATTCATATTCCCCAGAAGGTGGATTTTAGATAGAAAAGGCAATGGAGCAAAGATCAGTTTATTTTTCATGAATGCAGATAAAACATTCCTTACAAACTGTGCAGGCAGGTCTCGCTCTGCACTGTAGGGTCAGGCAACCTGACATCAGAATTAGAACAGGAGCTCAAGTCGGCCAAAAACAGGCTGGGGTTAGGCTGGTCTTGTTACGTGCTCTGGAAACTGCTGGGAACAGCAGAGGAAGGCTGGGATCCAGCCATGCAGGTTAGAACCTGGCTTTTGTGCCAGTTTTTAAGGTTTTCTGCATCTCTTGTTCTGCCTCCTGCTTCCAAAAACCTCCTGTAGGCATTGCTATTTTCCAGCTCAGTTGTACTGCAAAGGAGACACAGTGTGAAACAGCAAAAGGCATTGCTGCTGAAAGGATAAGTTTGACAGAAATAGGATTTTTTCCACCTGCAGTTTTATCTTGATAAGCTGTGCAGAAAGCAAGCCTGCCTTGGCTGGGATTCCACATGCATGTGAAGGAAAACACAGACTTTCCTGAGCTTTTTAATAAGGGTGAGGCCACAGGAATAACACAACCTGTATTTCAAAGAGAGACTTAAAACTCCCAGAGCCTGATTTATAATCTTCATTCATATGATTTCTTATCTGTGTATCTGACCATCTGAATTCCTGCACGAGTGCTGCAGGACAACACATCTACTTTGAAAGTTTAATTCACAAAACCATTTGCAACTTTAATTTAGCAAAAAAAAAGAAAGAAACCCAGAATTGCTAAGTATCCTGAATTTTATATTTCCTGAAGTATAAATTCGCCCTCAGCTTTTGATGGATGAAATGTTGCTTCAAGAGTCCAGTCTGAAAGTTTAAAAGAATTTCTCCTGATTAAGGGGTTCTGGATGGGGTCTGAGGGATTCTTAGCAGGGATATTGGTGTACAGGGATATGTGTACCCAGAGCAAGGCAATCACGGGCAGCTGCATCCCTCACCATCAGGACAGGACCAAGGACAAAGAACTGGTCAAGCAGTCATTACTGCAGCCCTCTCCAAACGCCAGGCCACAGAGATGTTTAAGAGATCCTGGTTGTTTCTTTTATCCTCCTTTAATTCCTGAGGATGTGCCTTCATTTTAAGGTTCCGATGCACATCCTGACTTCATGGAGGGAATGGAATCCCTCCATGGGATGGGAAACACCCTCAGGTTCAGGCGATGCTGCAGAGATTGAATGTCCCTGTTCTTAGACAGTGTTTGAATGGAACCTCTTCCCATCCAAATTTATTTTTGCATGGATCCAGCTGCTAGGGGTGATTAACCTTAGATAGAGGGACCTTGTTATCAGCTGTCTGATTACATCCAAATTTCTGGGAGAAGTCCCTGGTTTACTTTAGGACAAATGAAGAAACAAAATTAGCAAGCTTGAAACAAAGCAGCAGCACCTTATCACAGCTTCTTATCTCTCATTCCTGCAGCCTCCTCGCTCTGACAGATCAAGAGGAACAGTAGAGGCTAAAAGTATTAGCTGGGGACGCGTCTCTTCACAGCCCAAACCCTGTAATTGTCACAGCTGCTGAAAGCTGGAGATGGTCTTACATCCCACGGTACCATGGGGTGCATTATTCCACTCAGTTCATTTACATCCCCCTCCTCTCCACTTCCATAACGTCAGCTGGGTCACGGTGCCTTTACAGATGTCTGATCAAACACAGAGGTGTCAGAGTGTTCCAACCTTTCCACCCACACCCCAAAGGCAAAGCGTGCCTGTCCCACTGCTCCAGGAGCTGATCAGCCAGCCCGCTGCCCTGCTCCAGGGCACACAGCAGCCTTCCCAAGGTAGCATGTCACATCCTATTTCTCTGTCACAATTAGAAGTAAGTCCCACTGCCAGTGGCCTGAGTGATGGCAGCTCAGCACTGCACGCAGCAGGATTTCCTGCAGACACATCCAGAATGAAAACTGGGAAGTTTTCACATACAAGGTGGGTGAGCTGTGAAGCTTCCTGCCACAGGACACTGTGAAAGTTTAGGATGTATATGGGTACAAATGGATTAGGATAAACCATCTTCCTGCATGGGAGGAGGAAAGGGCTCTCTCCTGTCTCCTCAAGACTGATGTTGGATGCAGGGAGAGGATCTAACTGCTTGTGACTCGAGGCTGCCTCCAGTCACCTTGGGCAGCCAGCTCTGGCCGTAAGAACTGGACTCTGTCATGTGTCCCTTGTGTCTTATTGAAGATTTTCTGCATAAAGATTACTGAACCAGCTAGAAAGAGATTATGAAAAAAAGGACAAGAACTCTTGACCTTCTAATTTTAAACTTGTAATTTTTTAAACCTCCTATTACCCTGGGCTAATAACTAGAGCACAGTTACAGAGCTCAGCTGCTCTGGAACTGAAGCCAGCTGAAGCCAAGACTATCGTGGTAGAAGACCCAAGAGAGGTGGCAATAGCCCAGACATGTCCTTCTGCTCTTCAGAGGGACCACAGGGGCAGAGATGCCCAAAGTGAGCAGTGCCACAGTGGCACACCCTCAGCAGGCCATGGCCAGAGGAACCACACACTGATCTTCCCCTCCTTTTGCAGCCTGGTGAATTAATCGCTGAGGAAAACAGCCTGGTGACAGCAAAGCACAATGTTTCAAAAATTGTTCTCAATGACTTTTATGCTTTGAAATTGTTTCCCAGCAGCCCAGGGCGATCTGTAAAATTCATCAGAACTGGTGTGTGAAATCTGTCATTTTCTCTCCGATCCCTGTGAAGTCTCCAATGTTGGGGGGAGGCAGCTCCTAATCAGGGCTTTTCGGCATTTTTACACCGCCATCATCTGCATTTCACATTTGTAATTCTCTAATATTAACTTGCTGAGCTGCACAACAAATTCTCATCACCCTTTGATGAGCAGGTGGAGGATGGCAGAGGTAGAAGGACGATTCACCAGGCTCTCTGGTACGTCAGAGCAGCAGCAAGGTGAACAACTTGTCCATATCTGACTGATACAGCTGCCTTGTTTGTGTGATCAAGGGCCTGCATGAAGGAAACCTGACAGGCCTCATTCCTCCCCTGGATCAAACACATCAGCACCTATTTACCTCTATCCTGGAGTCGAGGCTCAAATTCACACCTTTACAGCTCTGCTAATGTGGTAATTCTGCCATAACATCCCACAAACAGCCTCTCACAACCCTCTTTTTCTATTCCTCCATGTCTATAAAGGAAAAACATTCAGACAGAAACACCCTGGAAGCTGCCAGCATTTTTGTTATTCTGAGAGGGGTGCCTTGTGCCACAAACCTCCTCACCTGAGAAGCAGCACTGAAAATTTTCCCTTATCCATTCCAATTCCCCATCTGTCTTACTGGCGTGGAGACCAAAAACATGTAACAACCACTGAAATTGAGAAAGGCTGCTCAAACTAGTGTCATAGTAGCTCTGGGGATGGCATGCGCAGGGATAGGGCCCAGGAAACAGCACAAAGTTGTGTCAGGAGAGGTTTGGGTTCGATATTTGGAACAGGTTCTGCACCCAGAGGGTAGCTGGGCATTGGAACAGCTCCCCAGGGAAGCGGTCTTGCCTCCAAGACTGGCAGAGCTCACAGAGTGTTTCGACAATGCTCTCAGGCACATGAAGGAATTGTCCTGTGCAGGGCCAGGAGTTGGACGTTGATGATCCTTGTGTGATTCCATGTCAGCATTCCTGACAAAACAGGCACAGCCTGGAGCAGAGAGGAGGCAGTGCCCGAAGGGTTAAACCCCGCGGGGGAAGCACAGCTGACACCCCAGCACCTCAGCCATGCAATCCGAGTAGCTGGCATGATTGCAGCCACATTTCCAGCCGTAGTTTCACTAGGCACTGTGACCAAGAAGTAATTCAATGCAGCTGCCAGGGTCCCTGGGTATTGATACCAAGTGATTATTCAAGGTTTCCATGCAACAGTTGCATTTCTCAAATGATATGACAAAAAAGAGCCTGAAGGGTGAGAGCAGTCTCCAGTTTCGGGCGCTGGCTTAGGGTGCTCTCATTTAGAAAAGCTGCTTCCCCATTTGCTTAGGAATCATTTTTTCCTCTCAAATGATTACAAACTTCCCTGAACCAATTTAACAAGTCTCAAGTGATGTGACGGAGAAGAAATCAATAACGAGTTTCTTTCAGCACATCTTTTGAAGGACAGCAGTGTGGGTGTGCAGTGTCAGGAGCTGGCGTTTGTGAGTCCTGCCCCGAGGAAGGGATGGAACGTGCAATCCAGAGATATCCCAACACATACACACACAAACCCAGCTATTTTTCTGCTGTGTTTTCAGTGATATTCTCTCCAATCCCAGCCAGGGAGAGCTAATGCCTATTAAGAAGTCAGCAGTGTCAGGTACCACCAGGCTGAGGGAGCATTTTTTACACACATTTACTTAAGAAAGACTTAATTGCCTTGGAAATAAGCCACTTGAACCAGCCTCCCAGAGTTCATTCTGAACATCCACAGGGTAGATTCAGGCAGCACTTCCAGGCTTTTTGCCTCTTCTGGACCAAGCAGGCCACT
Organism: Oreocharis arfaki; assembly: GCA_013398015.1. Taxonomy (NCBI): domain Eukaryota; kingdom Metazoa; phylum Chordata; class Aves; order Passeriformes; family Paramythiidae; genus Oreocharis; species Oreocharis arfaki. The sequence goes on along the minus strand of VZRR01004106.1, from coordinate 279,498 downwards.
TTGACAGCTTTGATTGACAGTGCTACAAACTGTGATGTGACACACATGGACGTGACATTAACACAAAGATAAAGCTGCATGGAGTAACAGCTGCTTTTAATATAAAAGGTTTTGCTTTTCTGTTTGCTGTTCTAATATCGGAGTAAAGCTTCCTGTTGTCTCACATAAAAGCTTTCCAACTTTTGCTCAGTTTTTGAAATGAATAAAATGTGCAGTGGGAGAAGGACTGATGGGGCTTTCTAATTACAAGTACCTGCTTAAGTTTTGCTTCAGCTCTAGCTCTGAGGTGGAAAAACATAATGAAAGGATGTCTGAGTGACATGATGGGTAGCAGAAATACCCACATTAAAATGCCCTCCCAGCTGTGTGGGGGAGTGGGCACAGGGAGCTCAATCAGAAGTGAATTCCCTATAAATATGCAGAGGAAAGATGGGGGTTGATTAGTGTCCTGATCTTGTCTGTGCTTTGAAGAGCTGGACATGAAATTCAGTGCTGGAGCCTGTGCTGTGTGATCATGGCATAGGCAGGACTCTATGGCTTAGCTGTAGGACTAAATCCTCCTAATGACCAGTGCTGGTCATTAGATGGAGTTACTGATTTGTGTCAGTTTCAAGTTTAACTGAGGAAATGTATCAGAAAACACGGGTTTCTCAGTTGAAAAGGAAGGAAAAAAGTAATTGCACAGGGAAAGGGAAGAGATTGTTTTATTACGTGTATGTGACATTTCTGTAGCTTAATGGCAATATTTATTGTAGCTGGGTAAGTCTGCTAGGCTGTGGCTGCCAAATGCAATGAATATCAATAATCCTGAGTGCCATGATTAATAAAAATAAATCTTATTCATACAGCATAATAAATAATAATATAAAAATAAACGTTTAATAACAACTGGTGTTTCATCCCATGGCAGAAAATATTTCACATATAATTTTTCTAGTAGTTTTTCATGTGACTTAACATTAGTAGGAATCTTCTGTCGAGATTTACAAAGTTAAGACCCTCCCCAAAGTCACTCTGAACTCTCAAGCCCGTGAAGTTCAAAACGAGATGAAGTCTTCGGTGGCTCAGGTGACAACCTGCAGTTCACAGGGTGCTACTCAGAGCATGCAACACACACAAGTACCAAAAACCCCTGCAGGAAAAGGGTGTTACCACAGTCCTATCATTAACCAGACTTCTTCTGGCGCTAGAATGGCAGAGTTTGGGGTTGCATTGTTGTTCACGCAGTTCCAGACACAGTTGTGTGTTACAGACACAGTTCTATGTTACATTCCCAGGTAGGTGTATGCTATTCCCAGTTACAAAGTCACACACAGCGACAGCGCAGAACTCCAGTGGTGACATTTATCATGCAAACAGGTCCATTCCTCGCTCCTCGCTCCTCGGATTTATTAAGTAGATTTATCTAAGAAGGGATCTGCTTTTCTTCTTGTTCCCCCTCAATTTAAGTGCTGTGACATCCTGATATAGTGGCTCATCTCAGGTGTGTTGGGAGGGAAAAAGGCAATAAAAATCCACAGTTTCTCTGTGCATGACAAGTGCTGCTACTACTGAGTGTTGTAATTCAGCCCACATAGGCATCAGTAAACAAGTCAAAACAGGGTTTTGTGGTATCTCTTTTGCCTTTAATATTTGAAGCCCAGGCTGTCAGCTAGTCTAGAAAAGAATTTTTCAGGTATTTTTGTGTGATTTAAACCCAGTGGTAATGCTGCTTTGTTTATGTCAGGGACTGCAATATTTAATAACCAAAATCTAGTCTTACTAATAGATTAGAAAGGGTTTAGTAAATCTGTAAAACAGGAAGAAGTGAAAATGAATGCTCTTTGGTTTAAATCCCATTCCAGAGATTTTTTTTTCCCTAAGAAACTTCAAAGCCATCAAACAAAATCATTAACTTACAAGCAAAATTGCACACTAGGTAGCTTATCTTAGTAAGCCTCCACTTGCTATTAGTCTTCTTCACTGCAATTATGGTGAACTTGTTCATGAAATCTCTGCAGAATTTGGCTCTAGCTGTTTTCTGTGCTCTCAAATCAGACTGACCTTTACATGTTTGTGTATTGTCCTTCTGAAGCCAAGCAAAATCATTTCTATCTGGAAAATCTCAACATGGAAAACAGCTCAAGGATACTGTGCCTGCCTTGTATTATTTTATGCTGCAATTTGTTCCTTATCATCATGTTTCATATGTTCTTGACATTGGGCATAACAGTTATAACAATGGCAATTGTGCTAAAAATATTTGTCATTTAGTTTCAGGCTAGAAACAGTTCATAAGCAGATAAAGAGAACAAGTAGGGAAGGCAGTGCAGGCTGCCTTTCTAAATGTTTCTTCTTGGCATTATCTATTATCTCAGAATAGACATTTGCCACACATAGCAGAGGTGGGGAGAGAGCTATGCACCCATCCCAAATTCCAGGAACGGTGCAAACTGGACTTGCCAGGGAATGGCATGCATTTATTTGCTTGCTGAGAAAGACAAATGTTTGTGGCATCCCTTCATTCCTACTGCACACCAGACAGCCCCATCCCGCAGCCCTCACGCAGGTGAGTCTTTGCAGCTCGCTGTGTGCCTGGGGTTGAGGATGGCTCCTAGCTCAGGCTGTGAGCACACGCATTCACCCAGAACTGCTGCAGAGCCAACGCCAACACCAATCACTGGATTATCCACCAATTATATGGAAAAACAAAGATTAATATGCTCATTAGATCCTGTAACATAGCATTTGTGTAATGGGAACCTCATTGCCTGTTGGTTCACGTTTACCAGAAAATGATGGTGCTTATGAGAAGAGATTACTTTCTTCTTAACTGGAAAAGCAAATTATTTAAGCCGAGTTTGCTTTATATTTCATACCCCTTCCTCTGTCGGCCTTACACAGGTACACTTAAGGGCCCATTATCTTCTCATTGATGTGAGGGCATTATGTGTGTAGCCACCATTAATGGTAATGAAAATGGCTCCCGTTAATCTCCCGTGCACTGATAGTCAGATAATAGCCTACTTATTAAGTACGGAGGCCAGACTAGGAGTTGCACTGAAATGAGCAGGGTATTGTCTCTGTGGGATTCAGATGTAAATACTAAATCATTGCCCTGTGCCTACAGCTGATGATTAAAAAGAAGTTAGCGACAGAGTAAATGTGCTCGCCTGGCCCGTGCTTCCATGCACCACAAAGCAACTCTGGGTGCTCTTTCCATCCGATCCACCCTCACCTTTGGGAGGATCTCTGGAGACAAAGTCCTGAGTTGGAAGGGACACACATGGATTATTGAGTCCAGCTCCTGGCCCTGCACAGGAAACCCCAAAATCCCACCCTGTGCATCTCTGAGAGCATTGTCCAAATACTCCTTGAGCTCTGGCAGCCTTGGGGCAGTGACCATTCCCTGGGGAGCCTGTTCAGTGTCCAAGCACCCTCTGGGGGAAGAACCTTCCCCTAATATCGAACCTGAAGCTCCCCTGACACAGTTTCAGCCATTCCCTTTTGTCCCTGTCACTGGTCACACAGAGCAGAGATGGGAGCTGCTCCTCCACTTCCCTTCATGAAGCTGCAGACCTCGATGATGTCTCCCCTCAGTCTCCTCTTCTTCAGGCTGAACAAGCCAAGTACCCCCAGCCACTCCTCTAATGGCTTTCCCTACACCCTTCCTCATCCTCGTGGCCTCCTCTGGATGCTCCGTAGTAGCTTTAGATCTTCCTTATATTGGAGTGCCCCAAACCAGCCCAGTGCTCCAGGTGTGACCACAGCAGGGCAGGCAGAGCTGGACGTGAAGCTGGGGGAGGCGTGGGGGGGTCCCAACCAGCCCCTCAATCTGCTATTCCCAGCCTGGGAGCGACAAGGGGCATCAGCTGCTAGCCCCACTTCGCTCATATCAATAAGTGTCTGAGGAAAACCCACATAATTCCATATAATCCACCCCCCACGCGCAGCCTCCCCTCAGGGATAACCCGCGGAGGTCGTTTTTGCAGCCTGGAACCGCACCGAGAGCAGCGCGCGCGCAGGATTCGCTTTAACGCTTTATTTCAGCATTGCCCGGTTGAAACAAACCCCTTAAACTTCTCCGTGGAGCACGGGGAGCCGGATATAATCGCATCTTTCCAGCGTTCCCGGGCCGCAGCGGGTTAAGGCTCGCGCCCACAATGCCTCGCGCCCTGCAACGTCGGCGGCGCCGGGCGGGACCGGGCCGGCGGCCCCACTTGGGATCGGGACCGGGGCCGGGGCTGGGATTGGGATCAGGATCAGGATCAGGACTGGGATCAAGATTAAGATCAAGGCCGGCGGTGCTGCTCAGGGCCGTGGTGCGTCCCCGTCCCCGCAGCTCTTCAAGCCGGGGTTCGCTGTGCAGGGGCCGCCCGTGCCCCGCCAGCGCAGCCCAGCCCAGCGCTGAGGTGGCGGCGCTCGGGCCCGGCCCCCGCGCTGTCACACAGGACGGTCCCGAGGGCGGGCGAGGTGCGGGTGCCAGGCTGGCGTGGCGGGCAGGAGGCATCTCCCTGCCCGCTATTTCAGCTGTTTCTGCGTTATTTTCTTGCCCAGAAAGCAGAGGCCGGAGGGCTCGGTGGAACACGGCCATGTTCTGAGGGACGCTCCAGGACGCCGCTGGGATCCGGGTACCGCAGGTGTGCCTGAAGGAATCGCCCTTCTCTCGGCCCTGCGAGGCGCTGGGTGAGGCGGGTGAGTGTGAAACTGCGCCGCTTTAAAAGTATGCACCGGTCTTTGATGTATTTGTGAACGTGAGCCGTGGCAGCTCATGGAGACGGGCGCAGTGTGTGACCCAAAGGTTTCTTCAGCCTCTGTGGCCTTTTTGCACTGGTGGGACTCACAGGGAGCCTTCAGGACCGTGGAGTCACCAGGCCACGTCACTCGCTGACTCTTCGTTTGCTGATTTGCAAAGGCCTTTGCGGGTTGGCTCGGAATTTGCTGCTGCATCAGAGGAGCAAAGTCCGATTATGGTTTATTTCTACTTCTAGTCCACTTCTGCCTTTTTGCTTGTGTTTAGAAAACTAAAGGTTTGTAACCGGAAAACTGATACGGTGCATCTCTAGTTTTTGCTCTGGGAGGAGATTGTTTGGGAAATGAGAGTGTGAGCTTGGTCTGTCTACTTCCACTTTGAAACCCTTAGTCAAAAATATTAATATTTTTCGATGGAAACTTAAACTAAATGTTTTCTTTACTGCTCGTGTCCATTTATATTAGATCAAAACAATGTATATTTCTTTTAGGTGGCTTTCTGCAGCATTTAGTCATGAAACTTAAACAGCACAGTGGTTATATGTCCAGTCAGCTACCAGGGCTCAGCTTTTTGGTGGTAATCAATGACAATTTAAACTCTTAAAACTTTGTAGGAAAATCATTAAAAATAAACTAGATGCTTCTAAAGACAATACCTATTAGAAAGCTTAGACCATGACATTTTTTCCTTGTTCTTTATTTCCAAATGCTTTGGTGGAGGAGGACAAGATGAGAAACTGGTGGCTTTAGTTACCTTCTTGTTTTCTTGGATATCATGGCATGGATGAAGCTCTGCCTTCCCACCAGACAGTCGTGGTGGTTTGGGGAGGGAATTTGGTGCATGTGGAATGGGTGTATGTTCAGACTGCAGTTGGCCAAAGGCTTTCAGTTTCTATTAAGAAAAAAGGTAGTTATGGCAGAACCAAAAGCAATTGCTTCCTCTGTCACCTTGGAGCTAGAGATCTGAAACTCTTGTGTAAACGCTGAAGGGGGCTGGATATTGGCTGTTGGAGGATGGATGTAACTTTCTGGTTTAGAGACAATTCCTGGCACAAGCAGAATTGGAGTGGGAAGAGGCTTTCCTGTTCAGCTCCAGCAGTGCTCATCTGCCATTGAGGCTGGAAGGCCTTTGCATGTAGACTGCCTGTGTTGGTTATTCTAAATGAAAACCTGTGGAAAAGGAGGAAAAATGTTAAAGGGAGAGCAGTGGTGAGAGGATTGAACGTCCAGCAAAAGAGGGGAGCCTTGAAGGTTGTCAGTAGTGTACAGGAAGATGCTGGGGAAATTCATTCCTGAGGAAGAGGCATTGGTATGCAAAGAGGAGGGCCCAGAGGGTGCACTGGCTGTTCCTGCTGAGTTATTTACTTAATTTCTGTACTGCAGAGGAAGAATTCTCCATTATCTCACCAGGGACAAGTAGTGGAATTGAAGACATAGACTGAGAACCCTGTAAATGTGTTTATGGTTGTTATTTAGGACATAAACAAATGCAGGTAGTGCTATCTTCCTCCCTCCTCACATGCACATGAGTAAGTTATGGAAGGTTAAATATTGTTGGAATGCTCTTGGAGAACGTGCTTCATTATATGAGGGGTCGCTTGCCCCACTTTCATTCTCCTGTTCTGAAAGTTACACAGTTTTTATCAGATTATTGATAAAAATAACTGTGTTCAGTTTTATTTTAATGCAGGATGACAAGAAGATTTTATTCACCACTACTTGCAGTAACCTTATGGGTCTAAAACACTTCTGTCACAATTACCTGGTTTTGCCTAATAGGAAATAATTAAGGCTGAAAAGGTAGCACATTCTAAACATCAGTGAAAACACTGCCCCTTAAATCACACGGAATTAAGCATTTGTCAACAAGATGTTTACAGAGGAGTAAGTGCTTCAGACAAAAGGCAGTGAGTTCTGCTACAAACACCTTCTGCTTTCAGCAGTGGCAATACGTAGGTGCAGCATTGAGCTTTTTCCTTTCTGAGTCGTGTTGTCTTAGCTGGTGATGCACAGAACTATTTATTGTACTACTCTGCTTTAGAGAGTTCTGAGAAGTTGACATCAGACATACAAATGCAGTGTTTTCTTACCTGTAGCATTTTTCCTTTTAAAACCCCCTTCCTTTATTTATTAAAGATACATCCTCCCTCCATCCCCTAGGGCTGTGGCACTTGTATGTAGCACTTAATCATTTACCTTCCAAAGTTTTTGTGAGATTGTTAATTTTATTGATGTTCTAAGGACTTTTGATTATTTTGTCAAATAGCACAGCGAAATAGTGTCAGGGAGTTGCATAAAGGCATGTTTGCCTCACACCAATATTTGGTGAAAAGACCAACCTGCTGTTTTATGGTTTGCATCTTGACTGGCCAGTGAGCTTGACATTTAGTAGTTGGTGCTGTTTCTAGTCAGCTTGGTGACTTCTGTCTTTTATTACATCTCAGAAGTTTGTTTTCTGGAGTAGAAATGATAAGATGGAGGGGAAGTAAAAAGGGAGAAGAGATGTTGTTTATTCAAAGTTAATTTAAATATGATGCTGTTAGTTGGAAGTAGGTATTTATTTTTTATCTAAATTGCCATCTTGTGCTGCACCCTACACTATAGTTCTTCTAATCATGAGTGCTTTCTGGACTTTGGATCTTTCCAGGCTGTGTACTGTGTGTGAATCACATTTTTTGTCTTAGTGTGAATTTTAGCCATGGCTTGACGCTGCTCCCTGCTGTTTTCTGCGTCATAAAAATTAGAGTGAGATGATGTGGTCTGCCAACAAGACATGCCTGTTGAATTAGAATTCTATTTTCTATAAAGGTCCCTATAATTACCTTAATTTCTTAGCATTCGGTTGACAAGCAAACTCAGTATTTCCAGAAAATTACAAGTTCTTGTATCATATAGTAAGGGGCTCTTTTAGCAACGTGTTCAGCACTCTGAAGTGTAAGAGTTTCTGCTATTTTTTGCATAGATCTAGTGAGTTGTGTGCATGTGATCCCGTGAAATCATGGATGTTATGAAGTGCTTTCAGGAAGAGTAGTGGATGAGTCTGGGAGCAGCATCCATGAGAGTCTGTTTGGATACAATTTGTGACATAAAAGAATTCCTGTGTTTATCACCCCCCACCCACTTTTCAGCCATGACTGAATTACACCTTTCCAATGATGGAGTCGAGATGACTAAATCCCCTCAAAATGCAAAGTAAATGGAAAAGTAACATTTTGGGGTTTATGGTGGTTTGGTTTGTCTGTTTTTCCTCTGCAGCTGGTTGTGAGTCAGTGGTTTAGACTCCAAGCTCTTTGTCACAGGGCTGTGCTTGTGAGGTGCTGAGCATCCTACCAAAATCAAATCCGTGATCATGACTTAGTTTTTTCTTTTACTCCCTTTGCAGAATCATGGCGAGTCCAAGAACAAGGAAGGTCCTCAAGGAAGTCAGAGCACAAGATGAGAACAATGTGAGAAAATGACGATCTTTAAATCAGTTTTGTAGAACTCAATTTGCTTTTTATCTCCTCCAAATGTACATTGGGGTCTGCTCCAGCTGCCGTTGTCTTTGTGGTATGGCTCACTAATGGTAACATACAAATTTGGGTATCTCATATATGCATTACAATACATTGCTGCATATTTGGCACAAGTATTTCAGAAGTTCTAGTAACGCTGGAACCCCTGAGGTCTTTTCAACAGGTGATGTCTGGGACACAATTTAAATTAAATTGTCCATTTCACGTAGCTTGATTATACCAAAGCTTAAATGTGGTAGTCCATGGGAAGATTCAGTTTTATTTATATCAATACATTAAATCTTGAGTGGTGAATCCCATCATAAAACTGAAGTTGTTGCACTCTATGAGCAATAAAGCTATTTCTAAAGAAAAACTCTGTTTAGATCTGCTACCATTTACTGCCAAACTGTAGTGTGACTGAATAAATGTTCCAGGCTCTAAATGTTGCATCTTTATTTTGCCAAGGAAACCTCAAGAATTCAGTTTGGTTACTTTCTCTTCCCTGAAGACAATATGGAGATGAAATCAAAACTAATTCTTTGCTCGGGAATTTCCATTTGCTTGTGTGTATTTCCTCACTGGTTTTTTTTGTAGTCAGTACAGTAATTTTTATAATCCAAGAGCATAAAAAAATACTTGAAGTTTGTTGTCAGGGAAGGTGTTTCCAAACAATAAGAACTCTCCCTTCTGAAATTGTTTTCTACGTTTTCATGATTTTGAGCTACACTATGAAAACTTCCCATAGGCAGTGATGGCAGCTTGCAGAAATAATTGTTTTTCTCTCACAGGTCTGTTTTGAATGTGGTGCATTTAACCCCCAGTGGGTGAGTGTGACCTATGGAATTTGGATCTGTCTTGAGTGCTCAGGAAAACACCGAGGCTTGGGAGTTCACCTCAGGTCAGCCTTTCCCACAGACCATGGACCGAGTTGCATTAACTCAGGGTGCATTGTGGCTGTGAACAGCGTGTGTTGGTTTGGAATGTATAGAATGTCTCAAATCCAACATTTCACTGGCAGTTTTGCTTCATGCTCCTCTCCAAAGTGGGCTTTGCTCTCTGTGCCTTGTCTGTAACTAGTTGGGTATAAAGCTAGGGTACAAAACAGCTTTATTCTGTTTGGGAGATTCCTCTTCTCTTTGTAATATAAATGACAGTTTTTTGTTGTTTTCCAAGAAATATTCTCAGCTGAGATGGGAGCCTATGGAATAAGAACTGTTATGGGTTCTGGAGATTGACTGTGTATATAATAGGGCCAAAGCAGGGAACAGTTACTCAAATGAGGAAAGAAGAGAAAGTCCAAGAGGGAAATCACCAAAGCCAGGAGGCCATTCAGAAATACATTCTTTGCTTTTTTTTTTTTTTTTTTTTTTGCTTTGAAGCTCATTAGTGAATAGAAGCTGCACAGGAAAGGAGTGTTTGGAACTGTTGTGTATGTGGCATGGAAGAAAAAAGGAGATTTCTGAGATGAGGACACAGAACCATAGAATTGCCAAGGTTGGAAGAGACCTCTAAGATCACTGAATCCAGCCGTCAGGATACGTGATAATAGACAGAAAAAAAAAATTGCAGAGTGAAGTATGGGAAAAGTTTCTGTTGCACAGTGGACTAAATTAATTTCTGGACTTAAAGGAGTCTGTTTTTTCTGTCACTTGGCCTTCTGTTGACTGTCTCCTTTAAATGCCAATAAATGACATGATTTTGGCTTATTTCAGTGATGATCTGCCCACCTTCTTATGATGATCTGTCTTTTTGTTCTTGAAGAGTGTTCTCCAACATGTTTATACTCTCAGCTTTTGAGATTGGTTGTAATAAGCTTCTTTTTTGTCACTGTTGATACATCAGGAAATTATAACAAGCTGTGGTCTAAAATTGTTTTTTAAAACCTGCTTTTCAGTTTTGTGCGTTCTGTAACCATGGACAAGTGGAAGGATATTGAGCTGGAGAAAATGAAGGCTGGAGGTAACAGCAAATTCCGAGAGTTCTTGGAGTCTCAAGATGATTATGATCCATGCTGGACAATGCAAGAGAAATACAACAGCAAAGCTGCAGCTCTGTTTAGAGACCAGGTAAGCTCAGTTTTAGGTGTGTCCTCACCCCTAGGATCTGAAAATATCAAAGTGTTTTGTAAGCACTTGGTTTTGAAAGGAGGGAAAGTTGCAACTTTTTGAACCTCTGCAGTGGTTCCTGAAAAGGTAAATGTGAGAGAGTGAAGTCCTGGAAGAGTTAATGTAAACCTGAATGAGTTCATGGCTCAAGTATTCGGCAGAAGGGAAGAGGAATGTTGTCCTGCCAGGGAGATAAGGTGGGGTTAGAAAAGAGTGTCTTGGGCAGGCAGGAGCCTTTCTAGACTAACTTCCTTATTTTGGATAACTCTGTCTAATTTAGCCCAAGGTTATCCAAAGGGTCTGGTACCTCAGAGTAGGCAGTCCAGGACTGCCCTCTTGGGACCCTGCAGGTCTTAGAGTGCCTCTTCCCAAGTCTTGTAAGGGTTTTCTATTGAAATTTCCATGTCTGCATTAGCTGTGGTAGCTCACATTTTCTGTGCTGCAGTTTGTTGCAGCTATTTAGTCAGTGGAGCTGTCTCAGTCCTCAGTTCACAACAGTTCAGTGCTTCAGCTGTACAGTTTTATCCACAGTGATTTTTGATAAATCTGTAGTGTATGTAGTAACATACAACAATAATGTAGTTCTGTTCCTCCATTACTCTTTATTAATCCAGTCTTTCCTCTTCAAGCCAAACCTGCTGTATTGAGGAAATTGTCTAATTTTCTATTTCAGTTGCCTGAAATAAAACCAGTGTTCAGTTCAACATCACAGCCTGTGACTCAGAAAAAAAAATGGTTTCTTGTGAAAACAGATTAATTGATCCATGGAGCTGGCAGCAAGTTGCAAAAATAGCTTGTCCTCATGTTACAGAACCAGTTTATAACTTCTATGGGATCTCTGACCTGTTCTTGACTATTCTGCCTCTTGTAGGTAGCTACAGTAGCTGAAGGCAAGGAGTGGTCCATTGAAACTTCTCCTGCCAGGAACTGGACTCCACCTCAGCCTAAAATGTCTCTGTCTTCTGCTCACCGGTATGTGCCCCGCTTATCTAATGTGGGTACAGATACAGCATCAGATACAACATCAAAACCTGGTGTTTAATGTCTGCTGGGTTTACCCTGTTGGTGCTGGTGTCTGAACAAGCTGGAGTTATGGAGTATGAGGTAACAGGACTTTGTTTTTGTGATAATTCCCACCCTGTGCACCTGAACCTTAAACGATGGCAGGGACAAGTGAGTGAGAGCAGGGGACAAACCATGCTTGTGTTACCCTGACTTGAAATGCCCCTGAAATTAGGCATTTGTGTCACTCACAGGTAGTGTGTGACATCCTCACCTTAACTGTGGTGCTGTGCCAGTTTGGGATTGGATGCTAGGAGAGAAGAAAGAGCCTTTTCCCTTACGGTGCTAATTACCATGGGAGCATCAAAGCTCTGTACCACAGCAATTCTGTTCTGCTTTTGCATGTAGTGGTTGTTACTCTGTGCACTAAAGATCCAAGTTAACTGCCAAAGTAGTTATAAATCAAAGGAACAAGAGCTTCGTGGCTTTTAGTGGTTTCATTAGAATTCCCTACTTGATAGATGAAATAAATAATCAATTTTTAACCTGTATTATGGTGATGTACATCAAGCTGCACTGCTGAGCTAGCGGGTTTTGCTTTACATGGCTTTGATTCTTCAATGTTTTATTTCAGTTCTGCTGGACAATCTCACACTGCAACTGCCTCTTCTGACAAGGCTTTTGAAGACTGGTTAAATGATGATGTCAGCTCCTACCAAGGGTAATGCAATATTTACTGACTTTCTGAGTGCCTCTCTCTCTAGCATAACAAAATGTTTGAAGCATTGAAGAAAAAGGTCGTAACTCCAAATGTTATTGTGGTGGGTTCCAAACCAGCAAATTCTGATTATATGTTGTACCTTACAGTGACTTGAGGTAAACAGAGGCATTTATGAAGCTTCTTTCATGCCTTTTCTCATTTTCATGTATCACTTTATTAGGATTTACTCAGCTTTCTGATGTCAGTGGTCTGTTAAACCTGGAGAATCATTAAGACCACATTAGCTTGCACAGAGGAAATTGTATTGTGCAAGGATTCCTCAGTGGATCCTTGGTGTTATGTCTTTATGAAGTGAGTAGTTTTGTATTTTGGGTGCTGGGTGCTAATCTTTTCCAGGTGCAAAAACAATTGTCATTCTTCCATGGTTTTCAGTTCTTGTTTATTGGTTTTAATGGCTGCATGCTGATACAGGTACTGTTTATTCCTTTTCCTGTGGCAGTGGCCAAGAGAATCGCTATGTGGGGTTTGGGAACACAGTAAACCCTCCAAAAAAAGAGGATGATTTCCTGAATAATGCCATGTCCTCGTTGTACTCGGTAAGGAATTGCTTGGAGCTTTCTGAATTACCATTTTCTTCTGTTTTATCCTGGTTTGGGAGGACGTGAGAAGAGAAGAGAAACTAAAGACTGCAGGTGGATATGGAGAGGTGCAGAGTATTGGTTGTATTCTCAAAGAGTGAAGAAGATACTGGTGGGCTTTAAAAGGCAAAATGGAGAAACTTGAGCAAAACTTAAGAGTTATATCTGGTATCAGTTCATAGAAATAAGTGAGGATATAGCAATGGATTAAGAAATAATAATCAACAGGGCTGAAGGAAAAAATGTAATTACCTGTAGGGAATTAAATCTATTAGCCATATTAGAGATGTTCAGAGGAAAACAACTGAAACGTGTGTGTGAGTGCCAGAAGCCCTGAGCAGTGATGAAAACATTTGAAATACTTGTGACAGGGTGTGAAGAGATAACAGCATATGGCTGAACAGTTGTCATGATTCGAGGAGAGATAGTGAAAGATGCATTGTTGAAATAAAATGGGAATAAAGTCAGAGGCAGTCAGGGCCATACTGGTGCTTTGATAGGCTGCGAAGTCTGAACAGTGCTGAACAGTATTTGGGGTTTGGAGTCATTTGGAAATACAGTAAGGTATCTACCAAGGTTAGTGGCCAACAGCCCTCTGTAGAGCCCCACTGGCCTGAATACTCACACCAAGTTCCACTGCTTATTTAATAATAAATAAATACTTTTACTAGAACTTACCAGAGAAAGGTGATGCCTGAGCCTTTGAACAGGTTGGTCACCATATTCCAGGTGATCCCACAGGCTGCTTGGTATAGATCAGCTGAGTATTTTCTAGGTGTCTCACAGTTTTTAGGCCAGAGAGTTGAGATTAGAAAGCACATCTGCAATGTATTGCAGGTGAGCTATGACAGCCAAGGAGAGGGGACACTGTTCATGTTCCTGTGAGCCATTCTTTGAGTCCAGGATCTCCCTGCACATCCTGGCTGAAATGCCCTCGTGTGAGCACAGACACACATTGCAGTGTGCTGTGAAGTCCTGTGTCTCTGGGAGGCTGAGTTCCTTGCATGGGTGTTCATCCTGGTAAGGAAAACAATTTGCCTTCCACTGCATGGCATTATTTTTCCCCACACTTGGAGCCATTTTTAATAGAGTAACATCTGAAACACTCTGGCTTGTTCAAATTGACTCAAATACTGGAAGTTCATCACTACATTTCAGTTAAATGAAAGGCTCTAATTTTTCTTTCAGTAGCAGGTAGTTCTTAGGACTATGGGACGAGCTGTATTGGAGAATTTTGATTTAGGCTATTGTCTGTTTTAATGAGAACTTAGTTATTTGCTATTATTATTCACGTAATAAACTCATGACTTTCTTGCTTTCTTTAAAGGGATGGAGCAGTTTTACAACCGGAGCAAGCAAAATTGCCTCAGCTGCTAAAGAGGGTGTAAGTAAATAAAATGTGGTTTAGTTAATTCTTGTAAATTTTGGAGATTCTGATAGTGTTGTAATAGTGATGAATCCTCTAAAGTATTGCCAAGACAAGCGAAATTTTGCTCTCCTGTCCTTGCCTGTGGCTCATAAAATAGCTACATGTTGAGCCATACATATTGGAGATCTCTATTTCTCATATTTCTGGATGGATGTTTTTGTAAATTTGTCCACTGGATTTAAGTATCAAGAAAGAACTCAAGAAAAACTTCCATTATAAGGCAGAAATTTCAGAATTTCAGTTTGTGCCAAGCAAGGCTAAATTGCATTTTTCAGCAGGAATTTGATACCAAGTTACAAACTGCTGATGGGTTTATATTTTCCCTTGCTTTGTCTTGTGTCTTAACTACAGCATTTTTGTCAGTTTAAATAAAAAGCTTGTTGGGCCAAGATTGTGTCCAGTGGGATGATGTGGGAAAAAAAGGGCATGGTCTTCATGCCTTCACAGATTTGCACACTTGAGTGACAGTGATTCGACTGACTGTCATCTAAAACCAGAGGAATTAAGAATGTATTGTATTTTGCATAGATGCTGATGGAAAGAGACTAAATGTTTTTGTGAACATGATGCATTGCAGCTTTTTTTTAGTTTTGCTCAAAATTATTCCAAACTTTTATAAACATAACAATTACCTGGTACTTTGGGTGACGTTATAAGAGACAGAAGTATTGGCACTCACCTGTGTTGGCCCACCAGGGTCTGGTCTATGTTGAAGACCCTTTCTTCCCTCTGCTGCCAGTTGGGAAAGACTGACACTTCCCCAAGGCAGTGGAATGCCAGAGGTGGTGATATGGGTGTTCTCTTTTCACTGTGAAATTCTGCCAAAGCTCCATTACCTTGGGGAGGATCATGCAGCGTTTCTAAAAGTGTGTCTTTAAAAATCAGAGTGTTTATTCCTGATAAACCTGAGTGGTTTTGCTTCTTTTCACAGGCTACCAGATTTGGATCTCAAGCAAGTCAGAAGGTGATTACGGATTTAGCTCTTACTCAGTCTCATTATCTTTAAATGCCATGTTTTTGCCTGCACCGATTGACTTAGATTTGATCATCAGCAGACCAGTGTGCTTTTCCTTCACAGTGCTCAGTAGTGTTTAGTTCTAGCTTTTAATTCCATGGGAATTGCAATCAACTGCAGTGATCAAATTAAGCAAGAGATAAACAGGGATACTCTGCTGCTTGTTCCTGTTGGATGTATTGGGCAGGCTGCAGAACTTGCAGACTTAACATCCCCTTATCTTACTTGTGTGAATCTTCAATGTTGTCTATCTTGAAGTAGTTTTCTAGGTGACACAATACAATGCAAGCCATCTTCCCGTGGCTAAAGGCTAATAAGATGTTACAAAAGTGAACTGCTCAATATTACTAATAAATCAGTTTGCCTGTGTGTATTTTAAAAAGTAGCAATGACAAAAGCATTTCATTTATCAAACTGGGGTTAAAACAGTGAGAGTCAGACCTGAATTACACAGAGCTCTGACATAAGCAAGATCTGTCTGCAAGGAAGAGTCTTCCTCTTCACTCCTTCTGTCAGTTTCCCTTTTAGAAGCTGTTCTTCCTTTAGTATTATTAACAAATAAAAATATAATACTAAGTTTAAAAGCTCATCACATCTACTGACAATGACCACAGCAACATGGTGCTCTAGAGTCTAAGCTGTGTTACTGAAGGTTAAATTTTGTTCCTGAACTTCTGACCCTTTGCAGAGCAGATTTAACATGTTTTTGGTGCACTACATTGGTTAAAAGTGTATTTAGGGCCCAGTGGCCAAACCCATTTCACTGTTTGTCTTGTCAGTAGATGTTAAAAGTTGGAAAAGATTCATGCTACTTAAACTTGCCTGAAAAAATGCTGCCAATTTTTTGCTAAAAGCTGCTTCTACCTTCCTTGCTCTTTTCTCTTTTGCTCTCTGGGTAAAGTTTTGGGGCTACAAGCAGCAGCCAGAGCCGGTAACACCCTCACATCTGTTCTTGTGCATGGACTCCTTGTCTGTTCGTGCTGAATATGTGCATTTGCTCCTGAGCTGTCTTTTCTTTTGCTGCCTTACGTCAAACCTGTTTAGAATAATGTTGTGTGTTTTGTATGGTAACATTTCTTCAAACCTACTTAAAATTTGTTCAGTTAGATAGAGATACCCAAGCTGTGCACGGTCTGAAAATTGACTGTGCTGCTGTCCACACTCAGATGAGTTCAGGGTTTCTGTTTGCATGTCTGCCCCAGGAGTGTGCCAAGAGCTGGGTGTTGTTGGAAGGCAGGCACTTGAATGAAGTGTTTGTAATGGTGGTTAGAGTGCTGTCCTAAATTCAGCAATAGGAAGGAAAGATGGCGTGGTTCAGATGAAAATACAATTGTACCCAAACCTTTCCATTCCACATTTACAAAATTGTGTGCTTGAGTAAGAGGGATCAGATAAGAACTCCTTCTGATTCTAGCAGTGACTCTGCTTAGGACACCTGAACTTTTAGTCTGGGTGTATCACACTTTTTATTGTAACATAAACAGTGTGCTAGGTTCAGCAGACTGCAAAGGGTTTTTCAAAGGTGAGAACACCCTTTTCTTGTTTCTCTTAAACACTTCGTAGCCTCACTTCCAAAGGACACAAGCCTTTTGTGATTTGCATTCACTTCACTGGGTGGAAGTGAGGTTATCTTTGGCCTTTGCTTCTCAAAGAACTTTTATTCTGTAAGGGGTAGAAGTACTGGAGATAATGGCTGGAAAGGGGAGATCCTGGGAATGCTGTGGCTAAGGGAAAGGCTTCTTAGACACCTGGGAGTCTGGGGAGGAAAAATATTTAAGGTGCTCCATTCCCAGGAAGAACATGGGTGAATGCTCACACCCTGACCAATGGTAGTGATAAATTGCACTTAGGAAAGGAAACTTAATTGCCTGGCATATTGGGCCTTTTGGAGTAACCAGGATAGTTCAGGAGGCACTCAGTATGATAGAGCAATTCTGAAGAAAGCTTAAATCTGTCAAAGGCTTAACATGGTGGTAGAGCAAGGAATGATTTCAAACTCTTGTAAACCTGCTGTCCTTGTTAGCATTGCCTTAGGAAAGTAGTTTTGTGACTTAGACTGTGGGCTTACATTTTTGTAAACTGCCTCTGAAGTACAATATCCTTGTGCATCTTGTTCTGGATTGCAACAGATTTCTGAAGTTCATTGTTTTTTTTCCCTGCAAACCTGGAGCTTTGAAAAAATACCAAAAATCTTCTGTCACAGCTTTGGCTCTTGTGTATTGCTCAGAAGCACTTGGGCTCTTAGTAACAGATGACAATTGGAACACTACAAGACAGAGGAATTGGGGGGAAATCAGCCCAAAAGATCTAATTCTACAAGTAATTTAATTAGTACAGAAAAAATAAGGGGAGGTTGAGGTCAGTTCTTCCAAATATTCAGTTTGCAGGCATTAGCAAGGGGCCCATCCTTGAAGCTGTTTCTGGTTGAATCATTGCTTCTGCTTCCAGTGCAAGGTCAGACTTTGCTTGGGCTCTGGGCATCTATTGCCATGTCTATCTGATTTTAATTTATTGTCTTTTAATGCCTCCTGCAGCACTTTGCTGTGTGTGCTTTTCAGCTCATTCTGCTTGTATGAATCAAAGCTAAAGGCTTCGTGTGTTTTTGGAGATACTGCTGAGAAATGAGCCTGCAGAAGGTGTTGGCTGTGGGTTTTTATTGGGGTTTTTTTAAAGAAAATTTAACTGACTTTGTTTTTGTTTTGCTTTTAAATAGGCATCAGAGTTAGGTCAGACATTAAATGAAAATGTTCTCAAACCTGCACAGGAAAAGGTAACTTTGGAACTAGTAAATGACTTGCAGAAAAATGGTTATACTCGCTCAGGGAGTGGTTGATTCCTCCTGCCACAGCTGCCCAGGTTCTCAAGGGGTTTTTCTGTAAAGGGGAAACATCAAACCACACAAAGTTAGGCTGTTACCAGAAAAATATTGGTGAGGGGTAAATTCCTTCCACCAACCTTTCTTGTGTCCACCAGAGTCTGTCACATTCGTTCTTGTTAGATACCATTTTATAGATTTCATCTTTTCAGTAATGGAAGATGGAACAAGGGGAAAATGCACCCTAAATGGAAATAAAAACAGTTATTTAAATGTATATCTACATATATATATATTTATATCTATTTGTAGTTGTATCTCAGACTGTTAAGTTCCTAGGGTTTCACCCACCTGCCAGCTTTACTTTAATTCAGTCAAACGTCTTTGAGCCATTTGAAAAGAATGGTTTAATGATATTGCAAACTAATTTCTCTTTCGTTACCTTTATTAATTCACCATTCTTTACATTGGCATTTCAAACCACAGGAGAAGACTCTAATTGGTTTTGTATTCCCTAGAATTATCCACAGCTTATTTCAGAGGGCTTAGATGCATTATTTTCAGGGTTATTTTTAGGGTGCATTTCCTTGAGCTGATTTTTATTTTGTAGGACGATTTAATGAGGAATTGTGCATTCTGTGTTAAAAAAAGGAGATCCATTTCCCTTAGGATGTTGTGGTGTTAGTTCTAAATTAGTGCTACTTTCTGAAATAAGTATTCTCTGTATGGTTATACAAAGTCACTTGCTTTGGAACAACTGCCTTTTATTAAGTGGTGAAAGGTACCTGTTGTGTTGTGCTTCACCAAAATTCAAAGCCCTTTTAGTATTTAAATTAGCATCTATAAAAGATAGAGAATAGAAGGGATCTGCTAAGTTTCTAAACACACTCTTTGTACGTGGTAGAATATATTTATAAAGCTTCATGTTTGCAGATGTTTTTTGTACTGGTGTTTTTATGCTGGGCAGTAGCGTGATGATACCTGCACTGTGTGTAAATGATACCTGCCTCAAACTGGGTGTGAAACCTTCCTCAAACTGGATGTTTAGCCATAGAAAATTCCCACAAACTCAAAGGACTGAGGTTCACTCCACTACAGATCAACAGACTTTGTATATAATTTTCTTAACTTCGTTAGTTTGACTTAAATCTATATTGATTCAGTTTGGGGTTTTTTTTACATTTTAGCTGTTAAGCACAAGTGAACTTGTCTGAAGGTTTCAGTAATACTTTGTTTTATGACTAATTACCAATACTTTGGTCCACATAGGTGAAAGAGGGGAAAATATTTGAGGAGGTCACCACGGGGGTATCGCAGTTGGCCAGCAAGGTATGAGGTGGCCTGCCTGGCTTTAAGGAGGCCAAACAAGTCAAGCCAGTCTCCATATTCCTATGAAAAATGATACAAAACCTCAATGCAGCTTTGGTCTGTGCTTATGTTGAATAGAGAAATTTGGAAAGTGTAATTTTCAGCGGGCAGCACTTCTGCTGGAGTGTTAAAAGCTGCACAGGCCTGGTGTTGTCCTCTTAGTACTTTGAATGAGGACGTGGTGTGGTTGTAAACAGCCAAGTGTCCTGAACAGCAGAGAAAATGTGTGAGGGAATATGGAGACAGCTTGTGTTACCCTGGTGCAGTAAAACCTACTAATGCTGTGCACCTTTCTCCTTTGCCTTCTGCTGCTCTCGGTGCTGGGGGACGTGGTAAGTGCTGCCTGTGGCTGCCAAGCACAGAAATCCTGCACAAACTAACACCTGTGGTGATAACTTGCATGGTGTTACCCAGGGATGTGTGTCTTCTAGCACTGGGAAAGTCAGCACTGGAAACTCTCTCATAGGCCAGCTCAGTGTCTTAGATTTTGGTACTATTTGAACAAAATAAAATGAATGATGTTATCTGTTCTGTTTGGAGCCTGGCTGCTCTCAGGCTGAATTCTGGGATTCGTCCTCTGTGTCTGTAACTCAGAGTAGTACCTTCCACGGTGTCACTTCAGAATTTGAATTTCTAATCCAGTTCTGGGACTCAACTTTTGGCCTGTTTTACAGGGGTAGTGAAATAATGCCGAAACAGAGTGAAAATAGCTTTTTAGAACAGTAGAAATATTTTAAAAAGTTATATTAATAATAAAAAATCACTGCTTTCATTAAGTTTAATTTTATGTAAGGACTAATTCCTGTATTTTTGTCAAGGAAGTCTAGGAGAGAATTCAAAAGATGTTACAACAAAGAAAAAGCTAAACCTGACCTACTTCCCACCCCTTCCAGCAGCACGGTGCTGTCAAATGTATGTTCTTTATATCCACCACGTAACTGCCCATCAAAAACTTTATTGAGCTGTCAGTTGAATGTTTTTGATTTATTGGAACAAGTGGAGGAGTGTGTTGTGGCTTTTTTTGGACTTGGCAGAGGTGTTGGTTCAGTCCAAATGAATGGAGTGTCTTTTTTTTCCTCTAGGTTCAGGGAGTGGGAAGTAAGGGATGGAGAGATGTCACCACTTTCTTTTCAGGCAAACCAGATGATAATTCTGAAAGGTAATTTTTTGTTCCTATTTTCTGTCTCTTTAAACACATAATTTTATCTCCTGTACATTCTCTGCAGTGTAGTAGTGAAAGGTAATTTTTCAATATTCAGAATTTATTCTGTCTTTGCTAACAGTCCTCCTCTATGAAACAGGGAGGAATTCAATATAATTTTGTTTATAACTCTTTATAAACTGAGAACACAGGTGTGCACACCTCTTGGTTTAAAACTTACTCCAAATGCACATTCCCTTGCCCTGGGCCTGTTAAATCTATTAACAATCTGTGAATTAGACTGCAAACTGAAGTCATTTGGAGCGATATTTAGTTCTGCCTTATCATCAGTGTTTTGGGGGTTTTTTAAGCAAAGGGCAGTACAATTATAATTTTCTTTGGGGTCATTGATTTTTATTGTTATGTTTGGCATAACTAATTTATTTCTACCTTCCTTTTCCCCCCCACCCCCCAAAAGACCAGCTGAGGGAGACAGCTACCAGAACAGTGGAGGGGAGGGCTACCAGAACAATGCTGTAGATCAAAGCTTCTGGGAGACCTTTGGCAACTCAGATCCACCAAAAGCTCATAAATCTCCAAGCAGTGAGAGCTGGACCTATGTGGACAATTCCACAGAGAAGAAGAGCTCGGATAGCTGGGACGTGTGGGGCTCGGGAACGGTCTCCAACAAGAACAGTAACAGCGACAGCTGGGAGAACTGGGAGACCAACTGGGAAAACACAGGAGGGGAGAGCAAGACCAGAAAACCTCCTAAGGCAACAAAAAATGCGTGGGATGACTTTTAGAACTCTGTTAACCCTGCTTTGCACAGCTGGGAAAGGGAGGCTGTGCTGGCTGATGGAGGGGAGGATGTTTTACACACACCTGGAGTATCATGGTTGACCTTTCTGATCTGTTTGTGCTTCCCATTCATTCTCCTTCCTTCTACCCTGGTTTAGGGAAAAAAAAAGTAGCATCTGAATCTTTTCTTACATAAAGGTGGCTCTCCCTTTTTTAAGGATAGTGGTAACTGTATTCTCCTTGCACTGTTGGAGCTGGCTACAGTGACTTTCTTAACAGGAACGTTAAAGGAAAGAAATCAGTGCAAGGACACTTCCATGGCACAGCCCTGCATGTGTAGGTTAATAGGTGTTCATCCAGTCCTCATCTAAGTTGAGATTTGGGGTGTTTAATGCAAGCAAAGGACAGGGTGTGACTTGAAAAGACAGCCATTAACTGAGCAAGCTGCAGTTGGATACATCTAGTTCCAATGCCTTATGGATTGCTCTGACTGCAGGAAGTCTGGCAATTCAAGATGGTCTTTAACATATTTTTTATTGGAGCTTAGTTTTTAAACATTGTGACATTATTTTTTTTGTAATATTTTAAAACTTATTCTTTCCCTTTAGAATTCAGAAGGAATCTAGAGCTAGATGATTATTTGTGTAAACTTAAAGGTTTGACCTGAGCTCTCAAGGGATATCCAGAATGGCTCTACTTGCCCATCTTACTCAATGGATTGAGTTTGCACTGTGCAGCTCTGCTACACAGAAAAGCAAAGCTGTGGTGTTTTCCTTCCTCACCTACACCCTTGCCCCAGTTAGAGTACTTTATGTACTCCCTTTCTTCTCTTTCTTCTTTCTACCTGGGTAGTATTTTATTAATGCTGTTAAAAATGAAGTCTTTGTGCTGCTTATGGCCTTGTGGACATCTGTTTGGCAACCTGGCAGCGAAAAAAAATTATGAAGAAGATTCCAGCAAGAAAGAATGGGTGGAGAATATGAGGACGTTGAGGAAAGAGCCTGGCAGCAAGCCCCTTTCAAGATGAGTAGATGTCTGGATTTAATAGTAAGATTTAATTTAAGCAGATGTTTTCCACACGATTCTTTAGTGTGTCGAGCTGTATCTCTGTTTCTGTCATATATTTCTCCACATTTTCTTCCTGGATCTTGTTAAAGAAACACTATTTTGGAAACTTGAGAAACTCCTTGTCAGCATTAAGGACTGGAAGAGGAGATTGATTTATGTGTCATTTTTGACCCAACAAATCGCTTTGCATGACACAAACCATAACTTCTAGAGAAGAATTGTGACTTTAACATCAAAGGTGTCATAGGTATCCCATTTTATTTTGGGGGATGGGTTGTGAATGTACCCTCAGCACGAAAACAATCAGCTTGCTTGAAAACTCAAATCATGATGTTCTGTATGGTCTGCTTTACCAGCATGGAGTTCTTTCTGTGAACCCTGTAGATCCTATTACTTACCTAAAAAGCCTTTTCTTTTTAAAGCTGGTTAATATGTTCAACAACTAACTGAAGGTGTCTGAATTACCCCAAATAACACTCCACTTCTTTTACTCCTCACAGAGGTTTTTTGAGCAGATAGTAATATCAATAGTTTAAAAAGGAAGGAAAACGAGTAATTTCCTCAAAAGTAGCAGATTTTAAAGTCTGAGTAGAAGTAGCTCTCTTTACAGCCTGATTCTGTATTTCTATCAGCAGGATCTTTCAGATGGTGAACAGAATATTTTTCCAGTCTTCTCTCACCCTTGGAGTTTCTTTTTTCCCCCTTGCTTCTCCTGAGAGCGTGGTCTGAAGCTCGTGGTCTCTGGGCCTCTGCAGCAGGACCCAGAGCTGCTCCAGACCCAAGTGCTCCTCCACACTGAGCCATGCCGGAGGTGTCCTCACTGTCACTGACCCTTTGGAAGTGCCAAAGGCACGAGAGCTCTCGGTTTGCAGTGCTGCTCCTGGTGCCACTGGCAGCAGTTCACAGCCTGACTGTAAAACAAGGATTTTTTTCTACTTTTTCTCCACTTCCAAGTATAACTTTGTCATAGCTTAGCTGCATGTCAAACATAACTTTGGTTTTTTATGCTTACACCTCTGTTGCCTCCTTGTCAATGTGTCTGCTGCCCAGTCTGAAGGTGATTCAGCTTCCTCTGTACAAATTACAGTTTCTCTTTCATAAACCTCCTGAAATGGCTCGTGGCTGGAGAATCTTTATTTCAGTCCACTCGGTCAGCAGTACTGTGATGTGTGTGTGCACGTTCTCCTCAGCTGTGAGCTTTGCCTGGGACAGAAGTGCTTTATTTATGTATCACTTGCTGCCACGATTGGCATGAGCCATTTGTTTGTTCTTCTGATTTGATTTTTGTAGCTTTTGAAACTTTTATGTTCTAAATCAAACAGCCAGAGACCTGCTCAAGCAGAAGCTTTGGGTGAGGATTTTCCCTCCAGCTGAGGAGACAGGGACAGAACAGTTGCCATCTCTCTTCAGTGTTGTAGGGAAGCAACAAAATGCTAGAACTGGCAGAAAGATGTTAGTGGAAGATCTGAAAAACCCGATATAATGGCAGAAGGTGTAACTGCAGACACAAAACCAATGTGCCAGCTGGTCAGTTTGACAGGCACGTGGGCATTTTTTTAATGACTTGTCTGAGCCTCAACCTGTGATCATGTCTTCCAGAGGAGAGGACAAAACGAGGGCATTTTCTTTTGCACACCCTCTGTTTTATTGAATTTTACTTTTTTTCAGAGCAGGTGGCTGGGCGGCTTCTGCACTATGAAGAAATGCATCCCATCAAGTTGCATGCACGGAGCAAGTGTTTATGAATCAGACTTTTTTATTTTTCAATTCCTCCTCCTCTCCCCAGATCCTCCCTTTTTGGCCTGATGAGGAGCAGAGGCATTGAGTGCAGGCTGCTGGAGCTGAGGCTGCCTGGCTGAGTGAGGGTCCAGCCAAGGGCCTGAGTGTGGTTTGGCAGGGCCGTGGTGTCACCGTGGGCTCCCCCTGTGCAGGGGTGACCAGGGCTCTGCTCCCCTTTAATCCCACTCCCTGGAGTCACAGTTTTAAGCCAGACAGGCAAACTGCCAGGAGATGTGCAGTAGGTGAAATTGCTGCACCAACTGGACATTGCAGTGGCTGGTTCAAATCCCCTGGTGACCCAAACTTTTATTTCTTTGTATGGCTTCAACTTTGGAAAATATGGAGCAGCTGGGTTCCTGCAGGTGGTCTGATACAAGAAAAATGTC
The DNA here is from genome assembly GCA_013398015.1 of Oreocharis arfaki. Taxonomy (NCBI): domain Eukaryota; kingdom Metazoa; phylum Chordata; class Aves; order Passeriformes; family Paramythiidae; genus Oreocharis; species Oreocharis arfaki. The sequence goes on along the minus strand of VZRR01004106.1, from coordinate 255,002 downwards.
AAGAAATCAAAATAAGTGCCGCTTGGAAATGAGTGAAAGTCTTGGAGAATGCTCCCAAACATAATCCTAGCAGTTAGGGATTATTTTAAAATGTTTCATCTGTGTCTTGAAACCTATTAATAATTATTACAATTCAAGAAGTGTTTGGCCAGCTCTCCCTCATGGTTGAGACCTCAAGGATAATGCTGCTGCTTTTATTTTCCAGGCCAGACTGTAACATTCCATGGGTTCATAATGTACTTGTCAGTGTAATGGTCTGTGCAATAATTTAACAAGTGTAGATAAAACCTTTGTTCAATCCAGGATACATTTAAAGATACAGTGGTCCTCTTGGAGAGTAGCAGTCTGCACAAGTATTTCAGTTCTTAGCTTATTTTGGCTGAAATACTATATTTCAGTGACCCAGTTAAAGGTTTGAGCAATCAGTGGTTTAAACAGAAATCAAGAAACATTTCTGGGGCCATTATCAAGAGTTTGATCCTAATGGTGTAGTGGCCTCTAGCTGCAGAACCCTCTTTCATTCCCATGCCAGCAGAAACTTGGTCAGCCTGGAGTACTGTATCTTTAATTTTCCTGCTGTGTTTTTTTTGTGAAGTTCACAGGAATGGCGATTTCAGTGAACACTATTCATTGTTCTGTAGAGTGGTTCTGGACTTGAACTGCAGTGTCATCTTTTAAAGAGTATTATAATAAAGCAGAGCTATGGAGCAGAACGGTGGTCAGCCCTTTTTCAGGGGACTTCAGTTAATTTTCAACCCAGGTGCTGGTGTCAGGCATCTTCTTCCCTGCCAGTAACAAAGGAGAAAGGAAGCTGCCAACATTAATAGAGCCAAAACCATCTTTGTATTTCGTTGGAGTTTCTCAGTCTAACTTCAAACTCTTACTTAGGAGCAGTTTGGAGACACTGTTTGCCTCCTTTATTTAAGGAGAACTATAAAACAGATATTAAGGTGCAAATAGATGTATGTACTCTGAGATTTTTATTAGCTTGTCTACAGAGGCACTTATTACAGCAGGAAAAGGTAACTTTTAAAGCAGTTTTCCTGCAAGAATTGAGATTCCTCTCACAAATCCTTCAGCTGTGGTGGTCTTTCACATTCAGGTTCCAGTATCCTTCATGAGCCAAACAGCCACGTGAGTATCCCAGATGACTGCACTGTGCTTTGTGCAAATTAAAAATATCTTCTATTATGTTCTTGATCAGCAGGACTGAATCCTACTTGCCCTGTAGAGGTAATTTTACTGATTTTTACAGAAATGGACATTTGTGTTTGGTACCATCCCTGGTATTACTGCACAGATAGGCTGTGTCCATTCTTGCTGTAAGGGCTGCTCTCAGGTGCAGTTTTCACATGGGATTACTGGCAGTAAGTGGGATATGCTGGTTCTGGATTTTGGCCCTTTATCCTGACAACATCCAGAGCCAATGACCTAAAACCAAAATACCATGAAAACAGTGATGTGTGTTCTGGATTTCAGACTGAGCACAGTCAGTAAAAGCTGATAGAAAAAGTGGAGCCTAGAGCAGAAAACACCACTCCCACCTGAGGGAGGACAGGTCACAGCTGCATTGCCATGTCCCACTCTGGGCTCCGATCCCAGTACCAGCAGCAAACCCAGTTGGCGCTTTCTGCCATTTTTTCTCTGTGTAGGTGCCCTCCGAGGCAGATGCAGGCTCAGAAGGCGACTCAGGGCTCCACAGCTCACTCAGTTTAAGCAACCAAACTCTCGTGCCCTCTGAGGTGTGCAGGCAGGCACTGGGGATGTGCCCTGGTTTCCCTCCTCCTGCGCTCCACCTATTCCAGAAGGTTCATCCACAGGAGCTTTCTGCAGCAGGTTTTGGGCTCAGGAGCTGCTCTACCACCTCCCCCAACCCCACAGGCTCAGCCCAGTACACCCGTACCCCCTGAGGCTCTGCACCTCTCCACTGCATTTGCAGGATGCAGCCACGGGGTGAAAACTGAGAATGAGGAACACGAGGTGGAGCTGCATTGTCCTGCCGGGAAGCTGGAAACCCCGAAGCTCTGGCGGACCTGCAGTGGGATCGTACCTCGTCTGTTCAGTCACCGATTTGCAGGAGGCCAAGAGGTGCTGCCTGGCTGTGTCAGCTGCAGCCATTTGTGCTCTATCAGCAAGAAGCTGCATCTCCTCAGGAAGGAGGAAAAGAAAGGTCAGCTCCTCCTCTGAGCAAGGCGCTGACGTTTGCTTTAGGTGAGATGAAACCGCCCTGGTTCTTTATCCTCAAATGATGCTTTGCCTCCAATCTGAATTTCACCAACACTGCCCTGATGGCAACGTTTAAACTGGCTGAAAACAGAAGACATGAAAGAAATACCGGAAAGATCTCCAAGGAGAAGCCTTCTTGCACTTGAAATTGCTGAGAACGAGTGGGAGAGACCAAGTCTCTGGGAGGGCTGGCTGCAAGGACTGCCAAGAACAGTCGTGTTGTACCTCGCCAGGACTGTGACCGCTGTTCAAGCAGGAAAATCCAGTGCTATCAGCTCTGCACACTTTGGAAACCAGTTCTTGTCTTTCCCTCTAAGCCCTGCCCAAGTGTGCTCCCTTGGAGAGGCTGCTCAGCATTGCTGAGGCTGGCGAATCTTACAATAGATAAATCAGCTTCTGCCGGGAAACACGGAAAGGCTGGAGTGTGTCTTCTATGAAAAAAATTTCACCACGTCTGATTGAGAAGTGCTGCTGCTTAGCATCAGCAGGTCTGCACTTGATTGCTCATTTTGCCTTCAATGGAATGGTGCTTTACTACCTAGGGCAAAAACTACTTGCATTTTTTCCCCTACTCTGCTGGCATGGATGGTTAGTATATGTAAATTGATGTGCCAGCCTATATAAAGGCTGTTGTGATCCAAGTCAAACTAGGAACTTTCTTCCTTACAGAACCTTTTCTGTGTGGTGCTGTTGCATTGAAGCTTGATACCGTTCAAGAGGGAATTGCTGATTTAATTCTGTGTTCACAAATTGCCTATTGGCTGCAGCCATCAGCTGTCGCTTTTGGGGTGCAGCTCAATGCACTGATCTTGAGTTACAAATTTAGTCTGCCCAGACAGGGCTTCACCAGTCAAGTCAAGCTGCCCAGTGTTACTGCAGGGCTGGCAAGAAGAGATAGAAGCTGAAGCTGCAGCTGCTGCAACTCTTTAACTTCTTGCCCACGCCAAGGTGTGTCCCTGAGCTGGTCACAGACCTTGGGAGGGAGCACAAAGCATATCAGAGAAATGGAATGAATACTTTGTGTAATCTAGGCTGCTGGTGAGATCCCAGCTTGTCAAATCAAGCCTCTGCAGAACAGACTCCCCCATTCCCTTGTCTGTTAAATGCCTGGCCTCTGATGGTGGTTGGGAAGGGGCTTTAACCATGTGCTGAAGGCCACACAAACCCTCTCTTGCACTGGGTGTGGACTGGGGCAATGCACCAGCTCACACAGACAATGCTGGTCTAGTGCAAGTGTCCCTGCCCACGGAGCAGGGGTTGGAACTAGATGGCTTTGAAAGTCCTTTCCACCCCAAACTATTCCGTGATTCTGTGCAGATGATCCTTTCAGAGCTGCAGGCAGAGATCTTCACTTGTCACTTCACCTTCCTTCCTCTAGAGGGGATTGTGTCCCTGGGCATGGATGGCTCTGAGGGATCCTTACATGAGGTGTGAATAGCTGGATGCAGGGCTGGAAATGTGTTCCTGCTCATGGATCTGCTTATCCACAGCCCCATCCTGCCCTCTGCCTGGGCCTTTCATGCTGCATTAAGCCAACACGGGGCAAATTCCTGTCCTCCAACCACACACAGGTACTCCTTCGATTTTATTTACTGTCTTGGGATTTCAGGTCTCCCATCTCTCTGCCAGACTGCACCAGGCTGGACAGAGGCAGTTTGAGGCTCAGGCTGTGACAAATAGCACGTTCTAGGCTTTATGTCACCCCTGTTTTCTGGCCCTTGCTGTTAAACCAGTGTAAGAGCCCTTTCTTTATGACGAGGAGGAACACTAGTGGTGCAAAGCCGGGGCAGGGCTGTCCCTCATTGCTCCCAATGTTGGCACAGCAATAGCCAACAGCTCCTGTTAATGGATCATGACTGGATTACACTTCCCCTGCCAGGAGTGGGTCCTTTGGCTGCGTTCAGTCCAGGCTAAATGTACCATAATTAGCACATTCCCATCACAGCAGGAGACTGGAGACTTTCCCACCTCTGAAGCTTGAGGGCTCCTTCTCTGGGAGGAATGTGGGTCTAGATTTGGCTGCGGCATGGCCCTGACCCAGGTCAGGGTGTCCAGGCCATGCTGGGGAGCTCTGGGTGCTGCTCTGCACCTGAATCATTTTGACTGGAAAAGACCTCTAAGATCCTCAAGTCCTGAGGGCTTCTTTGGAGCTGGGGCAGCAGAGGAGCATCTCAGAGATGTCCCAGAGCAGGGACAGGGATGTCTCTGTGTCCCTGTCCCAGTGGTCTGCAAGACCTGATTGGTCTTCGAAAAACACACCGAAGAGCCTCACCCTGAGGGTGAACAGAGGGAATTAAACTCCTCTGCCCTGCTTCGAAGCCTCACACCCACATGCTGGTATGGGAGCTAAAAGTTAAGGACTACTGACAGTCTGAAATGTTTCTTCTGATGTTGAGGAATGGGGAAGTGGAGGTGACACAGGTTCTGTGTCTTGTTGGGTAAGAGCATTTATCTTGTTGTCATTTGTCCTTTGTTGCTTTTCTTTTTTCCCAACGAAAACTTTTATTAGTTCATAAAGAAGGTGAGTACTTGGTGGTGTTTTCATTAAAGCTGCAGGTCCTGAAGCAATACAATCCTGGGAGAATTTAATTTTTCGGTGTTTGTTTTTCGGTTTGTTTTTTTTTTTTTTCCCAAGCTGAAGTTCTATTCCTTGTAGTTGGAGAACCACAACTGAGCTGTATTTGTTTACAATCTTTAGGGCAACAAAGATCCCCCTATTTCTTACTCTGAAGCCAACCAAATTATTTTGACTTGCATTTGATTGCTTGGGGTTAGCAGCCTCTCTTTTCTGTGGAAAGAAGCAACATATTGCTCAAACATCCACATTTTCTTCTGGAACAAAATGAAGGACACTCAATGACAGGAGAGCTCCAGCTCAGTTTTATTGCTGGGTAATGAGAAATTGCTGAATAACATGCTCGTCTTCTGCCACTAGATGGTAATAAATCTTCCCACTTTTCTCGGGCTCTGAGAACGCTGCTGTCCAGTGCCAGCTTCCAGCACAGGAGTGGAGGATTCTCCAGGGTGCAATGTGCTTCCCCATGCACAGCAACCTCCAGGCTGGCTTTAATGGCTACAGGACCATTCCCTGGCTGCTGTGGATGAGCGATCTCCGTGCAACATGCTCCCAGAATTGCTGATGTGCTGTTCCAAGTGGGGTTTTTCATGGAGGGGGTTGATGGGGGGTGGCCTCCAGTGTTTGCTGTGTCACTGACACCAATGAGTTAAGCACAAACAGCCCCAGGGGTGGCCCGTGACCTTTACTGCCAAATAGAAACAACTTTTCCCGAAGCAGCAGGGAGGGCCTGGCTCCCAAACAATGCTGGGCACTCTGCTGCCAGCCCAGCTGGCCGGGCTCCAGCCCAGGTGAGCACACCTTGCTGGGGACAAGGACTTACCGCAGGGAAATGCTCTCTGGCAAAGACAGCTCCATGTCAGCTGGCCTGGGGAAGGCCAGAGGAAACACAGGCCCTGCAAATCAGGGATTTTATTGTGTTGGTGTTGGCAGTGAACTCCTTTTTAAATTTTTTTAGGGTTTTTTTTTTTGCTTAAGCTAAATCAAACTTGGTGTGTGGGGCGAGCAGCGCTGGCTGGCTGCCAGCTGCAGCCTGCTGGCATCGGACGTGCCAGCTCAGAGCAGGGAAAATCTGAATCTGTCTCTTGCCAGGCTCTGCTCCCCTGCACGGGAGATTTCTCCAGCTCCCTGCTTGAAATGCAGAGCCTGGACTGCCACAGGGAGGACAAAATTTAGGCGAAGGACTAAGGCAAGCTTTGCAGCCGGTGACACAGCCGGCTCTGGCAGCTCCCGGTGCCCTCTGTGCTCACTCCTGCCAAGATTTACAAACAGGTTTTTTATCTTTTTACAGCTTTTCAAAACAAACTCATCTGATTTCTTCCTGTCTTTTCCTCAGCCTTGCTAGGGAAAAAAAGAAGGAAACAAAAAAGAAAAAAAAAAGAAAGGGTGCTAAACCTTCTATTTGATGGAACACAGTTGGGAACTGAAAACAGAGATATTTGGCTGTACCCAGAGGTGCCTCTGTATTTTCTGAACACTTAATGAGTCAAACTGCTTGCTAATCTCTGGAAACAGAAAAACTCAGACACTGCAGTTCCTCTGGACGGGAGACCTAGATGGACTCTGCATATTCATTGTAGCTTGGACTCTGAAGCCACGCCATGGAAAGCACTTTTCATCTGTAGATCGAGCTCATAACTAATTCAACTTAATCCTTGCATGTATGGGGAGTGAGTGAGACGTATTCAGGGATTGTTTATCCCAGTCCTGAATCCCATCACCTCCAGGATGGAGTTAACAGCAGCTTGCTGGGTGTATTCCCTTATATTCCTTTCACAAAAGGGAACAAAATGCTTTAGGGGAATGCTGTCAGATCTGCAAAGGACACTGCTGAGGTTAAATAAGAGCTTGGTGCTGTGAGCATAGGGCTGTGGTTTAACATCTCTGTTCTCCTGAATTGGTGAGGTGCTCTTCCCCCTAAATGTCAGTGTAAAAAGCCCTGAGGTTGTGACATTCAGGGTGTTGAGCTGATGGACGTTCTTCCAGGCCTGGATCCTTGCTCTGGTGTGGACCAGGAGCAGAAATCAGGGAAAGAGAAGAAACTGTGAGTGAACTCTCCACTAATGTATTCTTGCAGCTTCCATCACTGAAAACAGAAGTAATCATCTGGATTTCCATGTTCTATACCAACACCTGTCCTCCATGAATTTACCTAATTCATTTTAAAAATTAATTTAGATTTTGGGGCTTAACATCTGGTATTGATAATTTGCACAATTTAGTTTTATGCAGCTGAAGGGGAAAAACCCTCCCCTAGTTTGTCTCAAGGCTGCTGACTCATTTCATGAGCTTGGCCCTGGTCCTTGTTGGGAGAACAGCCACTCCAGTCACCTCCTCTCTAGCAGCTGCAGGTTTACAGGGGTGCTCTGTCCTCTCAGGACAAGTTTTAGCCCATCTCCCTGCCCATCATCCCCACAGGCAGCTTTCCAAGCACAGCTCCATCCTCAGCAACCCCAGATATCCCTGCCTGCTGTGCCCTCACTCTGCTCCCTTGACTGTTTCCCAGGCTTGAGACAGGGAGATAATCCATTTTTAGTAGCTTCTCTTCCTTCTTTTTGTGTCTTAAGTAGAAACAATGTCTAATTTAAAGGGCACGTTTCACAAGGTTGTTTATGGGAGCAATAAGCTTTCTTCCTCCTGTGTTTTTCATGGAAGAAGCTGGCAAGAGCTGAAATCCTTTACCTTGTTACTGTAAAACACTCTCAGGACTGGAGCTGGGTCTCTTTTTTTTTTTAAGGAAGACGGTCACTACCCAATGATGAACACAGCAGCAGTTTTTCCCTAGTTGAAGCAGCACAGTGAGCGATGGGACAGGCACGTTTGTGGAGCTCTCCCCACCGCGTTCATGTCGGGAACGAAGGATGCTGCAGCAGGGCAGGGACAAGCCCAGCCTGCCCTGGGAGCACCTCAAAGGCCCTTTTGCTGCGACTGGCACGGACACCCGGGCGTGCGGGGTCGGAGCGGGCTCCGGGAGCCGTCCCGAGCGTGGCCCGGCGCTGGCGGCTGAGGCCGGCTGTGAGCACAAGGACAGCCTGTTCGCCTGCCTTTACTGCCTGGCCTCGGCAGCGGGACACGCGGAGAGCGTGCCCGGGGAGAGCCTGCACAGAGGGAGCCTTGTTGGCACAGCCCATCCCGCGGCTCCCTGGCTGTTTGACTTGGACGGGAGCACCGCGAGCGAGGTTTGTCCAGCCCTGTGTCTCCCGTTCCTCCTGGCCCCGGCCGCTGCACGCTACACTCCCCGAATCCCCAGCCCAGGTGGTTGGGTTTAGCAGCATTTGTGGCACGGGGGGATGCAAGCCTGGAAGTCTGAGCTGATGGAGACAACGGCAAACTCACTGCTGATGAATTGCTGCTGCTGCGGAGCTAATTAGGGACAGCATTTAGTTTATTGACGCTTTATTAGACTTTAAATTGCAGCAAAACCTCCTCAGCTGATAACATTTCCTTCCCTGCCCTCACAGCCATCTTCTCCACACTCTCTTTTGGTAGGTTTCTTTCGTGTTTCTGAGGTTTGGTCCCCTGTGCCAGGCAGTATTTTTCACTCCTGATTTAACTGATGGAAGTATGATTGCACGGGAAGCTGACAGTAGTGATGGATGTAATTAACCCTCTCCGCATCCCAGTTCCTCTGCCCTTTTCTTTGCTGGTCACCATCACTTTCAGGTCAGCTCTGGCCTTGCAGAAAGTTCCTCAAATAATGGGAGCGACGAGTGGTAGCTGAGGCAGGTGCCAGTGCCTGGAGGCAGATTTTAGAGGTTGTACCGGCGTCAGCTTGGCACCAGCAGAGCTCCAGACTCCCCAGTGCCAGATCCCGCTATTTACAGCCTGTGCTTCTCCATCCAAACTCTCTGGTGGCTCCTGCACAGAGGGAGGGCTCAAGCTGCTCTGAGCCCCCTTTTAGCAAGGGTTGGATGGATCCCAGCCTGTGGAAAGGCAGAGAGCCCTCAGGGAGGAAGATGGGAACAAGGCACACGGCTCGCGTTGGGGAATGGCACATCTTGAACCCTCGCAGGAAAGTTATAGCGTAAGGAAGGAAGTGCTTTGTCCGTCTTACGGCTCATCAAACCACTCATCCTCCAGCTCGTGTGTGCCCGGAGCCTGCCGGAGTCACCCTCCCGGCAGAGGGGACACTGTCCCAGCCTGCTGGGAGCATCCCGGCCACCTTCCCGGCTGGCAGCTGGAGCCAGCGGGCGAGCAGCCGGCAGAGCCGGGCTCACATTGCAGCAGGCTCCTCCTCCGGAGCCGGCCGGGAGGGAAGGAGAGGCGTGGAGCTGGAGTCAGCAACTCCGGGCTGCCTCACCTGCACCGTGCCAGCGGCGGGGCCGGCACGGGGAGCAGCATCTTCCCCACCCGCATCCCATGGGGAGCATCCCCCCGCCGCCCCCCGGCAGCCCGGCATGGAGGGCCTGAGCAGCAGCCTGAAGAAGAAAGCCACGGAGCACCACTACAGGGCTGAGGTGATGATTGCTGGAGAGCAGCTGAGGTAGGAGGTCCTGGGGTCAGGGCTGGGCCCGGGGGTCTGGGCTGTGTCCCGTTGGCAGCTGGCTCAAAGCTTTATCCTTGAGCAAGCTCTTTCCCCCCGGTGCTGGTGTCCCCCTCCCCAGTACCTGCTGATCCTTCCTTCACCCACCTGAGAGTGGTGAACCAGCTCCTTTCCTGTTACACCTTGTCCTGCTGCTCCTCTCTGGCATCTCCCACCCTTCACCCCCAGGTGCCAGGGGACTGATGTGCGAGTTTAGATGGCAACAGATTTTTTTTGGTCCCTTTCCACCTTCCCCCAAGCACTGAGACTGGTGTGGTGGCACTGAGCAGCCCCCACAAGGTCCCTGATCCCTGGCTGGATGAGGACAGCAGCATTTCTGGGGGTGCTCGGACTTTCAGGGTGACTTGGAAGAGCATTCCATGGGTGCCATGTGCCTGAATTGAATCTTCCCTTTCCTGAAAGTCTCTTTTGGGAGCTTCTGCTGGTTTGTAGTCCCAGTTCTCCAGCAGCTTCTGAGGGTTTTCTTCTTACGGAGACAGAAATCCATTCTCCTATGCAATGTGTGGCTGAGAAAAGGTGTTCCTTGTGTTTCTGGGGTCAGAACCCTCTCCTTGCTTCCAGGCATGTGGCTAGGGCTTTCCTAGCTCTAGAGCAGTTTGCTTGTTTGTATCTGGAGCCATTCTGGTTTGTTTCGAAATGAGGGTGTAAACTAGGAACTATATCCTTGATAATGCCCAGAGCCTGAGTGTGCTAGCATCAGATCCCTAAAATTAGCTTGGTGTAGGTTTGCTGTCCATGCTCAGCTTTAGCTTTACTATTTGTTCTGTATCAAGGATTGATAACTTCCACCTAAAGATTGGGGCCCCATCTTGAGAACACAGCCAATGTCCAAAGGGACAGGGAAGCTTTATTCGTATTTATACTTCCAGTATTTCACTCATCTGGCGTGACTGAGGTTTAAGTTGAGCTGCACAGCCTGGGCCAAAGGAAAGGGTCAGGTATTCAGAGAGAAAATAAAATCATCAAGCTGTGTGTTAGCACTGTGTTCTATGTATGGGGAGTGATGGGACTTCCCCCTGTCTGTTGCAGGACAGGAGGATATCATCCCCCGGACAATTTGGTGATTGTGACTGTAAGGGTGAGAAGGGGACACAGTAAAATCGTTTGTGAACAGAACTCTTCCAGTACACTGCACACTGGGCTGACACTGAGCAGGAACCCCAAAATTTATGTAGTTTTGCGGACATCCATTTTTTTTCCTTCTTTACTTTATTTTTTCCCCTCATGGCTGCAGTGCCTTGAAGTTTCTTGGTTTAGGGAGCTCCCAGAATCTGAGAGTTCACAGCAAGGGAGAGGAGGGTCCTTTTGCTGGGGCTGGGCACACAGCAGCTGCATCCTTCTGCTTTGGTCTGGGCAGGAGCCTGTTCCCAGAGCAGAAGGATGGAAAGGAGCTGTTGGTGTAAAACCTGGGGAGGAGGATGAGGAGATGGACACCAGCCTGGAGCTGGGCTGCTCCTTCTCCTGAACCTCTGGCTGGAAGGAGAATTGAGTGAGGCACAACACACTGAGTGTTTCAGTTTCTCTTGTGTATTTTGGGGATCTCCCAGCCTGGCAGGTAAGGAGTTGGTATGAATCTTCCTGGGACCTGGATGACTGGCAGAGAGCAGTGGGGAAACTGAGGCAGGGAGGCTGGGTGATGTCTCAGACAGCAGCAGATGGGCAGGGCTAAATGTCCACGTCGTCCTCCCCTTTTGCCCGGATGTGGAATACAGAGGCAAGGAACGGAGCCTCGCAGCTGCCCTGGCTCAGTAAACCTCCATCAGCAAATAACGCTGCTGTATCCACATGAAACATCAAACATTTGTTTTTCCCTGCTCCCTGCTTCCTGCCCTGCCTCCCCACTGTTACATTAAATCAAACAAACCTTTGCTCCATCTTTGGCTCCCCAGCAAGTTTGCAAATGCCTCAGAGTTTGGCTTGGCCAGAGGGGTGAGTCTGTTCAGTGTCAGGATGTGTTTCCCAGCCAGGAAGAGCTGCACAAGAGAGGGCTGATGGAATGCTCTGTGCGGATGGCGGATCCTGAAGGGATCACTGGGAGATTGGCTGGTGTGGTTTGGGTTTGCCTGTCTGCCAGGGTCCCTCTGCTTCAGCGGCTGCCTGGTCCAGGGAGGGGGAAAAAGGATTTTGTATTTTGAGTCTCTCTCCACTAAAAATACGAAGATAAAGTTTTCACTGATATTTTGGCCTTGAGTTTGAGAGAGCTGCTGGCTCGGGCTCGTTCCTCACGTCTGCTGTCGTTCCTCTTGTGCCAGACATAAACCTGCATGAAAATCACATCGGTTTTGCTGGGCGTTGTGTATTCCTGGGTGGCATTCTGTAAGAGAGGCCCAATTAGTCACTTCTAATTGCAACAAATGGCTTATCTACACAGAGAGATTCTGGAACAGCTTCCTCGCTTTGCATTCACACCCTGCTGTAATCGGAGTTCCTCAAGTATGGACAAGCCCTGGTGCACTCTCCTCTGGGTATTCCCATGGTCAAGAGAAGCAGCTGTGCTCTAATAGCTCAGTAAAGCTGCATTAATCACTCCTAAACATAAAATATACTCAGTAAATTTATGTCTTGCACAGAAAAAGTGAGAGGAGAAGGAAGCTTTTTTTTTTCCTACAAAGAATAAAATTGCAATTTCTGCCACTGTCCAAAGCTTCCAGTGTGACGAGTGTTTTATTTGGGCACTCAAACTGTGATGCTGTTAAATAAAGCACTCATATTTTGGTGCTCTGGAAATTGGGCTCACTTAAGGGTGTGTGGGTGAATGTGCCAAAATTTGTCTTCTTGCCCAAAAGTCACTTGTCTGCAGGAGGTTTGGTGGTTCTCTGCTGGACTTAGATCTCTTGTAGTAAGCATGACTTCCCTGAGGGATCATGGGGCACTGCTTGATGTAGCAGTGAATGTTATTCAAGGATGAGACTTCACGGTCAGAATGACCTTAGAAAGCTAATTATTAAATTCCTAGCACTGGTGAAAGGCAGGACTGGGAAGTAGACTTGTGCTTCCTGCGATTTCTTTTTGAGATTTAAGTCTTCCTATACTTCTGTTTAAATACAAGGAAGATAAAACATCTCAGTCCCACTTTGGGCTGTCACAGGTGTGCAGAGCCCTCCCTTGTCCCCAGATGTACTGGTGCTTTCCCAGACTGGGGTTTGCTGAGCCTGTTTGCAGCAGCTCTTTTGCCTGAACGTGCCTCTCCAGCAGCAGCTGCTTTGCAGAAACGCTCCCGTGTCTGTTGCTGCCTTTCAGTGAGCACTTAGTTGTTTGTTGTTCTGGGATTTTTAAAAATTGTTGGGGTTTTTTTTTTCCCCTGTTAAGAGAGAAACAGAAAAGATCTTTTGGATGATGCATCTTTCCAAGGCCACCCATTTGTTCTTAGCTGCTGTGGGGATGTGAACTGGAGTTAATATCCTTGAAAGATCCACCTCGCCATTTGAGATGCTCAAGGTCTGTTTACGTGGGAGGTGAGGGAGAGTTTATTCCTCCTCTGTTTGGATGTCCCTTTCAACGAGGTTGCCCGGGATGAATAATGATGGCTTTGTAGTGACCTTGACAAAGAAACAATTTGCTTACCCAACACAACCTACCCAAAGCAAACGCACGTGGAGGCTCCGACTGCCAAGCCAGGAGTGTTTCATAAGAGCCCATTCTCATGTTCCAGCAAGTGTTTTATCCTGACCTTATTCTGCCTTTTATTTATTTTTTTTTATCCTTTTGAAGAAGTAATATGCCCACAGAGCAGATTTTGCCGTCTAGAAAACTCGTAGTATTTCATATTGTTATTTATTTCCTTAATCTTTTTTATCTGGAAGCATGATTAGTACCCACTCATGGTTTCACCAGCCTTGTTTTTGTAACACCACGCAAGAGCTGTCACATCCTGTGGCTGAAGGACAAAGTTTGTCTCTTCAGGGTTGACAGGAAACAGCAAACAAGAGGAAAGTGAAAAGTCCGCAAGGACACTCGAGCCGAGCCTCTTCCGCTGCCCTGGGTCTGCAGGACAGAGGGAAAACTTGTCACAGGCTTAAACCAGCCCTTAAAGGTCCAAGATGCTGCTGCTCCAGAGGTGCTGAAACACCACTGAATTCCTGTGCTGGCAATTGCTCCCAGCAGAATATTTTCAGAATAAGTGTATTTTTAAAATTTTTAAATCTTAGGCCTTAGCAGCATTGCTTGCTAAAAAAAAATTGTTTTATTTTATTTTACTTTTCTCCTTCAAAATCTGTGCATTTTTTTTTTTTCTGTGTTCTGAAACATGATTTAAAAAAGGGAACAAAGCAGGGGAAATAGTGTTCTCCCAACCCCTTTCTGTTCAGGCCTTGTGTGATTATGGTCTATGTGTTATTGTATGTCCAGGGTGTGTGTGTGAGTGTAAATATAGATATAGATAGATATATACACATCCATATTCTTTATAGAGTCCTGCAGACTCTTGTTGGCAATAGAGCACTCTTGGAACATTTCTTATCTTTTCCAAACATTCCTCTGAAGTGCCTTCCCACTTGCTGATTGTGAAGGAGAGAAAACATAAACATTGGCTGTGTCTCCCCTCATAGGTGGGGAGCCGCTGTTCGCAGTCGCTGCTGACTGTATCTGGTTGCATTTTGACAGTGGCCCATGAAATAAAGGAAGAAAAAAGACAAAACCTCTAAAAATAGCAAGGCAGCTGTCTGTGGGCTGTTCTTTCTGGGTAAAATCCATCTGCAGAGCGAGTGCTGGTCCCATGTGGGAATGAGCCTTCCAGGTAACGAGGGAAATACTGGATGTGGACCTCAGGATTAGAGGGAGGCGTGTGCAAGGCAAGGCCAGGAGCCGGTTCTGCATTAATCTTTAGTTCAGTATTTTAATTATCATCAAGGTCTGAAAACTTCTGTCAACTTCTCAGCACTAATTACAACAATCAATTACTAATTATTGCTCTAACAAAATGTTTTATGGTAAAACTTCTAGGAACTTAGTATTTGTAAATCCTACAATATAAAATAATCCACTTTTAGCTGACAGTTTTTTAGGGTATTTAAACTTCTTGTGAGGTACCTAAAAGTGTTGTCCAGCAGGCATAACTTCTCCAAAAAGCACAAAAGAACTTGAGGCATGAAATAACGAAAGGCTGCAGTGTTTATTGCCTTAGTGAAACTCACTGGCCCGGGGCAAAACTGGGAATTGCGATGAATAATTTGAAACGAAAACCATCCTGGAGTTACAGAGATGTTTAATTAATATCTCCCCTCAGAGCCTGCTGCACGCACTGGCCGTTTTCCAGCGCTGGTGTTTTGGGAACGGTCATGACTACAGGGCAAAAGTTTGGCCCCTGGACAGATCTCCTGCCAAACTGGGCTGGCTTTGGCTGGGACACAGAGGAACTCTGTGCCTTGTGGCTCGCTCGGCTGTTAAGGTCCTTTTGAAAGTCAAAGCCATGCTCACCTGAGCAACCTTCCCCCTCATATCTTTCCATCAGAGCTGGGACCAGCCATAACATCAGGGTTTTCGGGATAGGAAGGTTGTTGTTTGGGTAAGCTCTGTCCCAGTCAACCCCAGCTGGAACCAGAAGATGTCAGGACTGTTGCCCACTGTTTCTGTGGGTTGGTGGCTTCATGGTGGGTTCAGTGATGGGATCCACCTGGCACTCATTGCTTGGACAGAAGAAAGGAGGGCTCCTGATACTGCTCCCACCTGGACTTATGAGTAAGACTGTCCTGGGGGCAGCTTTATTCCTGCTCTCATGGCCACGGGGAAGGAGAACTGGACACAGAATTGTGCCAAGATAATAAATACATGTACTGCTGTATTTTTTTTCTCTGAGTTTTGGCCCCTCTTCACCCCCTGCTGTGGTTTTGGTTTTGGCTGCTGTGGATTTGAGAGGCTTGTTTAGAACAAAAAGCCACGTATGGGGCAGACTACGTCTGCTCAGGCAACCTGAGAGAAGGGGATGGTGGAGAGGCCCCTTGGGATTGACTGATGCAGTCTGGCGCTGCCAAGGGGTTTGGTTGAATTTATCAGTCCCTGAGTGCTTGGCACAAGCTCATCCAGGGTGGTCTCTCCCGGCTGGACAGATGTGGGCCCAGACTCCCCTGTGAGCCCAGCTGTGCTCAGTGGCTGCCCTTCCCCCCAGGCTTCGCCTCCACGATGGGAAGCTGATCAAGGACAGGCGGTACCACCTGCGGACGTACCCGAACTGCTTCGTGGCCAAGGAGCTCACGGACTGGCTCATCGACCACAAGGAAGCGCCCGACCGCGAGACCGGCATCCGCCTCATGCAGAAGCTCATGGATCACTACATCATCCACCACGGTGTGTGGGCGTCCCTGCCACCCCCAGGGCGGGGGCTGTGTGTCTGCTCACCCCCCGTGTGTCCCTCAGCCCAGCACACAGCAGCGTGGCCGGGTCCCTGTCTGCCGCCCTGCCATGGGCGAGGGCTCCTGGAGATGCTGGATGAGGCTGGATCTGTGTGAAGCTGCTTTGCCTTGGGGGATGTGCCAGTTCCCTGCCCACCAGAGAAGGGGCTTGGGCTGTGCACGGGTAAAATGACATCTAAAGCGTCTCCTCTTTGAAAGCGAGCTCGGTAGCACCTGACCTGTGTTCCTGACCTGTATTCCTGTATCCAGCCAGGTGGATGTTTGTACAGGAGCTGGTCTGGCTCACGTTTGTGCCACACAGGAACGGAGGCTGAATTACAGCACGTGCTTCACATCTTCAGGGAAATTTCATATTTCAGGGAAATTAATTTTCTTACCATAAGACCCCAAAATTCCTTAGTTTCCCCATGCTGGGACAAATAGGGCTGTGGAGTCTACGTCACTCCAAGGAAAATTTCATCTGACACCTGTGGACCTAGAGCTGCAGCAATTGTGTAGGAAAGCCTCCCCTGGGATTTAAGTGTGTGCTGCCATTACAAAGGCTTGTCTATGGAACCTAATTTAAAAAAAAAAAAAGGAAGCAGAAAAAGGACATGTGGAGAAAAAGCAGCTTTTTTCTCAAGCCCAGCTCTTAGCATTATTCAGGTTTTTTTTCATTTTAAAATTCCTTTGGAACTTTCAGGAGTTCTGGATTAACTCAGATCACGTACTGATCTTGGAGCTGCTGAGCAGTCCCCAAGGTCCAGGCCTTGGTCCTGATATAACAACAGAAAACAAGTGCTTCAGATGGGCAAAAAGCAATTTCTGTCCATGTGGTTGTCAGGCCCAGCCAGGAACAAAAGCCCCAGACTGTCAAACAGCCCTGGGACACCTCTGCCATGGCTGAGCTCTCTTGCTCCCAGGGCTTTGGGACAGGAGCTGTGGCAGCCTGGAGCTGGGTGCTGCTTTGTCACACAAGGATGTAGCTGAGGAGACAGAAGCAGATGATGACCACACCAAACCAAATCCTCTCCTCACTCTCTTCTCTGGGGTCCAAAATTAGCTGCCTTTGACCACTGCAATGCAAACACTCCCTGTTGCCATCTGCTCCTTGCTGAGGGTAATGCCCTTTACATTAAACTGCCTTGAATAAAAATAAACTACTGCTGAGCTTTATCACAAAAAGCTGAGGCAGGGAGTTCTCAGTTAACCATTAACACTTAGACCTGATTATTTTTCCATCTCTCCAGCTGACAGTTTCAAATAAATCCATTAGTTAATTAAACCTGTGCAGCACTGGGTACCAGCGCTGTTTTGATTGCTTATTAAGACACGTCCCTCCTGCTCCTGTGATAATTCCTGGCAGGACACAGAACCTGACTTTCCAACTTGCTTTTTGTCCATTAATTTTGTTAGTCCTGTGGAAAGAGGGCTGCCAGCTCACGCAGCACTGCGCTGGGTGCTTGGCAATTGTCTGGCTACACTGTTTGCCCTCTTCTCCCCTGGCATCCAGATAATTATCTCATGCAGATCACCGTGCTGCCTCTTAATTGTCTGCTGTGCTTTGAGCTTTGGTTCTGTTACAAGCTGGAAACACGTTGAAATTGGTCTTTAATCATAAAACTGCTTTGGTTTTCTATGGGCACAGCCCTGTAGTGTTTTGTGTTCTATTCCCAACTGCAGTGGCTTTGGGATATTTGCTCCTTGGAATTACAAAGCTGCAAACTTTCACTGTTAAAGCACCCTTCTCATCCTGCCCTCGTGCTCGGTGAGTCACAGGCTTTAGAGCCCTGATTGCATCGGAGACAGCTGCTCTGCAGGAATGATGAACCCGAGATAATCTGACAAGTTTTGGCATTTTGCTGCTCACCTGAAGGGGAATGTGGTTTTGCCGGTCTGCCCAGAAGGATGAAAAAGTGTTAAAATTTTCACAAGAAGTACCTTGAATCTTTTCAATTTCACTCGAGTGGATGATGTTTCTTAAGGGAAGAAACATTTGTGGTTTTTCTTTTTCCCTTTGTCTAATTTTCTTTGTTTTTCAGGCATATTCTTACCCTGGTTTGTTTGGTTTGAGGTTTTTTTACCACTGAACTTTCTTCTTCTTGCTTCAGATGGGTGGACCTGAAGGCAGGCTGACTTTCAAGATCCAAACTATGATTTTTGGGCTGGATTTTTGTCTTTGTTTTAGTTTCTTTTTTTTTTTTTTACTTGTAGTCTAGGAGTCTGTTTCAGGCAGGTTTATCTCACAGCTGTATCTCAAATATTTACCTGCTAGAGGTTACACGAACTATAAAAATGTGCATTTACAGACTATGTGCCCATCTCCAAGATGAATCCAAGGCTTTCTATAGAAATTTAATTATTCCAGTTGTATTGCACCTGGCTTTGAAGGAAATTTTCTCTTGAGGTCAGTTTGCCATGCAAATGAATTGGGCAGGGTTAGCATAAAATGGAGTGGAAAAGTTTGGGCCATTTTTTATTTTTTAGTTTGTGAGTATTTTTGACAGAGGTGATTTTATGGGGTTTGAGTGCAGTGTGGGTTTTTTCCCCTCTGACCTCCAAGTCTGCTTACATGTGGCTGTAGCTTTTTTAAAAAAGTTGATTGAGGCAATTCTGTTCATCCTCTTTTAGTCTAAATCTAAACATTAACCCTTCAATGAAGAAAGAAGGTGCCCTGTTTTTTTCTAGTGGATGTTTTAGGGTCTGAAACAAAATGCAGATCCCAACTCCACCTTTGCCAAGGTCTGTACATTGGGACTGACCTCTCCCACCAGCATGAGCTTCAGATATTCACGAGCAGGTAATTTTTGGGAACGAGGTCTCGGATGCTGATTGTTCCATGGGACGAGGGGCACAGGGAAGGACATGGCAGGAAGCCCTCACAGCTTTTAGCCTGGAGACAACATCCTGCTGAGTGTGAGCCCTGTGTGTCCCTCATGGGCTGACGTCCCTGCCCTGTGTTCTTCCAGTCTGTGACGAGCACTCGGATTACAAGGATGCCAAGCTGCTCTACCGCTTCCGCAAGGATGACGGGACCTTCCCCCTCAGTAAGGACGTGAAGGTGTTCATGCGAGGGCAGAGCATTTATGAGAAGTACGTGAGTCCCCCCTGGCACTGGGGCACTGGGGCTGTGCCCTGCTGGCTGTGCTGGCTGCTGGTGGCCTGCAGCTGGGAGCCACAGCTCCTACTGGCTTTGCTTTTCCTCCTCTGCACTCCCTGCTGTCCCACTGGGAAATGCTGCTTCCTGAGCCCTGTCGCAGCTGCAGGACAACCAGCATCCTTGGGGATGGGACAGGAGTTTTACTGTGAACTCATGGATGCTTCCAAGGGCTCCAGCCCACGTGCAGGTGCTGGGATCTGGTACATTCCCAGTACCCTTCCAGCCTCCTCGTGTGAGCTGCTTCCACCAGCTGTATCAGGGCTTATGTGTCCCACCGAAGTCAGCAGGGTATGGGATTTTCAGGATCCTCACGGGCCTAGGTCCCTGCACCTCGCTTAGACTGTTCGCAAAATTAATAATGGAAAAGTTAATTCCCAGAGAGTACAGAAAACTCCTTCCACCTCCAAGTGTTCAGTTTCCTTTATGTTGATTGTTTCTGGTTCTAAACCCAAGCCATCTTTCCCGAGTCCAACCCCAGCCCACTCTCTGGACCAGTTTCCTTTAACAGCCTCTTCACATTTCGCATCCTCCCACTCTGGCAAGGAGAGTCACAGCCCGGCTCTGAAGGAGAAGCCCTTCATCCAGGCGGGTGGTGATTCTGGCTGTGTCCCTGCCTCTTTGCCAGATGTGCATCCCTGGACTTTGCTCCTGATCCGCAGCAGCGACCGTGGGATGGGGAGAGCATCCCAGCAGCCTCATGGCTGAGCCGGCTGCACCCTCTCGTGGAGACGCTGGATTTAGCTCCCACATGCTGCCAGCGGAACACCTGCTGACTGAAACCCGCCTTTATCCGTGCATTCGGACTGTCTGCCCTGTGTTACCCGCGCTCAGCCGCTTGCTTGGCTTTCCCTGTGATCCTTAGCTGAGGTCACAGCCCAACTGGTTTTGCTGGAGCTGCCTCCTCGGCTCTGACGAAGATTTACAAAGGTGCCCGGCTGCAGCTCCGTGTTCCTCCCTCCCCTCCCGCTGCTCCCCGGCAGGAATGTTCTGGCTGCAGTGCTTTGCCCGCTTCTCTCGGCCTTGCTTCACCCGGCTGCAATTCCCCTGGGGACTGGCAAGGATGTTTGGCATCACGGGAGCCTTGTCCTACCCTGTGCCAGGCTGGTGAGCGTGGAAGAGTCAATCCTGAAGGTGAGAGAGGAGAACTCAGTGAAGTACCAGAGGACCTTCCTGGGCTCTGAGATGATCGACTGGCTCATTCAGGAGGGAGAAGTGGAGAACAGGCAGGAAGCGGTGGAGCTGGGACGGGCACTGCTGGAGCACGGGATCATCCAGCATGGTGAGCCAGGGCCTGGCTGGAGCCGGGTGGAAAGCGAGGGATGAGCGTGGCTGTGCGAGGAACAAATCCCCATTCATGCCATGCAACAAGTGCTGGTCAAGTGCCCACTTGGAGATGGCAATGGAGCCTTTTAGTTCTATGTTTGGAGCTGGTGACCTTTGAAACCAGAGTAGTCTTCCACCACCCACAAAGGCTTTGAGATGAAATCTGAGCTCTTGCTCTTCAGTTCTTCAAAGCCGCCGGCCACGGGGCTGGGCTGCACCCCTGGGTTTGGAGGGCTGGGGAGTGAGGATGTAATGTTTAGCTCCACTTGGCAGATCATGTCCACCTGCTGTAATTAAACCTCCAATTCGGAAGGCAGGGAGTCCTCTGAGTGTCTTGGGACAGGGGCAGGTGGAGGGCTGTGACACCGAGGGCACCCCCAGGAGATGGCAGCTCTTGGGGGAGGTGGCCCTGCTGTTCCTCCCTCCCTGCAGGCAGCACTCCCAGCCAGGCAGAAAAGCTGCAGTAGAGCACAGGGGCATTAAAAGCAATTCATGAGGGTCCCTCAGGGTATTTGTTATGTATTCTTCCACTCCCTCAGCCTCTCCCTCCTCCCCTGTTCTCTCCTAGTCTCCAATCGGCATCACTTCTTTGACAGTGACATCCTCTACCAGTTCTGGATCAACTTCCGCCGGCGGCGGCGTCTCACGGAGTTACTCAATGAGAACTCTTCCCGTGCCCTCTCCGAGAGCCCTGACAGCCCCTTCTGCCTTCGCAAGCTCAACCCAGACCCAGGCAACACCAGCTTCCTCTCTGGTAACTGTGGATGTGTTTGTGGAGGGGAGTGAAAGCGAGGATTTCATTACCAGAGCATCCCAGGGCTGAGGGTGTTGCTCCAGCAGAGTTTGAGAGGCTCCTCTGGGCATCCCATGAAGAGAACACCCATCCCACTGCTTTGTGGTGGATGTCACAATGCGGTGGCAATCTCTAGCACAGCCTCCTGTCCCAGGAAAATAACTCAGCATCAGCTCAGCTCTTGATCTTTCTTTGAACTGGTTTTATTCTTTCTGAGTTCAAATGCCATCTTCAGTGCACACATGCCTTTAAAGTGTACATCAGACTTGGGGGGAAGTTTGTTATTTTAAACTACTCTATCTTTTCATTGAAAAATATTTTATCTGCCCCTTTCAGTCCAGACCAACAAGGAGATCAAAGTTGTCTCAGCGGTTCGAAGGAGCAGCATCACTTCCCTCTCTGGAAACTCCAACGCCTACTTCAGTGCTCCTCCCACGCTGGTATTCCCTCCTGTGGCTGAGTGCAACCCCAAATCAGGTTTGGGCTTCTGCATTGCCTGTTGTTCTATGGGAGACATTTATTCCTTCAGGGCACGGGCTCAAGGCCCATCCAGAGGAGAGGGTCAGCCTCACCTCTGCATCTTGATTTGAGAAGTTGTGCGTGTGGTTGGAAAATCACCGAGATGGATGCAAAGGTTTCTGTGCGCAGGAACTGTGGTTCTAACATCTGTTTCCCAGCCCAGGGTAATCCCCAGGCTGTCTTTTTATGCACTTTACTGTACAAACCCCTTGATTCTGATAGAATCTGTCACCTTCTGCTCTAGTGTTAAAGAGACCCGTCACCAACGAAGAGCTGCTGTCCCCTGGGGCCCCCTATGTCAAGAAAACGCTGACTGTGAGTGACCACTGGGGGTGGCATTGCTAATCCATCATATCCAGCTCCCTGCCTGCTCTTTGGTGGTTTTCTGTTGGCTGCTCTGACCTCTCTATGCTGAAACTTTGACTGCAGGTCACATCATTGTGGCTTTTTGCTGGTGACTCTCTAGGGGTCAATGTCTGCACATATCCTTGTGGGTGGAAATGTGCTCAGCCCTTCTGAGAGTTTAATGCATATCAGTGAGGTAAATCAGGAAAGAGAATGTTTCCTGGACAAAAAAACCTCCCATGTTGGAGTTTTTTTGCCATTGGTGAGGCCCTGGCACAGGGTGCCCAGAGAAGCTGTGGCTGCCCCATCCCTGGAAGTGTCCAAGGCTGGGCTGGATGGGGCTTGGAGCAACCTGGGATAGTGGGAGGTGTCCCTGCCCATGGCAGGGGGATTGGAACAAGGTGATCTTTAGGGTCCCTTCAAATCCAACCTGTTCTAAGATTCTGTGATTTCTGTTCCATTCAGCTTGATGCAAACTGTAGAATCAGTAAGTCTTGTGACACTTGGGACTGTGACATGGCTTTATGCACAGCTTTATGCATCTTTCAGGTCCCTCTGCAGGTCAAGGCTGTTGATATGATCCATCAGCATCTGCTGGAGCTGCATGGAATGGGAAGAGCATCCAAGGGCTGCTCTTGCCTTCCTTATGTTGGGCTTTTTACAGGGGCAAATCTCCAGGACGCTGCAGACAACCCAAGTTTTTGGCTTTTGCTTTTTAAATTATTTCTAAAGCTGTAGGACTGATCAGGGCAGGGCTGGTGGGTGCTAGGTGGGAATGTTGTAAGGCAGCTCCTGCCCTGTGGATCCTATGGCACTTGGTTATTTTTGTCTCATCCCTTCACTGCCCACCTCTGCAAGGGGCAGTGTCACAGAGAGCAGTGCAGGAAGCATGAGGGCTGCCTTGCCATGCTGGTTTGGCACAAGCAGGGTTGCAGAGGAACTGAGGATCAGGTTCCCAAATTAAGTGTGCTGTAGAAAGTGGTGGGAAGCAGCAAGAAAAACCAAGCTGGTGATCAGCACGGCGCATCTGAGGACGTGCTGTCCATTCTCCTGAATGCTCTTGCCCTGCCCTTCAACTCTGCCAGCCTGGGCCTTTCATGGCTCATTTCCTCCTGCTTAGCTCTGCAGTTGCTGTTATTTATTTATATGGGTGATGTGCAAAGCGCCTTGGGAATTCCTTTTCTCTTTTGGTCACATCAGAGGGCCGCAGAATTGCAGCAAACTGCTCTGGCAGGCGGGCATCAGAGCGGGGCAAGGCGAGAGCAGCTCCTTCCACCCAGGAAATGCTCTGCTGTGCCAAGGAAAAGGCACCTTGTGCGTGCTCTGGGAATGTTCTCAAGTGCATGCCTTGCACTTCAGCTTGATGCTGCCTGTGATTCTCGTTCCTGTGCTTGCTGACAGGGAATTAATCAGAAAGCAGCTTTGCAGGGAGCAATGAATTCCTTCTGCATCTCAGTGCACAGCCATTTCTCTCCCACCCACATGGATCATGAACTCTCCATCTCTCCAGGAGCTGTTGCATCTCCTCTCTCCAGCCCATTCCTTGATTTTTAAACCCCTTTTGTTCTGCTTGCAGATTGTGGGGGACGCGGTGGGCTGGGGCTTTGTGGTTCGAGGAGGAAGACCTTGCCACATCCAGGCAGTGGACCCAGGAGGACCTGCTGCTGCTGCAGGGATGAAGGTGCTTCTTACTCATGGAGACTAAACAGGAGACAGGATTTGTGTCCTGTCTGAGCTTTTTGGGCTGAGCACATCCTCCATTAAAATCCCACCTCCTGCAGTGGGGATCAAACTGATGGAGTGGGCACATGGAGCTCTGGGAGAGGTGGAGGGAGGGATGCTGTCTGCAGGCAGAGTGGAAGGTTTGCCATTTCCAGGGCAGCACAGGGGCTGTGGGCAGCTAAAACTCAAAAAACTCTGTCAAAAGTAAACCATCCCTGTGCCAGACCTTGGAACAGTCAGAACTGTTTGAGCTACTAAAAACAAAGCAGAGAATTCCCAGCTCAGTTCCCGTGACTTTGTATAACCCCAGTGAAGCAGGGAAGGAGCAGAGCTTTGTCCTGAACCACCTGCTCTCACAGTTCCTGAAGTGCTCAGTTCCTGAGCGTTTTGTTTCCCTGCTATTAGCAATGGACTTCTGCATGGAGCTGTTTTCCGTGTACACAAAACCTTAATAATATTAAACTGATGCCTTGATTTGATTCATCAAGTAACTGCCAGTATTTCCTGCTCAGGTGAAATGAACTTAGAACTTGAAACTCACTTTAGGCCCAGGCATGTATGAGTTTCATGTGCAGTGTTTAAGGCATGAATAAAAGAAGTGCTGAGTTTCCCAGTTCCCTACAAAAACCGCAGCAGTGAGGGAGTAATTTCTAAAAGCTGATATAAGACTAAAGTCACTTGAATATTTGAAATATTGGGATTCTTCAGAGGCAGAGTGTGACTCCTTGTTTGCTTCAGGCAGGATTGCAAGGGGATGGATGAATTTGTTTCATTTACACAAGAGCCCAGTTAATTTCTCCTCGCCTAATCTCATTTGCTACCAGATTGCTGGATGTTAATATTGTGCCTCATTTCCATCTGTGAAATGAGCCACTGCTCATAAATGAGTCTTTTTTCCCTCTGCTAGCTCACAGCCTAAATCCCTTTGGTCCCGTTTTTATGACACAGTGATGGCAGCACTGGGATTGTTGGTGTAGCTACGGGGTGGTGATGCTTGAGGGTTTCAAGGATTTTCACACAAGTTATTTGCATCACAGCCCCTGGTTCTGGTTAATCATGGGCAGAAGGGGCTGTGGGACTGCAGGTAACCTGTCCCTCCTCTCTTGCAGGTGTGCCAGTTTGTTTTCTCAGTCAATGGGGTGTATGTTTTGCACCTGGACTATCAGACCATCAGCAGCCTCATCATGACAGGACCACGGACTCTGGTGATGGAAGTCATGGAAGCCACTGAATGAGCCAAGGGGTCTCACCCCGCTGCTGTTTGGAAAGGCAGGACTGTCCACTTAGCAGGGATGGACTGCAGGGAGGGACCAAGCTCAGCCATCCACTGTGATGTGCTACCCAGGCCTCTTGGCGTACTTTCAAATAAATACATTCTAATGGACAGATCTCGGACTTTCATGCTCTTGAAATACTTGTCTCTACCTGCTCTTGAGAGTGCCTAAGCTCTTGCAGCTCCTTCTTAATGCCACTGTGAGAATTCAGCACTTAATGAAGCCCACCTCAGAGCAAGCCTTCCACCAGCCAAGCTGGGAGGCAGGTGGCAAAGCTGGTAAGCAGCAAGAAGTTTATACCAAGTGAGTCTGTCTGAGCTGCCCTGAGCTGTCTGTGCAGTCTTCCGAGAACACAACGTGCTCTCCAGATGGCCCCATGAGCTGTGCCACCGGCTCTGTCAAGAAAATAAGGAAATGAATACAGGGATGCGTGTTTCCTTGCAAATTCTGAGGCTCCTGCTACTCTCTTGGTTTGGCCACGCTCACAGCCAGGGCTGGTTGCTGTTCCCAGCTGTTTCTTGAAAAGGTGACGCTTCTGTGATTGTGCATTTTGTGCCTCCACCCCGTAATAATGCTTAGTTTCATTAATCAGCTTCACCTCAGCAAGGAGGCAGGCAGAGATCTCAACCATCATGGGCTCCTTCCAGCCTAGTGATGGGGGGGCAGTGGGGCAAAGCAGGGACCAAAACCAGAGTGTGCCCCAAAGGAAATGTGTCCTGCTCCGAGTTTGACTGTGGGAAGGAACAAAAATGAGTGAAAGCCACCAAAATTCAGCCCCGCTGTCCCCTGCTGCTTACAAGATGGCTGTATTTGCAGCCAGTGCAGAATATTTCTTGCAAACTACCCTGAAAGTGAACTAAATACAGAAAAACAGGTAATAACAAGAAACTAGGGAGGTTTCCTTCTTTCCAGTTCACAGAGCATCCTGTTTGTGATCAGCCTGCAGTGCTGTGCATAGACAGGATGATCTCCAGCACTCCTGCTTAGGGCAGGGTCCTCAGTGCAGCTCCTCTGGCCACAAACCAAGCCTTAAAAAAAAACCCCAAAAAGGCCAAAAATAGTAATTTTGATTTGTGTTAAAATGGGTCTGACTTTCTTGGAACATCTGGTGTCAGCTGTGTGTCGGGTATTGCCTTGTTGCTGGCTGCCTTTTTTCCCTTGGTGTAAAGGGATATCTGCTCCCCTAGGGCTGGTGCTGAGGTAATGGGATGACTTGGAGCACAGAATTCCTGGAACAGGGTCCAGGCAAGATGTTTGCATTGATAATTGGGGTCCTTCCAGCCCCTAAGTGGAACCAGACCATCTCCTCAGCCGTTTGTCAATAAACTCACAGTTGTTATTTGCAGCATTCAGTGCACGAGTTAAGCAACCTCCATCTGCCTTTTTGCTTTTAAAATTCTATTTAGGGAGAGTTTGGGTGTCTGTGATGGCCCAAAGGTTTAACCCAGGGTGTTGGCTTGGATTAAGGTCAAATCCAGAAGATTTAGGCACTGTGTGGGCACCTTGGGAAAGGCAGGCCAGAAAACAGCACCCTGAACACAAGCACTGGAAACAGCTCCAGATTTTTCTGTGTCAAAGCAGGAATAAACCATTCTGGATCTGAATTCCTTGAAAGCACGGGAGAAATGTGCTCATTTCTTTCTCTCCTACTTTTAAAGAAAACTGTAGCAGCTCTGAGCAGCCTCAGATACCCAGTAGGAATTACAGAAGAGGTAATTTGTGGTATTTACCCATAGGGCAGTGACAACCCTCTCTCCATGGGGTACCAAATGCTTTATGCTTTGTTTTATTAAAATTTGTTGCCCACTTGTTGCCCAGAGAAATTGTGGCTGCCCCATCCCTGGAAGTGTTCAAAGCTGGGTTGGACGAGGCTTGGAGCCAGCTGGGATAGTGGAAGGTGTCCCTGCCCATGGCAGGAGGTGGAATAATATGTTTGGTTATGTCCCTTCCAAACCAAATCCTTCTGTAATTCCATCATTTAAGTGCTTCATTTTGGTGTTATTCTTTGGTCTGTATATTGAGATGCTTTTAAGTGCTTACAAGATTATGAAACAAAACTGCAAAGAACTAACAAACGTTTGTTTATTGTGCAAAATATTTTGAAAACTGTGATTTTTTTTTCCTGTTTAACTTGAAACTTCCAAAGGTATCCCTGTTTCCTGCTGAATGGCAATGCAAGCGTCTCAAACTTCACTCAGTTGCAACGGGAGACTGATGCTGAGAGTCCCTGCAGATGCAGCTGAAATGCTGGCCTCTGTCTGTGACGAGAAATGTCACTGTCAGTCATTCCCTCCCGGCAATGGGGACAAAATCTGCCCGAAAGAAGTTTCGGCAGGGAGCTGGGCGTCTCTCCCAGGATCTCATCCCGCAGGAGCTCGGGGCTGGATCCCATAGCTGGGGAGCCCGCAGCACCCTCGAGCTCTAGTTCATGATTCAGCCTCTGGCCCTGCAAAACTTACAGATGCGCTTAATTTCCTTCAGCAAAGGAAACCCAGCTCCCCTTCAGTGCACGTGCTGGGCTCTCTGAGCGATTTAATGGGATGGGAGCGAGGCGGGACTGACTTCATCCCGGGCAGTCTGCGGCTGGGCGGGAGCCAGGACTTGTTGCTTCGGTCTAGGAACTCAGCGTGCAGCCTCCCAGACAGAGATTTGATTTTATTTCACCAGCGAAGCCCCTAAAAGCTGTTTACTCCTGCCCACAGAAGCGGCCTCTCGCTTTTCACGCTTTATTTGGCGGCGCGAAGGGGCCAAGCCGTGCATGTGGAGAGGGAGGTGGGGGAATCCCATCCCTCTCCCTCCCCTTCCTTATCCCTCCTGACGTCTGGGAATCGAAATCTTTAATCACGCCGAGGAGCAGATGAGGCGCCAGGGCAGCTTCTCCCCCGCTTTCAGAATGTAGCCGGGCGCTCCGCCCGTCCCGGCTGACTCCAGGGGAAGCCGCGCCGCTCCGAGAGGTCTGTGCCTCCTTCTCCTTCGGGGTTGGGTTTGCAAGGATGCCGAGCAGGGGATGTACTCTTTTGGGGCATGTGTGGGTATCCCAAGCAGGGAATTCCTGCAGGGTTTTGCTCTCCGGGAAGCTTGGAGCCGGTGCAGTGCTTGGGGCAGCACTGGCGGTGCCGGGCATGGGTGACAGGTCCCATCCTCTTATGGTGAAGGGGCTTCAAGGTGCATTCCCTGATAGTGTAAATACTGCCAGGACTGCCTTGGAAACTCTTTTGGGGCTGTGAGGAATGCACTTTACTTGTTGGTTTGATTTTTTTTTTTCATTCTATTTTGTGTTTAATTGTGAAAACCGCAGGATATTGCTGCCAGAGAGTACTTGGAAGGGTTTGTTACCAGTGTGGGATTTTCCCACCTGGATGTGTGGGTGGGTGCAGCCTGATGGGCTGGGGGAGCTGCTAAAGCTGAGCCTGGGAGTGGAATTGTACCTGACTTTCTTGGTGCTTCGATGTTCAAGACATTTCATTCAATAGTGGAACTGAAGTAGAGGAACTCTCTAGGAGAGAACAGAAAGGGGTTGATGGATTTGGGTTTTTTAGTCTGTTTTAGGTCCTTTAACCAGCTAAGCACTCGGGGAACATGGGATAGATTTATTCCCTGCAGTTGGCTGCCTCGGGCAGGTCCCTGTCTCTTCTGCAGGGCTGCCCCTGCTCATGTGTCCAGCAGAGAGTGGGACACGAGGTGACATTGCTTCTGCCAGCACTTCTGTGCAGAGACAGTGATGACTTCTGGCATGAGGAAATGTCCCCAAACTGTGGCTGTGGAGGATGGAAATAATTCACATTGCCTCCAAATCCTCACCTTTGGCTGTGCTGATTTAAATACGTGGCAGGCATTTTTTTTCCCTTCAACAAAAGTGACAACATGTAACATTTCCTGTGCAAAAAAGGGATCTCTGGCTGCCTTAACCTCCAAATCCCCTCTGAGAACACGGCTGGAACAGGTGGAAAGTGGTGTGTTCCCCACACACACTTATTTTCCAGGTCCTGGAAATACTCACCACATGCTCCATATGTTGCTGCCTCCGAATTCCTTCCCTGGGGGTGAGTAACAGGAGAGGGGCACCAGCGTGCTGTGGGCTCCCTGCCCGCCAGCAGGCTGCTGTCACTGTGGTCCCCTCAGTCCCAGGGGCCCACACTCAGCCTGGCTGGCTGGTGGCACCACTGGTGGCAGAAATGGATGGGGAGGGACCACGGAGTCCTGGGGTGGGGGCTTGGCGTGTGGCAGGCGAGTTGTGGAGAGGGAGCTCCTCCAGATGTGTGTCTTCCACCACTTCAGACAGGTGCATTTGTTATTCCTGATTTACAGGCAGGAAAATGAGTGTTGGAGAAGAGGCAGAATGGTGATGGGTTTGCCTCTGAGCTGGCAGAAGAGATGAAGTCCATCTCTTGCTCTAAAGTCACAGTAAAGATCGACACTCTGGGGTCTAAGTGTGCCCAGTCTGGGTTAAAACCAGGATTGCTGTGAGGGTGGGGAGGCCCTGGCACAGGGTGCCCAGAGAAGCTGTGGCTGCCCCATCCCTGGAAGTGTCCAAGGTCAGATTGGACGGGGCTTGGAGCAACCTGGTCTGGCGGAAGGTGCCCCTGCCCAGGGCAGGGGGTGGAATGGGACGAGCTTTAAGGTCCCTTGCAGCCCAAAGCAGCCTGTGGTTCTATGATAATATTGAACTGATCCTTCCTGATGCATCAGGGTGGAAGCTCCTGCCTGAATCAGAGCCTCCAGTAAGCCCGGATCAGTGCAGGTTGGAGGAGTTTATTTTTCTGGATTTTGGATCACATATAACCCTGGTTAACGTGAAAAGATCACACATAACCCAGTGCTTTTGGCAGAGTTTGGCATCCTGTTTGTCAGCAGAGTTGCACAGAAGTTTCAAGGAAATCAAGAGCAGTTTGGTGGCATTCCACAATGGCAAAAATGAATTCAGTGAAATGACCCTGTCAGAAGACATGAAAGAACAGAATTTTACTCCAATATGTACAAACTGTTTTCCTTAGTAATGCCAATGTGTTTTTAGTGCATCACATGAGGAAATTTAAAGCAATACTGTTTTTCTCTTGACATGTTCCTTTTTATCTCCATTGCTTTCATCTCATACTGAGGGCAGTTAAAGTTTTACCTGCCCTGCACCCTCTCCCACTGCGTTTTCAGCAGGATACAGCAGGATAATGCTGTGAGGAGGCTTGTGCTGATTTCATTGGGCTGAACTGTCCTGTTTGACTCCAGACTGCTGAAATCTGCCCTAATCCCATCACTGTTCATGTCCTTTCTGTGTTTCAGTCATTGTTTGAGGTAATTTTTACCTTGTATTTGCTATTTAAAGGACCTTGTTAGAACTCTGAGAGAATTTTGACAGATTTTTTAGCAGTATGTGCTATCTTTTTTGGAGCTGATATTATACTTCAAATTTCTACAGTCTGAAATTACCTAGAATGTACTATTTTTTGCCTTATTTTAAAGGTATTGAGACTTTGTTGCTCCCATTGCATTAGTGGTTTTTCATCTGAAAAATAAACAGACCACGCTGGAAGGACTGAACTTGATTAACTGAGGATTTGCAGCCCAGCTTTTGATGTTGGTATTCATGTATTCTTATTTATTTGAACTTTTTGTGGATATTTTTGCTAGTAATGCCATGGGAAAGTGGTCTTGTAATTCCAAGGTACGGTCTATTGGCTACATTAAAAGTGAGATACTGCTCTGTTTGCGGCTGAGTTGTGTTTTTTCTCAGTATGGCACCACTGAATTTCCTTGGAGAAAATTCCAGCATTGCAGAATCGGGTGGAGTGGGCAGCTCAGCACACCCTGGCTCCTGCTGGCCTCAGGAAGCCACAAAAATACAGATTTTTCATTCTCTTTCCGTCAATTCCATCCGGGATCTGGGCTGGGGGGAAACCCTGACTGGATTTCTCCTGGAGTAGGGAATGAGGGAAAAACCCGGACTGGATTTTCCTGGAGTACAGAATGGGGGAAAACACGGACTGGATTTTTTCCCAAAATATGTGTACTAGTTTGAAAACAAACCAGTGGGAGATCACAGGTCAGAATTGTGATTTAATAGGAAAGTTAAAATAAATGCAATAGCACAAGAACACTGACAGAGTCAGGATCAACCTGACACCCTGTTGGTCAGGGCGGTGCAGTCCAGATGAAGTGGTCCTGTTGAAGCAGTGACCCCATAGAAGGGCCTGGTTCTTCCTCTGAAGGCCCAGTGGTAACTCTTGTCTTCTGAGAATCCAGTAGCCAAGGGCCGTTCGTGCTGTTCCAAAGCCCACCAGTCCAGATGAAGTGGTTGCTTGGCTCCTCCCCTGGGCGGAGCCTCTCGCAATGGGATGAGTCACGTGCTGTGTCCTTGATGGGCCATTAACAGAGATAAGCCCCGGAGGGAGTTATCAGTGATGCGTCATCGAGGAGATAACAGACACTGCCCCTCCATCTTTAACAGCTTGTGAAGATGATAACAAAGTGCATACCATTGGTTACATCTTACACTGTGACCTCGGACAAAATGGAATGGGTTTAACTTAATTTCCCACACAATGTGTTCGTGTGTTCAGCTGATGCTAATTTCTATTGCTGAAAAATCCCTTTGTTTTGCTGTTTCTGTAATCTTTGCAGGAAGCTTTACAAAGCTCCTGTGTGAGATATCACACAAGAATTTTACAATCAGAACATTCTTGCTCTTTGAGGTTTTCCTGATGTCCAAGCCCTCCTGTCCTGCACTATTGAACCTGTTGCTGTTATTTGTGAGTCTCAGAAGATCCCCCCTGCCTGCCTTCCCCCCCTCAGTCACCTGAGTGCAGCCTATTTGACACGATCTATTGCTTTTCTTCTCACCTGAACAGGAGATCAGCTCTTCTGTAATTCTTCCTTTCACAACTTCCAGAACACTAAATTCTTTTCCACTCCTGAAAGAGAATAAACCTTACAGCCAGTTAAAGCAAATCAGAAGAATGAAAAATTCTCTAAGAGGTGTTTTCAAAGAAACCAGAACCTTCCCCCTGCTCTCTGCCACTCTTAGTTCAAGGAATTTGAAAAATGCTGACTTTTTGCTGCTCTTTGGCACACACACCTCTGCAGCCAGGGCAGGCTCTGCTCTCCTGGAAGTGACAGTCAGAGTCCTGAAACCCACCGGTAAAATGTTTGCTGTTTTTTATAAACAATGACCTCATTTTATTAGCTGGAAAAATAAAGCAAGTGTTTCCCATGGCTAAAGGCTCCGGTTACACTGCAGTTGTTCCGTTCATCTTCAATCAAAAAAAAAAAAAATCACCAACAGAGAGGGGTGGTTAACAACTCTCTGTTACAACTTGCATGTTTTTCCATTCATTCTTCCAGCAATTTAGATCTGATTTGCACAAATCATGCCTGGGTCACTCACGTGCATATTTGTTTTTCCTTGAAATCGCTACAAAGCTGCTGTGTTTGAAGGGAGACAGGCATTTGCCAGGAGCCTCTGCATACCTGTCCATCAAAGTGAATAAAAGTGAAATGTCACTGCAGGAGGCAGGGGCTGGTCCCGCCAGAAGCAGTGAGGCTGAAATGTGGAGCACGGTGATGACAAAAGGCCAACAATGTGTGCTTAAAAGCTGGTTTGTTGAGACCCACATGAGGAGATGGCACTGTTTCCATCAGGATAGTTTTCTGCTGACCTGAAATTCCTGACCCAAACTGCACAGCACTGAAATCCAGGCCAGCAAAGCCAGCTGCAGGTGCTTGAGGTCTGTGGGCTGAGGCTGGCTGGCCTTGGTCAGTGGCTTTGGCCACGCTGCAGAGGTTATTTCTGAGTCAAATTGATCCTCTACCATGGCTAACTCTGTAACTGCCTCTGCTTTCAGTCTGTTGAGGTAACAAGTTAAAGCAAAACTGTTCCAGCAAGTCCTGAGCGTAACTTCTTGGGAGTGAAATAAGAAATAAACCCCTTCTTTTAAAACTGTTCACATACAAACTCCACTGGGGCTGGGGATCACTCCTGCTGCAAAATTGCTTTATCACAGCAACTGAGGTCACTAAATCTGTGGTTTGAGGAGCCTGGCTGCTCCTCTCCATGCTTTTCCACTTAAGGTTGGTGAGTGCATGGCAGGGACATGAGAAACGTGCTGTCTGTACACCTGTAATGATCTGATCTGGATAATCAGAAAGAATTACTTCTGTACAATTTAAACCAGAAGTTGTTCTGGAATCTGTCCATCCAGTCATTTGCCAGTGCTGCTGATTTCCACGATCAGAGCAGAACCCACCACTCTGAGTTCCACTGCTGAGATTGTCCTGCCCAGAGAGCAGTGCCCAGCCCCAGGCCCAGACAGGCTGAGAGGAGTGTTCCCCACCAGGTTTATAAACACAGTTTAGTGCAAGGCACTGAACAGCTGTATTAGAGAGACCAAAAACATAAAATAATATGTAGGAATTGCAGGCAGATCTATGTGTGCTTCTCCACCCACCCTTTCAGTGCCATCAGTGATGCCTAGAGCTGCAGATCCCAGCCTGTGGTGCCTTAACTGAGGACAGGAAAAAAATGGATTTTGATGTGATGAAATATAACTTTTACTTCTCCTTCCTGCCATTTGCCCTCTTGTAGGTCCCGGTCACAATGCTGATCCACACTTGGTTCTTTCTTGCCTGCCTGCCTGTGGTGAACCATGTCTGGGGACGAGCGGGCCAAGGTAAGGAGCCTGCCTGCCCTTGTGGGGCTGTTCCCTATGGTTTGTCTGCCCCCTGGGATAGCCCAGCCCTTCCCTTGGCAGTGGCACCACTGTGAGGGGCATTCCCAAAGGCAGGCTGGATTTCATGGGGCTGCTGTGCTCTGGTGTCTGTTGGTGGAGCTCCAAACAGCCTTTCCCATGCATGAAGAATGATGAAGGATCAGGGGGCCCATCTGGGGAGAGCCCCTCGATCCCTCCCCACCCCATCAGAGATGTCCTCATCTCTGGCAGCAGTCCAGCCACTCCCTTGCACCAGGGATGCATTTCAGCCTGTGCAAGCAATGAGGGGGTTATGTGATCTGTGGGAGCCTGAGAAATAGGAAGAAAAAGGGTGTTACTTCTTTAGTCACTGCACCTTCCTGCTGCTTTGGGTGTTTATGGTGAGATGTGGTGCAAAATCTGGCTGAGAAAGCAGGAGCTGATTCCTCCTGTATCACCCTGCTCCCCAGAGTGACCAGAAAATAGCTACAGCACCTCAGCACAACCTTCCTGACATGGAAGAACCCCCTCAGCGTTATGCTTGAACGCTCTGTGGAAAAGCACGAAGGTTTCTAGAGAGGTGATGGCCCTGCAGGGCTGGGACAGATGTGTCTCCCTGCTGTGTATCTTCCAGACTTCTGCAGTTAAGCCTGGGCTTAACTCCCTGTCAGCTGGAGAGCAAGGTTACAGCATCAAACAGTGCACATCTAACGCAGGGCAAGGAAACAGTGGAGCTTTCATGGCGCTGGGGATCATTTGCATCCTGCACATAATGGTGCTTTAGAGGGTGATGTCCTTTCTGGTCTGTCTGGAGACATTTTTGTCTTTTTAGCTTCTGGGCTCCTAGAGTGATGCCCAAGGAGCTGGACCACACTTGGCCAAAAGAAGACAGCTCCATGTTTAATCTATCTATGAATTCCCCTCATTGTTCCATGATCTTTTACCATTTCTCTTGGGCAGGATTTTGGGATTTTCTTTTTGCCCTTCACCCCTCTTTCCCCTGTTTTCTTTCTTCCTCTTCAGATTTGCCTGGGGTGAGATGTGAATCTGAGCTTTGTTTCCCCAAAATAGTTATCTGCTTGTTGGGCAGCCTGCAGGAAGTCTCTGCAAGGAAAGGTTAAGGCACAGATGTTGGGCTGAGACAAGCAGGAACCTCACTGCCAGCTCTCACTGCTTTCCTGGGTGGTGACATCATGGCAGAGATGTCAGGAGTTGTCTGGGCATCATGTGAGACTGGATAGGGGACGAGGAGCCCAGGGTGACAGTTGGGCAGCACTGAGCAGAAACTCCAGGTCACCCTAAGCTTTATTTTTTTTGTGAGTAATTGTAAAGGGAAAGAGATTGGTAACAGCTGCAAGTGAGGGGGAGCACTTGGGTGCAGATGTTTACAGTGTGCTCACTCACTGCAAATTAGGGCATCCTGCTGGAAAGGCAGCTCCGGGCACAGTGTCAGAAGGAGGGGAGAGGAATCTGCTGAGTTGCCACCCTGCATGCAGCCGAGTGAAAAAGTTTCATACGGTGACACTTGTACGACAGGAATCATTGATTCAAGG
This sequence comes from Oreocharis arfaki, assembly GCA_013398015.1. NCBI lineage: Eukaryota > Metazoa > Chordata > Aves > Passeriformes > Paramythiidae > Oreocharis > Oreocharis arfaki. The sequence goes on along the minus strand of VZRR01004106.1, from coordinate 219,965 downwards.
AGTGACACAGACATCTAGCCAGGGTTAACAGATAGCTGTGAAATCTGGAGATGATAAGGGAATGTGCTCTTTCTTCTCTTTACCTCCCTGTCTGATAGCATTTTTTCCCTCAGGATTTGTCATTTAGTTTGCAGCTCCCTGCAGCAAACTGATACAAGCTGGTGCCCATGAGTTATGGTCATGCCAGGAGCTGTTATTTACACTTGATCAGGTTTTCTTTCCTTTTTTTTTCCTTTTTTATTTCTGTTTTTTCTGAACTCAGCTGGCCCTTGGAGCTGCCTCTGAAATGATCTTTCTGCAGAAGGGTGGCGTCCGTCACCTGGGGAATTTCTGTATTTCTCAGCAGCCCGAGCCTTGCTGAGCCCATTTATCTGTTTGCTGCCCTCTCATTTCACATATTTGCACTGAACACTCTTGCTGTAAAAAAACATTCAGCATGAAAAGCTCCTGGGAGAGCCCTTCGAGGCATGAAGGGTGCAGAGAAAGCCCCCACCTGTGTGGGAGGCTGCTTTACCTTTCTGCAGGGGTATGAAATGAGCACCTGAGAAACTCCTCTTTGCATGGGAGGCTCCAGGACTGCAGAGGTGCAAGGGGACTGCAGGAGCTGCCATGCAGCCCCAGGGGATGCTGAGGACTTGCCTGGGATGGTGAAGGTTCCCTTTGCACTGCAGCTGTTCCTGTGTCCTTAGAGGACACAGCACATGTGGGGTTTTGTGGGAGGAATCGCACCATAACTACAGGGACATTCTCCTCCTCCCCAGGGTCAGGCCGGCTGAAACTCACTGTCCTGGCAGAAGACAGGCTCCAGATGAAGTGGAAAGAAGCTGAAGGGAACATCAGTGGCTACAAAGTTCGGGTAAAGCCCATGGCAGGTATGTGCTGACAGCCCGGACATCAGACCCAGCAGAGATTTGTGTGCAAGAGAGGGACTGAGCTCCACCTCCTGTCTGGTGGCCAACAGAACCAAGCACGAGCGTTATTTAGACCTTAAGGGGATAGAAACAAGGCAGAGGGAATTATCCACAGCCCGTTCTGGCTCCAGGTGTTGATTTCCTGCGTGCAGTATGGCCAAGGAGCCTTTGTGGCCACCATGGGAGCAGCCTGCAGTGCCACACAGAGCAGGCACAGTCCCTTTATCACTCATTCACAGGAAAGAGATGAAATTCAGCTCTGTTCATCCTAGGGGAAAGGTTTAGCCAGAAATGCTGTTCTTTGGGACTCTGTGAGACAAAAATGAAAAACATTCACTGCCTGGCTCTTCTGTAGGAGCTCCCAGCTCTCCCACCACCTGCAGGGACAGGGAATGGGAAATCTTTGACCCTATTTGTATGGGGTGGATCATCCCTCTGGCTTCCTACCCCTACTGCCTGATTTCTGATGTTGGACCTGTGTTGGAAGGACAAGATGTCCCCCAGAGGGGAGGAGGGGCTGCAGGCAACCTTAGTCGTGGCTGGCATTCGGTTTCCAGTCGCTGCCGCTTTCCCAGCGAGCCGGAAAAGGGAGCTGCCGGGCAGGAGTGCGGGCGGCAGCTCCTGTGATCATCCACCCGCTTTTAGCTCAGCCCCCACCTGTTTCCCAAGCTGGAGCAGGAGGTTTCTCATTCCTTCCCTGTCCTGCTCCTCCCCAGAGCCTCAGCTCAGCAGAGATTGATGAGCATCCCGGGAATGCAGGGAATCCCCACCCGGCGCTCCCAGCACATGCCTGAGGCTTTCCCTCTTAGGCTGGGGAGTTTCCAGCCTTAGGCAGGAGCACAGGGATGGCTGGGTCAGAAACAGATCCATCTCCGTAATTTAAAGCTTGCAGACCTTTCCTGGTCAGAGGGGTTTAGGGAGCTGCTGTGCCTCTGTTTCGTGCAGCACGGAGCCCATGGGGCAGCAATCGCTGCCTTGCTCCGTCTGCTCGCTGCCCTGCCAACACACAAGTGCCCAGTTCCTGGCTGGTCAAGGCATCCCACTCCCAGGACAGGGTCCAACAGCTTGGGACATGGCTGTGGAGGGGTCTGGAGGCAGTGCCAGCCCCAGAAATGAGCTGTGTCCTGCAGGCAGCAGCTGCCCTTGGAGAGAGATGGGGCAGAGACAGCAGAGCTGGGGTGAGTAGGATGAGTCCTGAGTGCCAGCGGTGACCCCCAGAGGCACCGAGTCACTTCCTCATTTTGTCCCATGAGATCTCAATCAGTTGGGTGTTTTCATTCAGCAGCTGCCAGTCTTTACACTCTGAGCACCAACTTTTCACTCAAAAGCTCCTTGGGAAGCTGGTGAGAGTAGCACTAATACTGGGTGGGAAGTAATTTTCTCATTTTGGCACTTAACAGGGGTTTTAAAAACTGCACCTCTCTCTTCTCAACTCTACATTGAGAAAAGGAGTAAAAATCAGAGCTCCTCAGAATTTAAAGAATAAATAGGAGCTGACTGCGGTCCCTAGGCAGACATTCCCTGCATTTCAGTGCTGCTTTTGCTACTGTCAGCTTAAATTCAAGCTCCAACAGGCTCTGAACTGTGGCTTCATCCCACCGCAGGGGACTCGGAGCAAGAAGTCATGCTGAAAACCAAGACTCCCAAAGCCACGGTGGGAGGGCTGAGCCCTACCAAGGAATACACGCTGCAGGTCTACGTGCTCAACGGCTCCCAGGAAGCCCTGTTTGCCAAGAGGAAATTTGTGAGTAAGTGGAGAGGGCTAAATTTTATCTCTCAGAGCTCCTGAGGCTCTTGGGGATGTGGCTGCACAGAGCTCATCCTCTGGCAAACTCTTTGGCAATCACAGAGCCCGGTACTGCTTTGGTTGGAAGGTTAGAAAGGGAGATTGGGAGGACCCAGGGGATGAGGGAGGGGACTCTGGCTCACAGGCCTCTCTAGACAAGCAATTTCTCTGGTTTTGATCTTCCTGCAGTAGAGGAACTCAAGAACGCATCCCAGACTAGAACTAACCGAAGGAACGCAGGAGCTGCATCAGGAAAGAATCTCACCTCCTCGGGGAGCTCGGCAGCTGAGCACAGTGGGGTGGCAGAGGCCACCCCACCACCCCTGAACACTGCCCTGTCACAGACAGGTGGGTGCTGTCACCATCCTGGAGTCACACAGGATTGATTTTGAGCCAGGGTCTGTGCCATGCTGCCATGGCTGGAGCATGCACCTGTCCCTAAAACCATTGCCACTTTCTCCCTGCAACCTCCCTTCACCAGATATATCCTGCCAGTGAAACTTGCTAGCCTGGTCTCATCCTTTGCATACAATTCCTACAGGAACACAGTAAACCACCTAACAATATTTGCCCCTCATTCCAGCCAAGCTGAAAATGCACATTCAGGTGTCCAAATTCAGCAGATGCAAACTTATCCTTCAACTGAACGTGGATCCTTGGAGAACAAGCTGCTCCCTAAGCACTGGGGCTAATGGTGCCTTTTCCCCTAAGCTCTGTGTCCCAAGGCTGGATGGAGGTGCTCTACAAGAAGGATTTCCTCAACCTCCCTGGCTGAGGACTGTATGTAACTACAGAGTCTCGTGTTTCCATGAGCTCAAAAGGGAATTACACCTGTTGATGGAAGAGAGATCCGTCAGTGCCATTATCCAGAAAGTCTTGCACTAGCTCAGGGTGTTTGAGAGTCACGGGTTGCTGAGCTCTGGAGAGCCACTGGGTCTGAGGTGCCATGGGATGTTTTCCCTGGTTCATATTTTGTAAACATTCATTGTTTTTCACCATCAGGGATAACGGGATCCATTATCTGATCCTGTTGCTGATGTGATCCATTACTAACAGTAACTCCAGAGCACACATGCAGCCCTCTCAGAGAGGTATGAACGGAGGTGGTGTCATTCTATCCACCTATTTGCACAAATCTGTAGGAATTTTACCCTCTCTGAACCCCCTACACCTGTACCAAATGTGGCTTCAATCAGCTGAGGAGTGGGGTTGCATGGGGATAACACAGTTAGGGACAATGGGATTTTTCTTTTTGGAGCACAGCAAAGGACAGAGCTGAAAGGAAAAGGCAGAAGGGGCTTCAGCCAAAGAGCTCAGGAGAAATGACAAGAAACCAGCCCAGTGTGGAGGCCAGCGTGACAGAAACAACATCAATAAGCCCAAAATCATCCCCACGTACTCCTGCAAACACAGAGCGAGAGTCTCCAGGAAAAGAAAAACCCCCAAAGGACTCCCTGAGGCGAGGTGAGAGGGGCTTCAAACGTGTCTTGCTCCTTCTTCCCTGCTCTTTTCCCCAACACCCATTGAATTCAAGCTTTCCATCCCAACCCCTGCCCCCCACAGTACAGTGCTGCTGGTTGTGCTTCCAATCACTAGGTCATGCTTTGGGAGCTGTCAGGGCTCACTGGAGAAATTTGGAGTTCTGTAGAACAACATGAATTCTCAGGAAAGCTGGAGTTATGCCAAAAAATTCCTTCCAGATGATTTAATTTATAGATTTTAATTGATTTGGCACTGTTCTCTCTTCACGTTGTCATCTCCCCATGCTTCTGGCAGATTCGTGTAAGCATTTGTGTTCTTCAGCAGAGCACCCCCAGCCTTGGACCTTTCCAAGGTGTTTCCTTTCCAAACACCAGGGATGTTTGTTACCCCACCTGCTCCTCCTTCTGGGCTTGTTCTTCGTGTTTCACACAGAACTGATCCACGAGGATCCTTCAGATTCAGCTCAGACTGCAATGGCTCCCAGCTCTGCTGAAATGCTGGGAATGGGATGGGCCAGAGCATCCCCTTTGGCCCAGTAGAAATCCATGTCTGTGATAAGAGACAAACCCCTTTGGGGGCTGCTAAATCTTAATGGGGATCATCTGTTTCCCCTCCACCAAAGATGGAAAATCTGAGAAATACTCAAGGAAGATGCATTCAATCAGCAGCACGCCTCATCTTATCCTGTGTTAAGCTGAAAGCCTGGGGTGGGGAGGAAGGCAGGGCTGGAATATCCATGGTGCCAGCAGGTTTTTACGAAGAGATTGGATTTAATATAAAGCCATGAAATTATTGTAGCCCACAGGGGATCTTGTGATGGAATGGAATTAAGCAATCACCTGTGATTCTTGGAGGCTTAGGCTAGATACAAGGAAGCACTGGGCTGGGGCTGATATGGAATGGAGCTGACAGCTTGCAGAGGGCAGTGCTCGGGTTAGCACACGCTTCCTGGGAGCTTTAACCCCTTCTTTGCAGAGGTGCAGCTGCACACCGCTCCATTTCTTGGTACTGAGATGGGTTATCCTTGGCTCTGTGGTTTTCACAAGATGCTGGGATGTGCCAGACTGGCAGATGGTCCATTCCACCATCCAGACAAGGCCCTGCACAGCAGATTTGCTCTTTATCTTAAAACTGAAGCAGGTTTTCCTCCTTACAATTGCTTCTCTCAGTACCAAGCTTTCCCCTCCAGGCTCCCAGTTCCAGTGTGACACACCTGCAATGACTGATATCGTCCTGCTCGTGGATGGGTCCTGGAGCATCGGACGCAACAATTTCAAGCTCATTAAGGAGTTCCTGAGCAATCTGATTTCCCCATTCAGTATTGCAGAAGACAAGATAAGAGTAGGTAGGACACGCTCCTGTTTCCTGACCTTGGGATGCTGGTGTTTGAAAGAGCCTTGGTCTCTTGTCCCTGTCGTTATGTGCTCCTCTTGGGAGCTGCCATTCCTTTAGGATGGGGTCCTAGAGCTGCTCTTGGAAGCTTTTCCCATCTGGTAGCAAGCTCTGGCCTCTAGTGGCTGTGAAAAATGCCTGCACGGTGAGCAGAAGTGCTGTCAGTGGGCAGCACCAGGCCGGGTGGTGACGCTGAGATACTTCTGGGATTTGCTGCCGCCTCTGACGAGGTGCTCAGCCACCAATGCACGGGGGGCAGCGGCAGTGCCACACTGGGGCTGCTGTGAGTTCAGCTCGGAATGGGGCTGCTTCCAGCTCTGAGTGCTGCTGACAGCCAGGCTGTACATGAAACAGGACGGTGAAAATCTCTCCCAGCCCTTGAAACTGATTGTTTGACCCTGATTAACTTTGACACCTTATCAAATACCTCTGATGATCATGACAGGGGTGTGTACCCCTGTACTCCATGGGGTCTGAGGCATCGCTTTGCCGCCTGCATGATGCCACTGTAGAATCATGGAATCACGGAATATCCTGAGCTGGGAGAGATCCACAAGGATCATCGGGGCCGAGTCCTGGCCCTGCACCGAACACCCTGAGAATCCCACCCTGTGTCTGAGAGCACTGTCCAAACACTCCTGGAGCTCTGTGAGGCCTGGCACCACGACAATTCCCTGGGGAGCCTGTCCAGTGCCCGACCACCCTCTGGGGGAAGAACCTTTTCCTAATATCCCACCTAAACCTCCCCTGACTCAACTTCATGCTATTTTCTCAGAACCACACAGAGAAGTGGAGTTAGAAGCCCCATCTGCTCACCCTCAGTCCCTTTCATCATTTTGTGTCATCCTCCCTGGCAATCCTGGCACTGGCTCCCAGAGTGGGTCTGCTGCAGCTCACCTGGGCTGGCTTGATGCCCACAGCTCCTGTCTTCCCCAGGGCTGTCCCAGTACAGCAGTGACCCCCGCACGGAGTGGGATCTGAGCGCTTACTCCACGAGGGAACAGGTGCTGGAGGCCGTGAGGAGTTTGCGGTACAAGGGTGGCAACACCTTCACAGGTAACTGCACCTTCCAGGGCTCCAAGCAGCCCCTGCAGCCACAGTGGGGGAAGCTGTTCCCATGGGATAATGTGCTCCCTGGGGAGCAGAAAACAGAGTAAAGGCATCGGGGTTGTTTGGAGGGCTGTGGCACCACCTCCATCTCTGCTCCTCCCCAGGTCTAGCACTGACCCACGTCCTGGAGCAGAATCTGAAACCAGATGCTGGTGCCCGGCTGGAGGCCGAGAAGCTGGTAATCCTCCTGACTGATGGGAAATCCCAGGATGATGCCAACCTGGCTGCTCAGACCTTGAAAAACCTGGGCATAGAGATATTTGCCATCGGTAAGATCACAGCCCTTGATAAGCTGTAGGACAAAGCCAACCTATTTTCGGTCATCTTCAAATTGAAGGTAATGTTCCCTCAGCATTGACAGAGGGATCCTGAGGTTGTAAAACTGAGGTAGTCGATGACACCTCATTACATTGAGGCTAAGATGAAAATTAACTCATTTATTCAGCACAGGCAGTGTTTTCAAAAGATATTTTTTTTTTAGAAAAAGCATTCACGTGAGTGATTTCACACCTCCCATCTAAAGACCTTTGGGAGCCTCGGGGACCTGTGCCAGGAGAACAATATTCTCAGCTGTGGAATTAGGCATGAGAATATTGTCTTGGGGATGGCAGGAATATTATTACTGCTTCTCACAGCTTCCCATTTCTCTAAATAACAACGTTATCTGCTCTTCACTGTACAGCAGCAACACTGAGGCACAAAATGGCCTTGAGCAGCTCCAGCCTTGATGACCACACAAGGTCTGCTAGAGACTGACACATGAGCAATAAAGTTACATAAAAACTCTCCTAAAATTGCAATCTCTGAAAGTTTAAGTGCTAATCTATGTTGGGAACAGGCAAGTGAGCGTTTATTGCATAGGGTTGTGTAGGTAAGTGGCTTTTATGAAATGAGGAGAGCTGCTGAGCCTCCTTGGACAGTGTTGGGGACCCTGAACCTAGCTCTGGGAAGCAAAATGAGTTGTACTGTGGGGCTTGGTCTGCAGAGAGTTAATGAGGATGGGGAGCTGAGGGATGGGGATGGAGGATGCCCTGTGATGGAGAAGTTCTGTTATATAAATGGGCTCCTTTTTGCTCATCCCCGACTCTGCTGAAATGCAATGTGATGTTCTGATGAACAACAGGCTCTCTGCAGGGAGTGCTGGCACCTCATAAATATAAAATGGTTGTTTGTTCATTCAGTCCCTCATCTGTTTATGCCAACTGCCTCTCAGGTTGAAAAATACCTCCGTTTCTGATAGCAAAGCCTGCAGGTGGTGAGGAGGCAGGAGAACAGAAGGAGGATTCACCAGACTGTCTCCAGGATGCTAAAGAGCTGAAAGCTCTTCCCAGGCTGGGCTGAGGTGTTGCTGCAGGAAAGCCCAGGGCCACTAAGACCCCACTCTGCCACTGGGATGACTGTGAGGCTGTTCTTGGAGAGCAGGGAGACAGTAAAGCCACCTCTGGGCCGTCCCTCTGCTCATGTCTGGGCAGTTTCTCAGCCTCGTTCTCTGGTCGCAGGGGTGAAGAACGCGGACGAGGCGGAGCTGAGGCAAGTGGCCTCGGAGCCGCTGGAGCTCACCGTGTACAACGTGCTGGACTTCCCCCTGCTCGGCTCCCTGGTCGGCAAACTCACACGGGTCCTGTGCACCAGGATCAAGGAGAGGAGCCACAAGGAAACCGCAGGTGAAGTGGGACCTCCTCGGCGCGGGCTGAGCTTCCTGCTGCTCGCCATCCCCCTTCCTCTTGGTGGATAAAATCACCTCAAGGCAATAATGACCACTCTAGGGAAAAGAGGCTTCCTTTCCCTCTTCCTTTATCATATGGTGTGATGGAATGTGTTGTAACCATTTTCTTTCCTGAGTTTCTTCCAACCAAAAAGAGGCAGAAAAAGCAGAAGAACTAATAGGAAAATATCCTAGGGAAAGTGTACGGAGTAAACATGGAGGTAGGATGAGGAAATAATAAAACACCTAAACACTTTTTCTTTTTCTCCACAAAACTTTAAATATTGGATCTCCAACAAGTTAAAATCAAGCAGCCATTTCTTTCCTTTGCTGGGAACAGCTTGCGTGATGAAGAGCATGAAGAACCACTCCAGATGTTAGCTGAGATCCTCAGGAGAAATATCGTGTACATATTTCTACCTCTTTCTGCTCTAAGATTGACCTAAGCAGGATGGGAAAGTCTAAATTTCAGGCATACTTTCATTTTAATGCTCTGGAGATTCATATTAATAAATTCATTTATTCTTACTGATTTGTATTTGACATAATTAGACATTTCACAAAGGCGAAGGTTAGGCTGAAGAAAAATGGGCTTGTCCAAAAAGAAACCAAAGTAATTTTTGCTTGTTAATTTTGGCAAGTTTTTGTGATTGAGGAATGCAGACTTGTGTTGAAGAATTATTTGCAGCACCCATCAAAATACACAGCCTGTTCTTTATGGAGAATTTATGTTCTCTGTACACCCAGTTTTAAAACATTTATTTCAGAGCAGTCTGGAACAGTTTCTATACCCTATAGGGAAGGAGACTGCAACTTGATTTGAAAAATGTCACTCATATTTATGAGCTGGAAAGTACATTTGGCATGAGAAGTGTGAATGTAAGAAAATAACTGTGGTTTTAATTCCCAGGCAGCGCTGTGAAAGAGACCCCTGTGAACACGGGTTCCCAGCTCAGCCCCACTGACCTGAAAATATCTGCTGTGACCTCCAAGAGCATGCACTTGGCCTGGAGCCCTCCTCTGAGGCCACCAAAGAAATACCGGGTTGTGTATTATCCATCCAAGGGCGGGACCTCCAGAGAGGTGAGAGACCTTTCCCTGCACACCTGAGACTGCCACAGCTTCCAGATGGTGGCTGGCAATTTAAGGAGGCTTGGGGAGACAGAAAGAGGATGGCAGTGGGACATCAGTTAAGCCAGAGATGAAATTAAATGCACCGTGAGTGTAAATGTGATGAGGTAATAGGGTGATAAGACAGAAGATGCTGATTTTTCTCTTAGCCAGTGTTATCCCCTCCCTAAATCATGTGTTTTGACTCAAAGAGGACACTCAGGTACAGAGAGCTGCCCAAGGATGCTCATCTGTGATGGATATGGTTTAAAAAAGCAAATCCAAATTGTGGATGAATTTCCATTGATTTCAGTGAGAGCTCGACTAGAGTCTTGTGCTCAGTGTTTGCACAGACCCCAGGCTCAGAGGACAGGAATCCTTTTTGCCTCTCGCCTCTCTGTTTTGGGGAGATGTTAGCTAGCACAAAGTGCAGAGGGCAACGGGGCTTCATGTTTCTGGGCACAGATCTGCCACACTGGCCAGGGATGGCCGGTTCAGCTGATCCATTGCTGAAGAGCAGCAGCACCTCCCTGCCCTGACAGCCCTCCCTTGTGCCTGCAGGTGGTTTTAGAGGGAGCAGTGTCCTCCCTGCAGCTGTCCAACCTGACCTCGCACACGGAGTACCTGGTGTCGGTGATCCCTGTGTACGGCGCAGCGGTGGGGGACGGGCTGAGAGGCGTCACCTCCACACGTAGGTCGTGAGTAGAGACAATTGTGCTGAGGGGTGCTGAGGAAAGGTGGGCAGAGCTCACTCTCTGACCATCTCAGGCTGGAGCCTGCCATTGTACATTTCCTCCCTCCTCAAGCCCAGGCTGTCCACAGCTCTCTTTATCTGTGGAGATGCTCAGAACTCAACCAGACAAGACCCTGAGCAGCCTGTTCTTTGAGCAGCAGGTTGGGCCAGAGACCTCCAGGGGTCCTTTCTGCCTGTGTCATTCTGCAAAGCAGAACGTGGCAATAACACACCCTGCTAGAAATAATATTGCCACTCCTTGCTCGTCTTTTTTTTTAAACCCATGGGCTCCAAGTGGATTAAACTCTCTGTAAAGCAGGGACTGTGTTAGATGTGGGGTGGGTGCCCACCTGCCTGCAGGAGCTGTTGTAAAGCCAGGTTTCCTCTGGGTTTTGAGTTGTTTCAGACCTCATGCACTGAAGATGAGTTGTTTCAGACCTCATACACCTTTGTGCCTTATTTTTCTCTGTAGTGCCTTTGTCTTCCCCTCGCTCCCTGCGCGTCTCTGAGCTGAGCCACAACAGCCTGAGGCTGAGCTGGAAAGCAGCCCAGGGAGCCACGCATTACCTGGTGCTCTGCTCTGCAGCCCCTGATGGAGCAGAGGACTATACAACAGAGGTAGAGTTTGTGACAATAATGATAATACTGGTTTTTCTCTGTCTGGGCTGAGTTTAGTGCTAGCTCTAAGCTTTGGCAATGTGGTCCAAGAAAAGAATATGTCAGAATTATTGCGCCAGAAAGAGCTTTCATAAAAGATTCTTTTTTATGGTTTGTCTCAAAACGATTTATAACTGCGAGGGTTTCACGTGGGAAGTTAAGGCGTGGGAGAGATCTGACTGCCTCCTGGGGCCCTGGAAACCCAGGCACTGAACTCGCATCCTTGCAGCCCCAGGTGTAATCGCTGTATCCTCGAGGCTGTACATAAACATCTTGACTGTGTGTATCTTTAAATGTTAATTGAAAACATGTTAGGGTGAATTTTGCTGACATCTGAAAACAGACCTACGACACTGCAGATGAATAAAACAATGCTTGATGAATGGAAAATCCTTAAAAACATCTAAGAACCCTTTGTTGTGCATTTTAATGAATTATCTGGAGTACCTGTAGGCTGAGGAGATGAATTTTAAAAAACGAAGTGAGTGGGGAGGAACATTTATTGCCTCTTTGACTAAGATTGCGCCTCTCAATGCACAGCAATAGGGGCAATTGCAGGATGGTTTTCAAAACAGAACAATTAATACTCTGCTTTCAGTGCATAATCATGGGGTTTTTATAAGATTCAGAACATTTGAGGCAAGACTAACACTCCAATTTGTATTTCAGCATACTAAAACATTTCCACCGTTGTAAGAGCAACACTTCTTGGAAGAGTGCAATGCTCCAGGCGTAGGGGATGTCCGCAAAACCAGCATTAAAATGTTCCCAGCTTTTTATCAGCTGTGCCCCAATGTGTGCAGACTCCTCAATGCCCCCGCGGTGCCTTTCTGCAGCGAGCAGGCTGCGGAGGAGAGCTGTGCCCGTGCCGTGCTGGCAGCAGATGGCAGCAGCCAGGCTGCTCTGGTGCTGCTGGCAGCCGGCAGCGCTCCTGCCAGAGCTCCCCGCGTGCCTGAGAAAAGCGGGATCACGGCTCTTGGATACCCCCTGATCCAACCAGGAGCAGCAGCAGCAGCAGCATTTTGGTGTGAGAGGCTGAGGGCTCTGCAGAACAGGGTAGGAGGAGGTGCATCCCCAGCGGGTTTGGTGTCCCAGGGCAAGAGAAGCAGTGCACAGATCACTGCAGAGCACCTGCCCAGGTGGAGAAGGGACGGGAGAAGAGGAGAATGAGGGGAGACATCATCGGGGTCTGCAGCTTCCTCATGAGGGGAAGTGGAGGGGCAGCTCCCCTCAGCTCTGTGTGACAGTGGCAGGACCCGAGGGAGCAGCTGGAGCTGTGTCAGGGCAGGTTTAGGTTGGATGTCAGGAAAAGGTTCCTTACCCAGAGGGTGGTTGGGCATGGGAACAGGCTGTGAACGGTCACAGCAGCAACCTGACAGAACTCAAAGCAAATCTGGACAATGCTCTCAGGCCCACGGGGAAATTCTTGGGGTTTGCCTGTTCAGGAACAGGACTTGGATTCTAATGATCCTTGTCAGTCCCTTCCAGCTCGGAATATCCTGTGATACTGTGATTCTAAGACGATTCCAGATTGGAGATGTCCCTAAGTGTAACCAAAGGGACCTTGGCCAGTGTCTCTGTAAGGCCCTGCTCTCTTAAGTGCATTGGGAGGTGCCCTAGAGCTGAAGGGTACCCCCAACCCTCTCTCTGTTGGCAGGTGAAGGTGACCCAGCCCGAGGTGCTGCTGGAGGGGCTGTCCCCCAGCACTGGGTACTCTGTGGCAGTGTATGCCATGTACGGGGAAGATGCCAGTGATCCAGCCAGCATCCAGGAAACCACCCGTAAGTGCTGCTGCTGCTTACTGAGTTGTTATTAAACACTTACAGCAGGAGAGATGTGTTAAATGAGGTGCTTCCCATATTGTGCATGTGGCTTGTAAACACGCTGCCTCTTTCCTGCTGGATCTGAAGCAAATATTGGTCCCCAAGGGGGTCTCTACTTGCACGGTGAGCTGTGAGAAAGAAGTGGTGTTCCCCTGGTAAAAAAGGACTCCTGAAAGAGGTGTTCCTTGAAGTCTTTGTCATCTGGGGTGGGAAAAGGCAATTATCTGGCTCATCCTCACCTAAATCTGTGGCAGCCCTTCATAACCTCCCAGATGTGCATGTGGTAGTGAATAAAGGGAATATTTGCCTGCATAGTGAATGAGCCTCTTAGTTCAAGGTGGGGTCATCTAAGAGCAGCAGGAGGCAACGGGTGGCATTGCCACTGTGCAGCCTGTGAAGGCTCAGAGTGCTGTCACTAACTGTTGTTGCAGTGGCTTTGAGTCCCCCCAGGTACCTGAGCTTCTCCGAGCTCAGCCACGCGTCCGTGCGGGTCAGCTGGGAGGCCGCGTCCCCGGCCGTGCGGGCTCACCACGTCACCTACGTCTCTAGCAGAGGGGGCAACGCTGGACAGGTGAGTCCTCAGGGGCTGGGGGAAGGAAAAGGAGCTGGGGAAGTTGGATAATGCCCTGTTGTCCTTCAGCTGCATGGTTCAGGGAGAGCTTGTGTGCTGGCAGGGTTTTAACTCTGAAATGGGCACCTTTGCTGCAGTTATTGCCACATGCTGACCTCTCTGCAGCTGTGCCCTCTAGAGTTGTAGGATGGTTTGGGTTGGAAGGGACATCCATAACCATCTACTCCAACTCCACTGCAGTGAGAAGGGTCATCCTCAACTAGATCAGGCTGCTCAGATCCCCATCCAATCTGGCCTTGAGTGTTTCCAGGGATGGGGCATGCACCATGCCTCTGGGTAACCTGTGCTAGTGTTCTACCACCTTTGTTGTAAGAAAGTCTTCCTTATATCTCATCTGAATCTAACACTTTCAGTTTAAAGCCAGGACCCCTTGTCCTACAGCAGCAAGCCTTGCTAAAAAACTCTGTTTCATCTTTCTTATAAGCTCCTTTTAAATATTGAAAGACTGCAATAAGGGGTCTCTTCTTCTTCAGGCTGAACAAGCCCAAGTGTCTCAGCCCGCCTCATGCAACACTCACACAACTCCCCCACTGCAGGTGGAAGTTCCTGGCACTGCAACATCCACTGTCCTGAGACCTCTGTCCTCCCTCACCCAATACTTCATCAGTGTCAGATCTACATACGATGAAGGGGACTCCTTTCCAATTACTGGCAATGTCACCACCTGTAAGTAGGGAATGGAAATACCTCTGTCCTCAGTAAGAGGTGACAAAGTTGGTTTGTGTGCATCTGAACTGGGATGTTTTGAAGACTGGCCCCAGCAGCTCGTGGCCAAACCCTTGCACAGAGCACAGATGGCTGCTGTTCTCTGTGTGTGAGGAATATGTCCAACTGTGTTATGCTCAAAATGAGGTGGAAGGGATAAAGAAAAGAAGCAAATGAAGAAAAAGCATGATGTATCCCTAACCTCTGTATCCTTGAGAGCCCTCCTAGCCTTCTTCCCTTTACAAAACCGGTGTGGTATGTGTCCTCTCCGTAAATGAGATAATCTTTCTTAATTAGGGCTTTAAAAATAATTTACCCCTGCCTGTCCTGATGACTGTTGTCACATGGGTCTGAAGAAGCGACAGACAGGCTGGTCTCAGACATCTGCTTGGTTGATGCTTTGCTCCCCAGCCATCTGCTCCCCGCCTTGGCTCTGACAAGGTGCCGTCAGTGGCTGCACTTCAGCTCCTTTCCTTGTGCACCCCTCAGTGAAGGTCCCTGCCCCGCGCGCTCTGAAGGTCACCGAGCTCTCCGGGAGCAGCCTCCGCCTGCAGTGGGAAGCTGTCGCTGCCTCGGATGTGGTTGTCTATCAGATCAAGTGGAGCACAGCCAGCGGAGAGCAGCCTCAGGAGGTACGAGCCCACACAGAGCTCTGGGGAGGCTGGGCTGGCTCTGAACTCACCTGCAGGAGTGGCAGAGAGCTGTGTGAAACTGTTCAGGCAAATGCACTCCAGCAACTGAACAGTTCAGCAGGATCCCTCCTGCATCTGGCTGTCAGTGCAGCAGTCACCTTGAGTGCTGGAAGCAGGAGGGATAGGAGGGCAGAGCCCTACAGGCTCTGAGAAGATTGCAGAAGTGTTCTGGGAAACCTCAAGGATGAAATTTAATAGGGACAAGCAGAAAGTACTAAGCTTAGGCAGGAATAATTAACCACAGGTATACAGGATGTAGAACAAATAGCTAAGGAGCAATTCAGTAGAAAAAGATCTGGGGTTGCAGAGGATCACCAGTCCCCAATGTCAAGATGCTGTGGATAAGAAAAAGGCAATACAAAAAGTATTTATAGCTGGAGATACTGCTTCTAAGAAGGTGAAGCATTTTCTCTTCTCCTCAGTGTTAGGAAGCACTGATACTTTTGGGATACTGCTCTTTGGGAAGCATGAGGTCCAAGTGAGGAGCACACAGAGGAGAATGACCAGAGACTGGTGCAGGCATGGCAGGGATGGACCAGGTGACCCCTTCCACGTGAAGGCCCTATTTTCAGTATGAGGTCAAACAGCAGTTTAAATGGAGGCTGAATACCTGAGTCTCTCCTGCAATGAGAGAGACCAAATATGTTCCATTTGCTGGAGCAGAGGGGTACTGGGGCTTCTGTCCATAGGTCTCCTAAAAGCTGTAAATTCAGCAAAGGGATTCAGTGCTCCAGGCAGGCACTGCCTTGTGTCAGAGCTCTGTGTTGTGGCGCTGAAGGAGCTGCTAATTATAACTGGGCTGCCACTCACAAGCGTCTGCTCTGCATTATTCAGGGCTGGAATTTCGCCTTTGCTTACGTGTGTGCGACCCCAAAGAGCAAACTTTGGCCCCAAAGCCCGGTGCTAACTCATTTGTGCCGACGGACAACCTGTGAGCCAGGCACTTGGGGGGCATGAACCAGCCTGGGGGTGCCTGGGGATGGGACTGACCCATTTCCTCCCCTGCTGCAGCTCTCCCTCGCTGGAAATGTGGCGACAGCCGTCCTGCCAGGCCTGCAGAAGAACACTGACTACAAAATATCCATCTGGGCCTACTACAAAGATGGTGCTCGAAGCGACACCGTTTCTGTTCACCACAGGACCAGTAAGTGACCAGTGCTGGGGCCCACAGCCCAGGGATGGCAAACAGGGCATGGGATGCCTCACAACTCAGCACACACCAGCAGCTCAGCCACCTCCAGCTCTGAAAACCCAAACCTGAATGTCTGAAAAAGTCTAGAGATATTTAGGCTTCTGTCTGAAAATGTTCTCAATCCGTCCTGAGAACAAGAGGCTGGACACTCACATCAGGCTGGTGCACTTTAGAGGCGACTGATAATCCTTGTAGATTCCATGGGGAATACATGTCATCCCTCCTCTGCTTCTGCGTAGTGCATGGTTGGAAATGAATTCTGGGGGTGTTCAGCTGCACGTGCCACTGCACTGCCTAAGGAATGGTTCCTGTTAATGAAATATTGCCTATAAGGAGGGTGAGGATTTCCTGGGCTGTGCCTCACTGAGGGCATTTACAAATATGAGAGGGAATCCTGCAGGCACTCTCTGCCTTGGAAGCATTATCTAAATCTGGCTTTGTACAGGCAGGATATGAGATTAAAAAGTGGCACTCCCAGAGGTCCTGGTAATTAATATTGCCTGTAAAATGGCTTTGTTGGAAGTGAATGGAACACAATCCATTCAACACCAGCAGTCCTCCCTCCCCTCTCAGATCTCATCCGCCTCTGCAGAATAAACTCATTTAGGCTAATGTTGAGCTGATGAAACTGGAAGTAAATGGTAATTTTGGAATAAGAAGCTCAGGTTTTATTAATAATAAATAATAATAACAACATTTTTTTATAGGAAGCTACCTCAGACAAGCACCTTGGAGCTGCATACTGACAAAAGAAAAAAAAAAAAGGAAGCATTCTATTGACATATGATGGCAAGAGGACAATTAGAGCTGTTTGGAGGGTGTAGGAAAATTAATTACTATGTTTTAAGCTATGAATTATGAAATGTCAGAGGAGCTCTCTCAGCCCAGCCAAAGGACACATGACAGTGCCCTTCTAGGCACATTTGCACAAGCCAGTCCTTGCTGCTGTTGGCACCCCAGTGGGACAGGGAAAGCAATTTGATTTCTGCTTGTCAGCTGCTGTCCTTGTGCAGGAGCCTTGGGAATTTTCAGGCTTTGCCTTCTGCATGAAGAAGGGAGAATTCTGCAGGAAGCCAGGTGTGCAGCTGGGCAGCCAGCACAGGGATCAGTGCCTGGCTGCTGCTGGTCCCTTTGCAGGAGCAGTCAGGACACTGCCACGCTTCTCCCAGCCCATATTTGCACGTGAAATCAATGGTGTTGATGCTAATTCTTTTCTCGTGTTTAAAGTAAGAAGTGCCCACAGAGGAGAGGTGGCACAGAAGAGACAGCTGGTGATTTCCAGGGCTGCTCTGGGGCAGGTCAGGGGAAACTTGGGGATGCCAGAAAATGGCTGAAGGCTTGTGCAAAGGATGTATGGGAAGATGTGGCACCAGGCAGGACTCTGGGAAATCCTGGGACATGGCTGTTTCAAATCTTCAGCATTTCAAGCAAAAGCTGCCACCTTGTGCTGTGCCTGGGCAGGATGTCCAGTGGTGTTTATCTACCATCAGAGCTGGTGAATAGTAATTCATTCAGACACAGCATGGAAATCTCTCGTGCTATCTGAAAACCCAGACCCCTTGGTCTGATTTTTGAGCTCTCTGCCCCTTAATTTTCATTATAAAGTGAAATTCTGAGGGCTAAAACGGTGATGGAAGCTCTCTTGTTCTCCTCAGGATGGCATACTTTGGGTTGCAACCTGGTGAACAGCACTGATCAGGCTGTGCTGAACAACACCAAAATGTGTGCTCGAGGAGGTTGTGGAAGGGAGGAAGTGCTTTCTTTTGCTTTCATCATTGCTCTTCTCTTTTTCTCTCTTGGCACCATCTCTTTGTATAAGGATAGGTCAAGTCATTAAGTTTTTTGTAAAAATGTCTTGGTAGAATTTCCAAGAAATGCTGAAGTTTAAGGGCAATGACTGAAGTGAAACTCAGCAGGAACTGGTAACACAAGATTGTCTCCCTGTCCTTCTTGCTCCCTGGAATACTTTCTTCTTTGAAGGTCAAGGGAAAAAATTGCCAGGTCAGAGCAATGCTCCTTGCCTCTGGTTCTGTGAAATGGAACCGAGTTCTTCCCCTGGGGTGAGGTGAAAACACAGAGTTCATTTTATTCAGGGCCAGTAATTCCTCTTGTCCCACCTGAAACACCCATTTTGAGACCGAATGTGTTACGTTCATGGGACCCTGCAGACACCAATCCCTCACAAAATACAGGTCACCAGAAACGTCATCCTCTTATAAAAATCAACAGCACTCATCACTGTGATGAGTCATTTG
Source organism: Oreocharis arfaki (assembly GCA_013398015.1). Lineage (NCBI taxonomy): Eukaryota > Metazoa > Chordata > Aves > Passeriformes > Paramythiidae > Oreocharis > Oreocharis arfaki. The sequence goes on along the minus strand of VZRR01004106.1, from coordinate 201,781 downwards.
GAAGGACTGGGATGAGGTCTCTCATCTCTCTGGTAGGAAAAAAAGTAGTTTCAAAGTCATGGTTTGAGATTTGTCATTTTATGAACTCAAAATCAGGGAACAGCTTTAGCTGGAAAAGAAAATTCGGAGACAGTGATATGGTGCAGGGCCCTTCTTGTCCTGGAGGAATTGGAGCTTTTTTAATTCTTTGTTTTGATTAGAGGAAAGAAAAAAGTTTGGGATTATTTTTCAGTAACCCAGTTAGCAAACTTTTCCCTGCAGACTTTCCAAGAAGCAGAGCAGGAACAAAAGCATGCTGATGTATTTCCCACAGACAACAAAATTGTTAAAGTGTGCTGCTTGCCCGTGGTTCTGATGTTTCTTTTTTTCTCTCTGTTATATTTAGACTGAATTCTCACTTGAGTTGAGCTCTCCTTTCAGCTTGTTTTATAAATTGTCAAGTGTAGCAAAGTCCTTACCCTTGACCAAAGGCTTTCACAGTGATCACTTGTCATACTAATAAACAACCTTAGTGGTACTTCAAACCCACACAGACCTTCCAAACGAGCACAGGGGAGTGCAGATGATGCTTTCCTGAGAGGAATCTGCTGGGACATGGAGGTGCTGCTGAATGGTGACCCTTGGAAAATGCTGGAAAGGGTGGCTTTGGTCCTGCTGAGAATCAGTCAAGGACCGTCTTTTGTACTGAGGAGAGTTCTTCCATCCAGTCTGGGGAGAAAGAACTTGAGAAAAAAAAACAGTCCTTTGTTAGTCCTGAAGGACAAGGAGAGGGCAGTTGGGATGGGAAATGCTGCTGAAGCTGGGTTGAGCCACCCTGGCTGGCTTTGAGCTGAAGTGTTTTACAAAGTGCTTGTGTGCCTGCAGCTTCTCCAGCCTGGGGCTGGGCAATCTCTTTATCCAGCTCCTCAGTGAGCTCTTCCTAGCAGAGCCCACATGGTAAATAAAAGGGTTTGAAATGAGGGGATGAAGTTTCAACCCATGGCAGGGAAAAACATGGCTTATAGTCAATATATAATAGTCATTGCAGGTGAGCATTTTGATGGAGTGGAGCCCAGGGTTTCATTCTTATATGAATACTTTTGTGCCCATGATGCTGGTTAGACCTGAGAGCAAGCAGGGCTTGCTCCTGTGGAGGAGCAGAGGTTGAAGAGGTAAACAAAGACCCAGATGGTGGCAGAGATGCTTCTAATCCTCCAGGGCAGCTTCAGGAGGCGGCCTGTCCCCTGTCTGTCAGATCCATGCCATCAAATTCCACCAGGCCTGAGGGCTTTCCAGAATTAATCTGACTCTGAAGACTTCCCCTAACTTTCCCTTCAAAGTTCACTTAAGCAGAGTCTCCCCTTACCTCAGTGGAAGGAAACAGCCAGTGCAGGCAGCAGAGATGCAGCACTGACTAATGAAATGCTGCTGAAGTGGCTTTATTCCCACTCTTGTTTTCTTCTCTGCTTTACCTCGTGGTGGTGCACAGCAACAGCCTCCAGCCTGATGCAGCTGCTGCAATCTTGGTTCAGCCTCAGTAAAAGTAAGCTCATTTTATGCACAAAAGGGAAGGAGAATCAATGAAGATGCAAATGATCTCCACTCAACCTGTGCTTTAAGGTCACCCCAGGCTTTGCTGGGTGGGCAGAAGGTCCTTACAGGCAAAACTGCAGAATAAAAGCCTCATCGCCTGGGTGTGTTTCTTTGACTGTCTTTAGGGCTCACCCATTGTTTTTAGTGTCTTCTGAATAAATTCTCCCTTTTCTCTGTCCAGGACTTCTGTGTCTTCACACCAGCATAGGTTCAAGGGCAGACACAGGATTTTATGCTTGGAAACAAGCCCCAGGAGGAAACGGCCCCATGCTCTTGAGCCTCTTCTTGAGCAAATTAAGCCCCCTCTGCCTTTCCCTTCCTTGCTCTCCATCTCTGCTCAGAGAAATCCCTCCAGCGTAAGAGCCTCTGTCGTCAGATCCAGTTTGCTGCACAGCAGGACCCCAGGGAAAAAAATGCATTTATGTAATTTAAAATGGCTCAGCTTTGGTCTGTGGCAAACTCTTTTCTGGCTGCCTGGCTCAGCCCATCACCTGTTTGGGATCCATCCATCCATCCCCACCCAGGGCCAGAGAAGACGGAGTAGCTCAGGCACCGTGTGTGACCCATTCCAGGGCTGTGGGTGTCGCTGCCAGAAGCAATAGACAGAACACTGGTGTGCTGGATGCTCTGGGATTTTTTTTTTTTTAAGAGTAATTTTAAAACAGAAAAAGCTGAAAAATATTAGAAATTATGATGGATTAACTCTGATGTTTGATCCAGGTTTAATTGCCAGTAAAGCTGTTTGTCCAATTTGATGAAATTCAATTCCAGTTTGAGTTCCCTCGGTGTTTGTTTATGATGTGTACAATGGGTCTCTTTTCCTCGTGCTTTCAGGGCTCTCTCACCCCTCCAAGAATTTTTCCCATGTCCTAGGCTTGGAATTGCTGAGTGCTTGAGTTGTGGTGTGTTATACTTGGGCAATCCTCATCCCTCCAGAATCGATTTTCCCTCTTGCCTGATGCCCGGGGTGCCCACCTCTGCTCTGAGCCCTGGTTACCTGCACGGCAGGGCACCGAGGCATTCAGAAATGGGTCAGGAAGCAAATGCTGCTGGCTCTGTTCATAGAGATTTCTCCCTGCTTTTCATGCTGTTCACCTTCCACCCCTGTCACAGATTCCCGCAGCCCCCCCACCAACCTCTTCATCGACTCCGAGACCCCCAGCAGCCTCCAGGTGCACTGGACCCCTCCTGACGGCCGCGTTCAGCACTACAAAATCACCTACAGCCCTGTTTCTGATGCTGCTGCCCAGCAAACTGTGAGTCTCCAGCTCCTTTGTAGGGGACAGACACTGGGCCCGTGGGGACAATGTGACCAGAGGAACTCTGCTCACTCCAGTCAGATTTACCATTAGGCTACCAGGACTCGAAACCAAATCTCCTCCTGCTGATGTGCTGCTTTGTAAACAGGGCTCCAAGACTCTTTTGTAATTAAGATATTTTTCTCCATCAAAGCCACTGATAATGCAGTTTCCTCTGCTCCCTGAACTGGGGTGGGGAATTCTTGGAGGCAGAGGAGCAGGGGATAAACCTACTGCTCCTCTGGCTTAGGGAGGTTAAATATTATCCTTTTAAAACACAGACTCCCTACTTAAACAGCCTGGTTATCCTGTTATAAGGCACTTCTGCTGCATTTCCATGGGGAATACTGGGGTCTTTGTATGGGAAAACGCTTTCTCCCTGGACATGGCTAGTCCAACAGCAAGACACAGCCAGGCTTCCTTGGCTGAGCTGAGCAGGAATGCTGCTCTGAGCCTCACATCCCGGGCATCAGCCCCACCCAACCCTGGGCTGTGAGTAAGAGCTGGAATGAGAACCCCGAACACTGGGATCTTTTTTATTCCCCGTTGTAGATCATGGCTTCTGGCAAAAGCAGCAGTGTGACCCTGCAGTCCCTGCTGCCTGACCGAGCCTACAAGGTGACCATTTCTGCCATCCACTACACGGGAGAGAGCGAGAGCACATCCACGACGGGACGGACAGGTACGGGGATCAGCTGGAACGTGCACATCCTCCCCTGCCCTCCATCTCCCAGCCTCGAGGCAGCCTCTGCTGGGGCAATAATGGCCTCACTTGCCCTGAGCTCTGGCTGAGGCCAGGGTTTTGCTCAGCAATAGAACATTAGCCTTGAAAAGTGAAAATCCTGCCCCAATTTCTGTAGTTCTGTGAGTTGTTGACAATTCTGGGATGAGTGGGAAGGGCTTGGGTTTCAAGCCAGGCATCACAATTTTGAACAACAGAGCTCAGGCATGGCCTCAAGTTGTGCCAGGAGAGGTTCAGGTCAGATATTAGGGAACATTTCCTTGCTGAAAGAGTGGCTAAGCATTGGGAAATGCTCCCCAGGGAAGAGGTAGATTCACCATCCCTGGAAGAGCTGAAAAACTGGGCAGATGTGGCACTTCATGAGATGGTTGAGTGGACGTGGTGGTATTTGGTCAAAGGCTGGCCTTGATGATCTTTAAGGTCTTTTCCAACATTATGATTTTGTGATTGGTTGCTTTCTCTTCCAGCTCCGGTGTTGTCTAAACTCCCTTCCATCCGAGGATTCGTCCCACCTAAAACAGAGGGTAAATCACCTGCTCTAAAGTCCTGCTTTGTTGGTGGTGGTTTTTAATTCAGTGGCAAACAGCGCAGTGTGGGCTCTGCAGAGCAGCAGGAGGGGTCCATCAGCTGTTGACAGGTGCCCTTGGGGACAATCCAAGGACAGCCAGAAACCACAGAACTTCCTAACATCAGGCTCAGTGAAGAGACCAATTGTATTTTCGAGGATTTCTGCACAACTTGACCAAAACGTAGTGCAGGGAAGTGTGACGTGTTTTAAATTAAAATTCCCTGTAAAGTCCCTTATTAAATTTAATGAGAGTATGCTCTCATAGCTGATATAAAGCAAACTATGAAATGGATTAGTGAGAAATGTTGAATTAAGAGGGTTATAAAAAGTTTTTAGTAAGTAAATATTAGAATGCAGTTATTGTGGCAGTGCTGGCTTTTCCTGCCTATTTAAAACTATTCCAAGGAAAATTCCAGTTTTAAAATTTGTTGAGTGAAGTCAAGACTGAAGAATGAGGCAGCTTAGATGAAAAAAATTTAGTTTATAGGCAACAAAAGAACATACCAGCTTAAGTTTTCAAGTGGTTTATTGAGGTGTTCAGATCACAGTGGAAAAGTTCTGTGAACTTTCAAGCAGAAAACAATCCTCCCAAAAGGCTGGTGAGTCACCTTGTAGAATTTAATATAGCTGTTTGGCAATGACAGCTGAAAAGACAATAGAAGAAACACGAAATTCTTTATGTTTCATAAAGTACCTTTATTTTTTGAAGAAGGAGAGAGAATATGTAACAATGCTGGGAAAACAGTTGGATGTGCAATCAGAGACTCCAATATTGATATATAACCAAACTATTGAGAAAAATGGTCTGACGTTGCAGGAGTGAATGTTTATTGTGCAGTGAGTAACTGCACCGGGCTGGGATTCGGAGAGAACAACAAAAAACCAAAGAGAATAACAAGACAGCAGGAATCCTAGGCTGGAAAGCCTAGGGAAAGATCTTCAAAGCAGAAGCAGAAGTGCCAGTGTCAAGGATCCTCGCCCTGACTCTGAGATGCTTCACCCAAGCTGAGCATTGCCTGATCAAAGAGCTGTGAGCAATCTCAGCGCCTCCAGCCTGGGAAGGAGGGGAGAATTGCCAGGGATGTCAGCAAGAGGGACTCTGGGGCCTGGACAAGGGTCAGAACGAGCTCACTGGCTCCCAAACAGGAAAGTCAGATACCTGGAAAATGGAGAAGTTTGCAGCCTGCTTTGGGATCATTTCTTTTTTGTTTTCCATTCATCATGCTTCAATTCCAAGAGAGCTGGAGAGGGAGTCTTTACAAGGATGTGGAATGATAGAACAAGGGGGAATGGCTTCAAACTGGCAAAGAGCAGGTTTGGATTAGATGTTAGGAAGAAATTGTTCCCTGTGAGGGTGGGGAGGCCCTGGCATAGGGTGCCCAGAGAAGCTGTGGCTGCTCCATCGCTGGGAATGGCCAAGGCCAGGTTGGACAGGGCTTGGAGCAACCTGGGATAGTGGAAGGTGTCCCTGCCCATGGCAGGGGGTGGAATGAGATGGGCTTTAAGGCCCCTTCCAACCCAAACCATTCTCCAAGATTTAGAAAAGTCGGTTTCTGGAAGGGGAAGGGGAAGAGCAGTGTAAACATAGATGATCCCAAGTGCAAGGGCTGGCTGAGCTCAGAGTTTCAAGGCTCAAGTTTCAGAAACTGACTTTTTTAATGGATTTCCATAGATTCCTTAAACAGTTTTACACCCAGTTCTACAGGAATTATGGTATGTAAAAAATTAAGCATCAGTTTGAACAACAGGGGTCACAGCACCTTGTGAGCCTTTGTGGTTTAAATCCTGGCTTTAGTGGTCCCGAGGCCATCAGAGCCATAGATTTGGGTGCCCTTTCTTCATCATGAGGAATGACACTAGAACTCCTACAGGCTAAAGAATCTCAGGTGTTTTGGGGCAGGTCAGGCACCCCCTTTAAATGTTTTACACATTTTCCAGAAGTTAGGCATGAGAAATGGAAAGCCTTGCTCTGGTGATGAGGCACTGTGGGAAGTGGCACTGATGCAAGAATGGTAAGGCTGTGCTGAAGCCTCAGTACAATGATCTCTTGGATTCTATTATCCTGATGACCTAGAAAACCCCTTGTGCAACAGCCCATCTCGCAGGTATCCTTGATTTTCAGGGATATTTCTCGTTTTGCATCACGCATTCCCTTTGCCCCAGCTCCACCTGGCACCCATGGCCTGGGATTTACATGGCAGCAGATAATTGAAAGTAGCGTTCATGAGCTGTTTTCTAAAACACCCCCTGACCTGAGCCTTTAAACAGAGTGCTCAGAGCCCTGGTGCCTCATGCTCCAGCTTCACATCCCAGTCTCTTCTCCTCTGGTCTTGCTTTTTGTCCTGTGGCATCTCAGAGGATTCATCAAGAGGATTTCTGAAAGACAAACTTTCCAAAACTCTCTGTGTGTTCCTAAAGAAATCAAAAGCCAAGTTCTCACACTGAGATACATATTTTTGCTGTGCGTATTTTTAATTTCAGGCACAAAATTTGCAACTGCTATATCTTTATTTTACCACACTACTAAGGCACTGTTAAAAGGAAAGAAAAATGTTTTGATGTCTTTAAAAAAAGAAAAAAACTTGCCAAAAATGATGGTCCCTTGTATTTCATATCATCAGGTGCCAGGTGAGTTAGTCAAAAGAAAGTGATCATGGACATGTTTGATGATGAAAGACACTATTTTTATGTTTGTGACAGGCAAGCCAGGAAACAACTTTTCTGTTTGCATAAACATCAATTCTCTCTTTCTCCATACTAATATAAACAAGGTTAGAGTCCAGGCTCTGAATGAAGCTGCAGGATATTCAAAGTTTTGCTATGTTTTTCTTTGCTCTGCCTAAAGGAACTGTGTTCATTTTGCTGCCATAATCCCCTGCTGTCCTTTTTTCCTCTAATCATTTTTCCCTTTTATTCTGTTCTCACAGCCTGCCCCACCATCACCTCCACGGAAGGCTCCATAAGAGGTACAGTAGCAGATCCAAGCCCTGACTGAAAACACTGCCTGGCCTTGATTTGGAGACATGTGCAAGAGCTCAGTGGGGGGAAAACGGCCCAAGGAAAAGGGAAGAAGTGACAACAATTTAGTGACAACTAAATTTGGAACATAAATTTTATCAGGTAGAAGAATATTCTGCAGTACCTGAATTGTTACGTTCTGCTGCCCCACCAGCTCGTGCTCTTGGCTGCTAGCGCTTAACACCAGGATTTCCACCAGCCTTAAGGAGGTGAAACTTCAAACAGCCCTTGAATATCAAGAGGATTTGAATTCCCAGCTCACAAAGGCTCCTCAGCCTGTCTCCAGGATCACTTTTGCATCCTTCAGAGGAGCTCTCTGTGCTGTGGCTGCGTGGATTTGCTGGGGCAGCATGTTCCCCTTTCTCCTGTCTGTGCCACGGCAGCCGTTCATGCTCTTGGGCTTGCTGCAAGTGTTTCTTACTGAGAAACCGTGAGTTCTGCTCAGAAAGGGGTGTCACCTCCTTCCAGAGAGTTCTGTGCCAGCGGTGAGGCTGAGAAACGCTGCAGCTCTCAGGTCCGGCTCCTCCGTGGCTGGGTCGCTTCATCTTTGCCCAAGGCCAGGTTGGATGTGGCCCTGAGCAAACTGATCTCGCAGGTAACATCCCTGCCCATGGAACCAGATGATTTTGAGGTCCCTTCCAACTCAAGCTGTTCTGTGATTCCATGATTCTGTGATGATAATGGGATTATATTTCATTATGTTTTTAATTGTGACTCAAGCCTTCTCTTCCTGCACATTTTAAAGGATGTTTCGGTGTTGGAAGCTCCACAACAGAGATAAATGGCCCTCAAGTAGGTCATTTATTTTGGCAAACTCCCTTGTACTGTTGGGATATGAAAAAAATTAGGAAATAAATAAAATAAAAGCACCTTAGGCCAGCCCCCAGGTGAAATAAAATCTCAAGCCAAGAAACTGCAGAAGATTGTAAATGGTGAAGGGGTGAGGGAATCCAGGCTGAAAGCACCACACTGAAATGAAGCCCTTCCATTTGCTAAGGGAGGAACCATCTCCTTCATCCCAGCCTGCTGCAAACTCAGATAAACTCAAAAAGAATCCAAGTGGTGAGATCTTGTCTTACTGAACAGAAAACTGAAATGAAAATGATTTTGAGCTTTAATGACGAGCTGGGGGAGAGAGATGAAGCTGCATGAGCCAGAGGCAATGTCAGAGGTGGCAGAGGAGAATCTGCAGCCCACACAAGGCAGGTCACCCTTGGGTGTCTCCTGAAAACAGAGAAATGGAAACGTTCGTATTTTAAAGTTTTTTCCTATTTTTTCTGGCTCTTACACATAAGGCATTTCAGAGTAGAAATAATTTCCTCTCCCTGCTAGCAATTACTGGACTGATTCCATGCCTTCTGAAGATAATACTTTGTGTGTAGTTGAAAAGAAGAAATTGTTGGAGTAACATCTTTCTCATTCGTTTGTTTTCTTTTTTTTTTCCATCCTGAAGATTTGAAAACACGATTGTGAAAGTCTCCATCTTTTGTCCACTCTGCTCCAAGAGGAAGAGATTACAACAAATGTGCACACAGGGTGCAGACACAAACTTCTTTTTCCCTGGCTGCCATTTGAGGGGTACACTCGAGCTGGTGTTGTGCCATTAAGGGCATTTTCTCCCGTCACCTTCTCTGTGCTAATTCGACCTGCTCTTCAAACACACTTCTTCTGCACTCTTGCCCAGCCACTGATTTTTCCTTTGTTTTCCTTTTTTCCAGGATTTGATATGATGGAAGTTTTTGGCTTGGTAGAGAAGGAATATTCCTCCATTAAGGGCGTAGCCATGGAGCCCTTCGTATTCAGTGGTTCTCGCACCTTCACCCTGTTCAGGGACATTCAGCTCACCCAGAGGACCAGGTGGGAGCAGAGCTGTGGCTGTTGCCATCCTCATTCTCATTCTCATGCCATGTGCACGGCAAAGGAAGGTCATTTTGGGGAGGAATGATGCAGCCCTGCTGGCAACTTTCAAATGAAATGATAAATATGACGAGCTAAATCAAACCATGGGTAGATTGAAAAAATAGCCAGAGGGTTTTTACTTAATGTGTTAATAAATAAACACCTGACTTTCCTCAAGATGAGTCGTCATGTAGAAATTAAGGGGAAGCAATGGTGTTTATTATACATTTGTACGGCCCAACATTTTCACAGTGCTGTTTTGGGTTTCCACAAAATCACTTTTTTCCAGCATTTCAGTTGCTGGGATGGACATGAGGATCATGTCACGTATGGACACTGCACCAGTCTTTAGGCATTCTGTCCACAGCCACCTGCACTTCAGTGATGGCAGTTTGAGGTCACATTTTCATCTCCAATCCCTTCTCCCAAACATCTCTGGTTTGCAGAGAGTTCTTTGCTTTAGAAAACACCAGTCTTACAGCTGCTCTCTGCAGCCTGGGCTGTACTGGTGAGAGGGAATAACCACCGGCTCTGGGTTGTGGCGTGACCCCATTTTGTTGCAAATGCAGCTTCTCCACAGGGCCCTGAGTGAGCCAGGCAGCTCCCGTGGCCTCATTCCTTTTTTATGATTATGAATCAGGAGCGATCTGACTCCTGACGTTCATTGCTACTTTGTTTAAAGCCTAATTACTGAGCCACTGACTCCACTTAATCTTCGTTAAAGAAGCAAAGCTTCTTACAGTAAATAGAGTGGGGGAGATTCAGAGAACCCTTTGGTCTAAATACTCGGAAAATGATGGGCAAATCCTTTTGTTCAGCTCTTACAGATGCCTTTCCAAGGACACTACCCCTTTAGAAACTGAGAGAGAGAAGGAAAAATCTTGTGTTATTTATTCGGATGGGGTGTGTTTATGCTGTGCCAATGTGTCCTGTTTCAGATCACAGGCGTGTTTCAGGCAAAACCAATTTGACCTTCCCTTATTGCCTTGTATCCTCTCACTGCTGCTGAGCCTAAATCCTGCAGCTGCCATGGGGGGACCCAGAGGGGGCTTTTCTGTGGGCTCAGTGCTTATCCCTGAAGGGCATTTACACTGATTTAGGACAACAGAATCATTAAGGTTGGAAGAATCACCAAGCCCAGCCATTAACCTAATGCTGCCAGGTCTGCCACTAAACCATGTCCCTAAGCCAAGAGTTTTGTGCCAAGATTTAAAGATTAACCCCATGATATACAGCAACCATTCCTCCTTCCTGAAGAGGAGACCTGGAGGAGTGCTTTGGAACCTGGCAGGGATGTTTTGTAAGCCTCCACTGGGCTCTCATCTGAAAAGCGTTAAGGCCGCGCTCGCTGTGGCTTGGATTGCCTGAGGCAGCTCTGGCAGCGATGCGCTGGCACCAGCTGCTCCACCTGAGCATCCCCCAGGCATGAGGGAAGGCCCACGAGTGCTCATCACCCAGCACAGACTTCAGCAGGTCCAGGCTCTTTCTGGACCTATCACGACCAACTCCCAGGAGCAAAGCTTTCCCAGGCCCCCCTGTGCTNGAGAATAAACGAGGGCCGGGCTTTTTGCCTGTTGGCCCGAGACCTTGGCATGTGTATGAAACCTGCGTCCATGCCTGATTCCTAGTGTCGATCTGCGACATCTGGATTGTTCATCTTACAACTTATGAGAAAGTTTTTCACTGCTAAGGCGAACAAGGCGTGCAGTGAAAAACCAGGGCAACACCCCCGGCCAGCAAACACACCGGCTGAGGCCGCAGGATGTTGCCTGCTGATTTAAACCGCTGATGTTGCCTCGGTTTGTGCCGTTCCAGTGACATCCACCTGTTTGCCATCCCACCCGAGCACACCTTCGTCAGCCTCCTGCGCCTCCTGCCCGACACCCCCAAGGAGCCCTTTGCCGTGTGGCAGGTCACAGACGAGGACTTCCAGCCTCTCCTGGGTGTAAACCTTGACCGTAAGATTTCTCGCTCGATACGTTAAATTTGGCTCTTTCCATACATTTTACAAGCAAGAGAACTGACTTGGAGAGTTTTAATGGTTTCCTTACTCAGCAGCATCTTCTTGAGAAGCTTTGTTGTGGCTGCTGATCTCACATTAAAGACACTGCCCAGTGCAATTAAAAGATATGTTTTCATTTTTATTCTACTTGTAACATATCCCTTATTTTTACATATTTTTTTCCATTGTTTAAAGGCATTTCTCAATAACATAAGAAATCTTCCACCATGTTTAAGCCTAATTATTTACTATTTTATACATGTGCGAAATCAACTTCTCTTTTAACTCTAAGCTGTTATTTGTCCTATTTTCCCTGTAGCCAGCAAGAAAACCTTGACCTATTTCAATCATGACTACAAGGCTGATTTACAGGAAGTCTCCTTTGACCAGCAGGAAGTGAAGAAGATATTCTATGGGAGCTTTCATAAGGTCCTTATCAAGAGAGGGAGAAATGTGGCTCCTGATCTCGCTCTGGTCTGGGAGTGTTTTGCCAGCAATGTCTGTTGTTCAAAGCAAGGAGTGATTATCCAAACGTGTTGCATCCCAACTGCCAGGGAAGTGGCCAACCGCTGTGACATGCTGAAATTCATAATTGTAAAGAATTTAAGTGGATCTCATGATCAAAATGTGATTTCCACATATTGATTTTTGCCCCAGACTCCAAATATTGACGTGTTTTTTAGGTCTTTATAACCAGGAAAAATTGAAAAAATTGTTTGGTTTTTTTTGTAGAATTTAGAATTTTGGTAACCACTTAGTTCTGGATAAAAGGAAAAGAGAACCCAGCCTTGTGAGAAAGCCACTTTATCACTCATGATAGGGTGGGGGTTTTGGCTGTCTGTGTCCTCATAGCAAAGGTATTGCACCCAAATGAGCAACAAGCTCCTTCTGTGGGCATCTGTGGGCAGGTTCATTACTCAGCTCCAGAAGGGCTTCTCCCAAGGAGAGGTGAGGGGACCAACAAGGGGAAGCACATACTAAAACTTATTCCTGAGCCCCCTCGATCCATTCACTCATTAAAAACACCCCGCCCATGCCAGCAGCAGGCTGGGGATGGGACAGAAGGTGTCACGGTCAGTAGGAGACTCCCCCATCCCACCACGGAGCTCCAACACGGCTTTTCCCACCTGCTGCCCAGGTGCACGTGGCCGTGAGCCACTTCAAGGTCAAGCTCTACGTGGACTGTAAGAAAATAGCAGAGAAACCCATCAACACCCTCGGCAGCATCTCCACCGCCGGCTTCGTCATGCTGGGGAAAGTGACCAGGACCAGAGGCCCCCGGAGCGGCTCCATGCCGGTGAGTCCTGGGCTGTGCTGCTGGAGCTGGGCACATGGGCAGCAGTGCCATGTCACATCACCCTCACTGAACACCTCCCAGCACCACTGGGATGCACAGCTGCATCCTGACCCCGCTGCTCCCCGTGGTTTTAATGAGATTTCCCAGCACAGGGAGAGCGCTTTTGTCCTTCTCACCTCCTGCCTTGGCGTGGGGACTGTGATGGGGGTGGCAGCATGGCTGTGTCCCAGAGGGGCCTTCTGCTGGCTGTATCCCCTGGGGATGGAGAAGCACAGCTCCTGCACTGAGATGCCGAAGCAGATAGGAGGGTTTGGGAATTGCTTCGGCAAGGAAAGTTGTGCACATCAGCCCACACGGAGCCATGTCGGGAAATGCTGGTGGCTGAAGGCAGCAGAGCTGGGTGTGCCTCAGTCTCCAGTGTGTTTGGGCGTGTCTGTCTGCATGCAAATGAGGGGAAATAATCTCCAGTAGAGAGGCTCTTTATCAGCGTTTACTTGGGAAAAAAACCCCCACCCAAACAGCGAGTGCCAGCCTGCAGGTATGTCCTCACTGCTTCACACAGCGCTGCAGGGAGCTGCTCCCTGCAAGGGGACAGAAAAAGGGGACGTGTGGACTCAGTGTCCTGCCCTGTGCTCGGTCCTCAGGGCCAAGACACCCTTCTCCTGTCAGTCTGTTCCATTCTTACTCCCCAAAGCAGGAGTGTTCATTAGGTGCAGAATCAGTGGCAAGTTCATCACTCACACGGTTCTGGTGGGGCTGTAGGGAATCGTTCACCACTGATGTGAAGGTCTTGCTCCTTGGCTCTACTTTCAGATCTAGAACTCCAGGGGGAAATGGCTCATCGGGTGGTTTATAACTCCCCTTGCCTCAAAGCAGTGCAGTAAAAACAGTTTGTCCCATGTGCATCCGTGGCTGCGAACTGAGAGGCAGAGGTCTGGGGTATACCAGGAAAAACGTGGAATTGCCTGTAAGAGAGGGGCTCTGCTGTGTAACAAACCAGGGGACAGTGTACTAAATCAGTATTTACTTGTTTCCTAAACAAATTCTGAGGCAATTTGATCACAAGCCTGTGGCCATCAAGGCAGGAATCTGTGCTTTCCTTGTCCCTTTGTCCCTCTCAAATTCTCCCTGCTCCCAGCTTAGCTAGACAGGTCTGGCCAAATAATGAACAGCCTTGTGCCATCCCTAGTCCCATTGCCTTTCAAGCACAGCAGCATTTCACATCTTCCACAGCTCTGCTGCCCTTGAGAAGACAGAGTGCCTCATTACTGGTTATCACGGAACCTTATTTAATTTAAGAAATCTTTAAATGCCACTTGATCTGCTGGGCTCATCTGTGTCCGTATGCTGCCTGTCACCCTCCCTGGGCTGTACAGCTTGCTCCTTGTTAAATGCACGGAGTGAAAGGAAAAACAAAAAAAAAGAGATGAGAAATGGTGTCAAGGAAAGAAAGATTAATCTCTGCCTCATTGTTTTGTTTGGCTTTGTGCAGCGTGTGCTTCCCAGAATGGGAAGATGTGGCTGCTGTGAGGGAGGCAGTGAGAGACCGGCTGGGCTTTCTGGGGAGGGGGTCACATCTACCCTGGGAAATGCTGCTGCCACATTTACTCTTCTCCCCGTGCCCCTAAGGGGAGCAAATTAAAGTTTGCTTTCCCTTTTTGGTGGTGCTGAAGCCCAATTAGTTGAGAACCCGCTGCTGTTGCAGGGCTGTGAGTAAATTGGGGACTTGGTTTGAAGCTGCTTTGTTGACTTGCTTAGCAAGACAGAGACCTGGGGGCTTGTGGAACACTCAGCCTGGGGGGAGTTTTCATGTTGTGGCTTTTTTGGGGCACAGTTATAATTGGGATCACAGACAAGAGTCCTGTCAAATCACTCCCAAAGATCATTTTTATCACCTGAACTTTGTAAGATTTGGTGATGGGTGGTGGGAGCCAATGCTCCTTTCTTATCAAACTCTCTTTTTTTCCCCCAGTTCCAGCTGCAGTCTCTGCAGATCTTGTGCAGCAGCGTAGGGGCAGAGCAGGACAGATGCTGTGACCTCCCTGCACTGGTAAGACACGGGGCACCACTCTGCTCATCGACAGGAAGCCAGGGAGGATGGAACAAGTCCCTGGCAAATGACATGTGCCACTGCAAATGATTCTGATAGACTCAAGAGGGAAAGCATTTTTTTCCCCTCTTCTCTTGGGAATAACGTCAGTGTGTTTCTGGGCGAAGTAAACAAAACTATGTTTGCTTCACAAAGAGTGAAAACTTCAAATCCTGGTGCAGTGCTTGTTTCTCCTGTCACGACCTCATCCAGGAGCCCTGGCAGTCCTACAGCTTTGCTGCCATCTCAGCCCGAGGCACAACATCCCCCACTCTTCCTTTCACTTCTCCTCTCAACACGGAGAGCTGCTATGTGGGGTGTATAAATATGTAGAAAGGAGAAAATTATCTTCCAATATGTGTTTTGCATATTGCAGGCAGGGCTGGTTCATAGTGGTTTTTTGTCTAAACTTGTTATTCAACGGAAAAAATAAAGCACTCGATTGCTCCCAAAAATCTCTCAGTGGAACAGAAAAATATCCTGCTTTTCTTCAAGTAAAAGGCTGAATTTTGAAACACGGAGTGTTTTACTTGTGAGCCGTCCTGCTCTTGCTGTGCAGCTGCTCATGACTGTTTTTGGCTTGATTTCATTTCAGAGGGATGAGGACACCTGCCCTACCTTGGCTCCTGCCTGTTCTTGCACTTCTGGGCGCCCGGGCTTGCCAGGACCCCCAGGGCCCCCTGTAAGTTCTCCCTCCCACCCCGTGTGCTGCATGTGCTGGTGTTGCTTCACTTTCTGTGGCATGTTGGGCGTGTGGGTAACACTCCTGGGGCTCTGTGAGGTTTTAGGATCACAGAATTGTCCAGGTTGGAAAAGATCCTAAAGACCATCGAGTCCACCCATTAATCAGGGCTGCCAAGCCCAGCTCTAACCCATGTCCCCGAGTGCCACATCTACACCTTTTAAATCCCTGCAGGGATGGTGACTCCAACCCTGCCCTGAGCAGCCTGTGCCAGGGCTTGACAACCCTTTTGGTGAAGAAATGTTATCCTCATGTCTAATCTAAACCTCCTCCTGGTGCAACATGAGGCCATTTCCTCCCATCCTAACTCAAGGAGCTTTTCCAGGGCAAGGCTGAGAGTTTCCCTTTGGATTTTGGATGGTGATGAAATGGGGAGATGGAGAGTTGGCAGCACAAGAGCTGCAGCTGGGAGCAGGCTGAGCAGCTCTTGGTGCCACATTAATCCTCTTAGGAGAGGAGGATGGGTCACCCTCAGTGTTTGCAGAGATTTCATGGATTGGAGGCTCTGAAAGTCTCTGTAAATTTAAAGAAAAAACAACTCACCAAAAAAATCTTCCTATCTGGATCCTGTTGGAGTCTTGTAAGTGTCTGTGTGGGTGGACAGTGCAAAGAGAAAGGGGAGACTTTGCTATCCCATCAGTCACCAAAGCTCTCTTTCTGAATGTCACTTGCAAGAAAACCCTGAAGAAATGAGGAGGAAGAGAAAACAGTCATTGCATATGCAGTATGCTCAGGAACAAGGGCATAAAGTCTGCCCTACCCATTATAGATGCAGGAAAGCTGTCAGGGGCTTAAATCACAGGGGAAAATATTCCTGTTAACCACTAGGAAGCAGTTATAAAAAAAAATTGCCTTTTAAAAATTTGGGGGAAAACATTTGGTTTGCACAAACCAGCTGAAACCTGACAGGCAGCCTGTCCAGAGCACCTCAGAGCACCACTCCAGGTGCTTTTCTCCTGGAAAATAACCATTATGGAAACATTTGCCTCCTTTTTCAAGTGAAAAGGTCTCAGATTACCTCCTGCATTGACCTGTGGCTTAGCTGTGAGTTCAGTTCCATGCAAGCAAAGTGCCTCATTGCAGAGTAATTACTTGCTCATTCTGGTGGAAGTTTAATTAACAGCACACTCCACTGTCGCAGTTTGCTCCAATATCCTAAGTGCATAATTACCAGCTTGCCTTGCCCTGTGGTTTAAGCATCTCCACAGACAACTCCTTAAAGAGCAGGAGCATTAGAGGAAATCGGGTTTTGACACATAACCTTCTCCTCACACCACTGAACCCTTGGTAATTTGCTGCAATCACAACAGCACTCACTGCTATTTTTAAAACTCCAGTTAGCAGGACATGTCCCACCTTGTATTTATCACTGTAACACGCTTAATGAGTGTTTCTGACCAGATCCAGCTGGCTTCTGAAATGAGTTTCTGGGCACTTCTGAAAGCACTTCTCCCAAAGTTCCCTGCCTGTGCTTCTCAACTTAAATCCACGTTTTTATTGCATTCAAGAATAGCAATGTTCAGATTAAGATGTCAACAATTCACACACAATGAGCTCATGCCAGAAGGTTTCTTCCTTCTCCCCACCCAGAGTTAGGCAGAGGCAGAGCTAAGCCAGGTCTTCCAGAGCCAGGTGCTGTCCCTGATCTCAGCACGTGTCTCTTCTCTGGGATGGAGAATGTAAAACCCAACAGAGTCTCAGAAGGGTGTGGATGTGAGCACTCCTATTTTCCTTCCCAAGTGTGTTCCCACGTCCATATGGGACGTTGTCTCAGCATGGATCCACTGAGGGAGTTGGGGGGAGGTTAAACAGGTTGAAACTTCGTCTCTCCCTGCTGGCAGTGGGTGCTGTGTTCCCAAGGCTTGTCATGGAGGGGCTGTGCTGTTCCTTTCTTCTTCCCTTTCCTGAATTTTCTGGACAACTCAATTCATTTTCTTCTTGTCTCTATTTGGTGTGAGCTCTGTGGGGCAGGACACATCTTTCACTGTGGGGCACGAAGTTCTATTCCCCAGGCTCCTGGTTACAGTGCAATAAATATGATGATGTTCTTTGTGTCCCACTGGCAGGGCAGCCCTGGGAGGAGAGGACCTCAGGGGGAGCAGGGAGAGCCAGGGCCCAAGGTGAGTCTTTGGCCTGGAGATAATCTCTGTGCACCAAGCTGAGCCCAAATGGAGTCTTAACAACACATCGAGGAGGATGGGATCACTTATTATTAATTAAACGCTCAGTTGAGCTTTGGAAATTGAGATGATGAGCCCGATTGTGCTGAATTAATGCACTGTACATGGCCAGCAATGTCCTCTGAGAGCAGCTGTGCTGGGACAGGGTCAGGCTTTGTGCTGTGCTTGTTGCTGCTGCCAAGCCCCTGGAGCAGACACATGGGTACTGCCCTGGGGCAGAGCAGCCTGCGGAGGGAGGCAGAGCAGGAACCACAGCCCCGAGGTGAGCACCAGGAACAGCTGGGCCTGAATCCCCCAGCCCTGGGGATGGGAGCAAGCCCTGGTGCAAGTGTTCACAGCTCCATGGATCAGCACAGGGCGGAGCCAGAGCAGCCCACTGGTCTCATTTTTTGGGATGGCATGTGGGAAAGCAGCACGGCTACAGGGGAAAGATTTGAGGGAAGGAATGAGGATGGATACGGATCTCAGCAATGGGTTAAGGAACTTTTCCCTCTGCTCTCTGACCACCTTGAATAACAGGAATAACTGCTTGGGAAGGTGAACTGTGCTCTGCAAAGCACCCTCTGAAGCTCTTCGCTCTCTGCTCCCATGGAAGAGGAACCAAAACCTTGGACCTAAAATACAAAGGCAGCTGAGGTTCCTGGAGATGCCCTCCATGCCCCAATTTCATCTTGAGTCCCATAGATGGTTCATGCTGACCCAGCTCGTGCAGTGCAGCTCATGAGGGCAGCAGGCACCTCCTTCCCCTATGATTGTTCCCTTGTCTTTGGTTTCAGGGTGAACCAGGCCCACCTGGACAAGTAGGACCAGCAGGTCCCAGTGGCCAACAAGGCTCTCCAGGCTCCCAGGGAATCACAGTTCAGGGCCCTGTGGTATGTGAGCTCTTCCTTTTTTTTTGCTTTTTGTTTGTCACTCGCTCTTTGCAGTCAGAACCTGTCTCAGAAATGGGTGTCAATACTGTGATTTGTGTATTTACATCACCCTCACTAACAGCTGAACAGCTGCAGAGGGAGAGATGACAATCAATGGGTTTTCTGCTGACGAGGCCCTGCACTTAATCATTCTGGCCAAAGCCTGTTTTTGTCCAGACTCTCCTTAATGGGCTTTTATTGAAAGCAGCCCAGTGGGTTCCCTTCCAACTCAGGATACTCCATGAATATTCAGGCATTTTTCTTTCCAGTGCTCATCACTGCTTGGCAGGGAGCAGTGGCGAGGGCTGCCACACATCTGGGATGGCAGAATCCCCGTGCACATGCTGTGGCTGTAAATTACCCTGGAACACTGCAGGGAGCAGGAACAACCTGGGACATGGATGTGGAGCAGCAGGATGCTCTTTGCCTTGAAGGGTTCTGCCACACACCCAACTGTGTGCTTCTGTTTTTATCCAAGGGGCCACCAGGAATTAAAGGAGAGAAAGGAGACACTGGAATCCCTGGCATGCAGGTAATGGTGGACACCACTCCTTCTGCTCATCCTGAAGATTTGCCCTTTTTTTCTGAGTAACTGCTTGAGGGAAGTCTGAAAAGTTGCTGCTGTTGCCTGCTTGGGAACTGTCATTTTGGAATGCCATCACTTTCCCAAGGGAAACTGAGTCACTTGGTGCAAGAAAGATAGACCTGTCTGGAGGCTAGATATGATGGAATTAAAGCTGGGATAACAGTCCTTGCTCTGTTTAATGAAGAACTCTCTTTCTTCTTCGGGATTTTTGTTCTGTCCTCTGTTACAAGATGAATTAGGGCAGTGATAATCAGATGCTGACTTTACCCAGCCATTCTGACTTACAGGGCATTCCTGGTGTGCAGGGAGCTCCGGGCAGGGATGGACTCCAAGGCGCAAAGGTAAAACACCTCACCCCTGAGGTTTTACGTGTGGTTGCCTAAAAATCTGCTGGGAGTGTCCTAGCAGAGACCCAAAACATCCCAGTGCACTCAGTGCAGAAGTGAATGGTCTTTTCACAAAGCCAGAGGGATTGGGGAAAAAAAAAGTGATCATTTCAGGGTTGGCCAGATTTGAGCAGGTGCCACCCTTCTTGCTGCTCGACAGATGCTTTTTTTACCCATTTTTAGCAAGCTCCTGTTAAAAGCAGCACACGGAAAAACATCTCACTGCTTAGGAGGTCTCTTAGAATCTTCTTGTTAGTAAATGACTGGATTTGGCTTTGCAGGGGGTGAGGGGACTAGAAGGCACAGCTGGGCCTCCAGGACCTCCTGGACCACGGGTGAGTACCCACTGTGAGTGATGTGCACCAAAATCTGTCCCCCAGCAGAGTTTTGTGTTTTCACCTGGACGTGCCAGGGCAAACCCTCTTCCCAGGGTACCACAGGGAACACCTGGCACAGTGTCCAGGTGCCCCCTTTCCCTGCCACTCTCAGTGTAAGCAGAAAATCCTTGGTTTCCTCTGGCAAGTCCTGAGGAAGCTTCATCCCAGCGCGGAGATTCTTGTTTTGCTATTTTCACTTCCCTGACTCTCCTGTTTTCCAGCTCTTGGTTGAGTTGGAGGTGATTCGGCTTGTTAGACTGAAATCTGCAGGAGCTGGAGGATGCAGGCAGTGTGAAAGGTTTCCCCCCACAGCACTGCCAGTATCTGCTGCCAGGGCTGGATGGAGATGGGTGTATTTACACTCTGTCATGCCCAGGGGAGCAGAACTTTGAGATCTGTTGATTTACAGCTGCTAATTGGAAGGCACCACAGGAACACTTCATTTTACTTGAGAAACTGAACCAAATTTGGGTTTAGTTGATGGCTGGTGGACCTGATAAGTTACTGATTCTCACAGCTGAATCTCACAGCTGAGTCTCAGCGCTGAATTATAAGGAACTTGGCAGTAATTGTGCTAAGTTATTTATGGGAGCCAAGGTTGAATTCAGCTCATAACTTTGACTTATTCATCCTGGGAAGATGTGGAGCTGGCAGGGTTGAGCCTCAGCTTTTTAAATATGAGGAAAGCACTGTCATCTTCAGAGCAGGCTCTGAAAGCTGTTCTGGTGCTGCCTTGAAAACTTTTCTCATTTTCACCGTTCAGAAAAGTTGCTAATATCTACTGAGTTTAAGTGTAATAACTGGAAAATCCTAAAACAAAGTATTTCTGCTAGTTGTTTTTGGCTAATTTTTTTTCTTCCCTTTATGGCTCCAAAAGGCACAGAAACTTCACAAAGAGGAGATAACCACAGAAGGCACTTTCCACTCTCTAAGCTGCTGTTAATGTTGTAAAGTATTATCAGCCAGCACCAGTTTTAAAGGAAAAAGAAAACAACCATGTGGCATTGGGAGGCTGAAGAAAAGGGTTGTGCTCTAGGCTATGTCTAAACCTAAATATATAATGAAGGATCAAAAGCCTGTAGGGTATAAACTGCATTGCAATTTGTTGGTAAAATTCAGCTTTGCTGGCTTGGCCAAAATTGAGACGGTGAAGGGAAATGATGTGAACATGGCTCACACACAGTGTGATTTAACACTGGGCTCGTGGCTGGACAGGAAACTTAAGGCTACTGTTCCCTTTCTGGAGTCCTCTAAACTCTCACTGCTCGTGCCCCTGGAGCCCTTGAACAGAAAAAGAAGTTTGGAAATAACAGGATTTTCAATGTCTGCAGGGTTTCCAAGGAGCAACAGGCACCCGAGGCAGCAGTGGTGAGAAGGGACCTCCGGGCGATGTTGGGCCAACAGTGAGTTCCTGCTTTGGGGTCTCAAAAGAGGCCAAGTCATGGAACAATAGAAACAAGCTGCTCCCAGGGCAGCTCTGCCTCAGAGTCTGAAGAATTCTTTAAACTCACACTCATCCTTCCTAAAGGCATGTGTGGGCATTCAAAGCCCAGGCTACTAATCTGTTTGATAAAGCATTCAGCAAATCCCACCTCCCTTTGTCCTCTGTGGATTCACCTGCTACACAAAATCTAAACAAATTTCTGGTGGAAGATTCTAGAATAAAGCAACAGAGTCACTCCTGCACTGGAGCAGCCAGCATTGGGCTTGTAGGTGAAACCACAGATCTAAATGTCACAGGTATTTCTTCTCCTCAGATGTTAAAAACCACCTGCCCATTTGGGAAATCTGTTCTAAGACCGCATCTGAGAAATTTCTGCATCCCTGTTGATGGTGCTTATCCCACTGCTACAGCTACTGATTTATTATTCTTTTTATTTAAAAACTAAGTGTTCCTATGAATTTAAAGCTCTTACAATCACTGCCATGAGGTCATGGGAACAACAAGAGTGTGAGAAACAAGCTTTGTGTTCCATGTCCCACTAATGTAACCCACAGCCCCACTGAATCTCTTTGTTTGTTTTCTCTCCTTCCTTTCATTAGCTTCTTTATTTTTATTTTTTTTTTCCTATAGGGGCTGCCAGGTCCAAAAGGAGAAAGAGGAGAGAAAGTGAGTTTTTCTGGTGCCAGGTGACACTGTCAGTGCATCCTACATTCAAAAGAGTGGGTGTGGCAACCTGATTTGCAACCTTTGCTTGCAAATATGAGCCAAACCTCTCCAGTGTTGGCTGTACCTGTTGCTTGTTGCCTTTCCTTTCACCTGCACGGGCTGGGCTGGTGGGATATCAATAACCCCACAGCAGTCAGGAGCTCTTTAGTATCACTTGTAGTAATGAAGCAGAAATGTCAAATTCAAATCTGTTCTTTGCTGAGAAGGGAAAAACCAAACCCACTTTGTTCTGGTTTGATGTGTTGCAAAAGGGAACTCGTTTGTAATAATCATTGTCCGTGCCCCAGCACAGAGCCCCGGCAGTCAGGACATCCTCACTGCCTTCCAAGGTTATTTGGTTGGGAAAAGAAGTTTTTCAAATTCTTCTCATCCTGACTTCTGGTTAAATCAAAATGCCACCTTTTTCTAGGAGTCATTCCAAGACTGGCTTATTCAAATTTGCCTTCAGGTAGGGATGAGGTGCTTCTGTCTCAAGTTAATGTCTCAGAATTATGATTTTTAAGAGCATTCTCCTTCCAATCCCACCAGCTTTTCCTTTTCTAGACTTTGGTTTACATTGGAACTTTCCATTTCCCCCGCCCTTGAGTTTTGAACAGAGCAGCTTTTTAAGCCTGGATTACCTGCACTGTGATCCAGCCAGAGATGTGTGTTTTATAAACAGTTCTGGAAGTACATGCATTAGGTATGAATTTTCACAGTCAGTGTTTATTTTTAAGCAAGTTTTCGCATTTTTATCACTTTTCCCTACTTTACTAAAACTTTTTGAAGGGCCCATCATATATGATTTATTCAAAATACAGTAGGAATCAATATTCATAGAAGATGGAGTCAAAGATAGGACATTGTAATATCTGATCATACAAAATGTTTTACATATCACGGAACACTGAGTTATAGACTTAGCATTTTTCTGATAAAATTTGAGGGTGAAATTTGCTCTCCCTTTTTTGGTAATTATTTAGATTCGGTCTGGGCCTTTTGATGTGCAGGAGAAAAGCAATTATTGATGTTTCCAATTTCAATTTTCTGGTTTCAGAGCTTCGTGATAAATAAATAGAGCTGCATTTCACAGTAATTAATAGCTCCAGAACCCAAGCTGAGAGAATGAATGGGCTGTAAGCTCTCATGCATTAGGATATCGATCCTTTCTAAAAGATATTAATACTTCCTTTTTTTCTTAATTTAAAAAAAAAATGCTTCATTTTAGGGGGAACCACAGTCTTTGGCCACAATTTACCAGCTCGTCAGCCAGGCTTGTGAGCGGATGATTCAGAGTGAGTATAACCAACCCAGCTCCCGAGCCTGTTCGTGTGGTGATAGGACAAGGGGGAATGGCTTTAAGCTGAAAGATTGAATTTATATCAGATATAAAATTGTTCCCTGTGAGGGTGGGGAGGCCCTGGCACAGGGTGCCCAGAGAAGCTGTGGCTGCCCCATCCCTGGAAGTGTCCAAGGCCAGGTTGGACGGGGCTTGGAGCAGCCTGGGGTAGTGGAAGGTGTCCCTGCCCATGGAAGGGGGTGGAATGAGATCATCTTTGAGGTCCCTTCTAAGTCAAACCATTCTGTGATCCTGTGACTCTCCAGCAGTGGAAGACCAGAGGAGAGACAGCCTGAAGCTGTAGTGATCTCAGGAGCTCCCCCACCCTGTGCCCTGCTGAGCACCACGAATAGCAAACGTCCCATCTCAGGCTCTAAGCGTTACTTTGGCTTGTTCAGGAGGCATTAGCATACAGAATACCTGTGAAAAATTTATTTGCAAAACCCTCTGGTGTTTTGCAAAGCCTCCTTTATTTCTTGAATGGAAAAGCTTGAGGCTAATTTGAGAGAAATTATTCTTTCAGTGATATGTGATGATTCCTCCCGAGATGAGGCAGTTTTGTAAAGCTTCGCTGTGATGTGCGAAGAGAAGCAGTGGCTTGTCCAAGGTCAGGCAGCAAAGTCATCACTCAGCTGCCCATCTTCATCTTCTGCCTTTCTCAGTCGGGACTGACAGCTTTTTAGCACTAGCTGATCATTCTAAGTACCTTTTTAGACAAAATCCTTTGATTTTTATCTCTGTTCTGAATTTCCCAGCCAAGGAAACGTTTATTTTCTGTCTTGCCTTCTCAGCTCATGTGTTGAAATTTGATTCATTCATACATGAACACGCAAGGAAGCCAGTTCCCATTTGGGAGGAAAGGTTAAAACCAGGAGAACCAGGACCACCAGGCCCTCCAGGCCCACCTGGGAACAGTGGAGAAAGAGGAGAAAATGGCCCTCCTGGACAGTCAGGCAAAGATGGGTATCCAGGAGAGAGAGGTACGGACAGAAGTGTTCACAAGCATTTTTCACTGTATCTTTGACATTTTAACTAAACATCTCAGTGCCTCAAGCAGTACTGTGAAGATAATCCATGATGTTATCTCATTTCATTGCTGTTTTCCTTTTGGACTTCTCAGTTCTAGGAAGAGGCACCCAAGTTATAAATCTCAGCGAGCAGGGAGAAGCTAGATGGAGCCCACTCTATTTTCAAGCTCTGCATCGAGGGAAAGGCCAGTTTGGCACCATTTGTAGGTTTGGGGGGGATGAAGAGTTTAATTTTAGAGGGCAGAAGGCTTTTCCTGCAGAAAGGCAAAGGAAGCAGCCTTTTGGGTGAACACATGGTGGTGGAACAGATCAGCTTTGGGCAGAAATGAGGAGTGTTGGAAAACACTGATGGAAGGCACGAGGCAACTGAAGCAATCCTTAAAGGGAAAGTAAGTTTCTGGAGCAGTAGTTTCAACAATGAAAAACACAGACATGACTAGAGAAATAGATTAATGCAATCTCAGAGGTGGCCTCAGTTACTGCAGTTACAAATAAGTGAAAGGTGGGAAGATGTTTTGCTTGGATTTGCAGGCAATGTTTGTCAGTGGCTCAGGTAATTGTCTGTCAAAATAAAAAGAAAAACATTGGTTTCAGCAGCGTCCTAACACCTCTGAGTAACTGGAAATGTTCTGTTTAACTCCTTCCTCCTGCAGAAATCAGTCTTAGCTGGTATCTGCAGAGTTTATCAGAATGTCACTTCAGAGAAAAGGGAGTAACAACCTGCAGATTTTTCCAGCCTGGCAAGCAGGAGATGGGAGAAGATGGATCTCAATGAAAATGTCCACCTGAAGGACATGGCTGATCGAAATATTTTCATCTTAAAACAATGAAAAACCATATTTTGTCAAAACGTGCCTGTTTTCTCCGAGAGGTACTGGTTTCATGAGTAATTTAACATGAAAACAGCAATCCTGGCTAACCAGCACCTGCTCAAATAGACTGTTCATCTTTGTGATTTGTTTGATGCACACGAAGAGCACAGAGGTGGACGTGACCCTCAGGCTGGTGCAGTAACACTATTGCTATGAATTTCTCTGTGAAAGATGTTCATTCCCACCCCTACTGGGCTGCAAATCAGTGCTGCTTGGATCAAAGAAATCAGTGCCCTGTTGGTCACAGCAAGAGTAGGGGCCCAGACTGAACGAAGGCAGATGGATGTTTCTTGGTGTTGCCAAGGGCTGTGACTCTGCTTTGATGGATGGGGAGACTGCAGGAGCCTCAGTTCAGGGTGAAATTTGAAACACGGTGAAGCAACACTTATCTCTTATCTGTGAATAGGTGCCCCAGGGCCCAAAGGAGAGAAAGGGATGTCTGGAGCCAGTGAGGAAGGGAGCCAAGGACCCAGAGGCAGAACAGGTAGAGTGACCACAACCTCTGTTTGTTGATCCAGCAAGGCCACGTGATGGCCAGCAGCTCCCAGATTCAAAGCATCATGCAGCTGGAGGACCTCTGTGGTGGGGTTGGATGGACCTTCCCACCACACCCCATGCTGGCAGATCCTCAATGGTTCCTCTCTGCTAAGATGCAAGAGATTACTCCAGGCAGCTCCTTCCCTCTGTTCCCAGGGGATGATGTATTTTGAGGACCTGAGACACATCCACAGAGTTTTAGTTTTGCTGCCTTTTTGCATTCAAGACCAGATGCTCGGGGGATAGAAGCTCTGAAAATTCAGCTCGTGGAACATAAGGGTTTGTGAGTAATCTGTGAGGATTTGGCATACTCCTCCACCCTGATCCCTGCTACTTGGGATCTGTGGGAGTTTGCCACTGCCATAACAAACCAGGCACTGTCAAAAGAGTGTGGTCAAACACATTCTTCTTCATTTAATTTTCTATAGTTAAGATGTGGAGACACAGAACCCAGTGACTCTGGGATGGATCCTGGGGTTAAGGTCACTCTCTGCATTGACGTGTAGGTGGATTTTGGGTTCTCATAACCAGGCTCCATTTTTAGCAAAACTGGGTACCCTTAAGGTTGAGAATACTGGGATTCAGTTACTGGGATTCAGAACAGATTTTCCAAGCGGCAGGTCCTCTTTGTCCACCAAAATGAGGAAGCCATGCTCAGAAAATTACCTGCCATGCAGGATGGAGGGCAGTACAGCAGAGGTATTACACTGCTAAAGCAGCTGTGCTACAGCTCACAGTGCTTCTCCTTCTGCAGGCCCTCCAGGAGAAGTTGTGCAGGGGAAACCAGGTCCGAAGGGTTACCCTGGGAATGCTGGTCCTCCAGGTTTCCCTGGTGTCAGAGGGCAGCCTGGGCAGCCTGGATATCCGGGGGGCTGCGATACCTCTGGATGTTATGAGGCCGATAGAAGAGGTAAGTCCTGACTACAGCAGTACCGAAGTTATGGTTTTGTGGCTGGTCTCTGGTTACTTCTCTTGAGCCAGGCAGAGGCCTCTGTTCATCCTTCAGGCTCCATCAGTCCTGCAGAGCCTCCCCTGCAAAGCAGTCAGGGTGATTCCCGTGCAGTCCACGGGATAAAAGCCAGGTCCGTGGGCTGTTCCTCGGCCGTCCTCCATGGATTAACACATAACTGCTGCAGCAGTCAGGCAGGTGGGGAGTGGTCATGGGGAATCAGTTCTTCGTGTCCTCAGCAATGTTTCCATGGGGGAGGGAGACAAGAACAATTCCTCAGTTCCTACATTTACATTTCATGGAGGCTCAGTGGTACAAAGACCTGGGCGACGAAGAAATTCACTGGCATGGAACAAAAGGTTTACAAGGGAAAAGGGATTAATTCTGTGCCATTTCTTCTCAGACACAGACAATGATTTATTCACTTGCTCAGTGGCCTCATCCTTTCCACACACAGATTTTGTCCCCTGATGGCTGGGATGGAGGCAGCTGAAGACATTGCTTTTCCCTGGAAATCTCTGGAAGAAAACTCCACGCACACCAAAAGAAGCAGCAACCGGAATAGCAGATGTGTTACATTTCTCTAATGCCCCATCATTTCCGTATGGACAAGTCAATCAAACTCCACAGCCCCAGCCTGTGTCTGGGGGAGCCGTCTGTCTGCACAACTGCAGTGCTCAAACTCACATCGCACTTCCCACAGCAAGACAAAGGCACAGCTGGACGCTCAGGCTGACAGACTTGCAAGAAAAAAGAAATACTGTATTGAAATGCTCAGAAATAACAGATAATTTCTGCCTTGTTTGTCTGCTTGTGATTTCTCTATGTCAGTTGTTGTCCTGTGTCCCCAGCACAGAGAAAAACAGCACCTCGTGACCAAAGAGGCAAATCCACTGGAGCAGAGCTGCATTTTCTGTTGTCTGCCAAGGTAACAAAGTCTAGCACCATCTTGGCTGTTTCTGCTTCTGGCAGAATGCCCATGGTTTCCTTGCAGGGGTGTTTTGTACACAAACTTTGCAGCCAGAGATCACCTCGCTCTGACGTGACAAAGCACTGTTCCACTCCTTCTCTGGGGCTTGGTAACTCAGGCAAAGCCTTACATGAGTCACAACCCTGCGCTGAGAGGAGCTGGAGATTAACCTGCTGCCTTTTCCGTGTCTCCCTCCTGCAGGCTGAGTAGCTGCTTTACATTTTATCAGGTGGAATATTGAATAGCTCCGAGTCTGGCTTTTACCCATGTGACATGGAGGTAATTGTCATGTTACACCCCTTTCTTTGCTGTCAGCTGAGATGTGTCTGCAACAAACCACACTGAGAAAAATATTCCTCCTCCTTTGCAATCACTGCTTCAGGCTGTGCTGGATGACTGCCTATAACCTGCCCCTGCTTCAGAAACAAACCTTCCTGAACTCTGATTTAAACCCTAACCCTAAAGCAGAGTGGCACAGAAAGTGTCAGCACAGGTTTTTCAAAGCTGTTAAGAGGTAAAAAATGGATCATTGTGCACATTCCCATGTATTTATTCTGGATGTGTGATTTCTGCAGCTACATGCAGGCTGGCAGCCTGGGTGTTCATACAGCTACAGCCAACCTTTGAAACTTAGCTGCAAAGACATTACATTTAGAAAGCAGGTTGACACATCAATACCAAGGAGAAAGAGGTTTACCTTCAGAGAATTAATTTTTTTGGACAAGGAGTCCAAATATTGTTTCTTCTTGTTGTTACGGAAAAACCCTGTAGAGCTAGGGAATTCTGCTAAAGGAATATTGGAACATGTCAGGCTTGTGTGGGAGCCACCCTACAACAAAAGTCAGATAAAATATGATTTTTGCATCCTGTAAGCATTTAAAGTAGTCTTTAGTTTTCTGCATGTTCATTCTCTAGAAACTGCCAAGAATTAATGATTTCAGTATGACATTCCCTTTGGAAAATGTAGGAAAACGCACAGAAATACCACTCTGATAGAAGTATCATTTCTATTCACTTTGGAGCTCTCCAGACTTGTGTTGACATATAAAATGGAAACCTTTAAGCTCAGATGAAGAGTTGTTGCAGACAAAGCTCCAGTCAGAAGAAACTGGAGAGGTCAGAGGAGCTGGAGGTTCCAGCACACCAGGAACACAGGGTTTGGAAGAGGCACATTCACAGGCACACCCTGCACAGGTGTTGGGAGTTGCAGTGTACCTTTGTACAGGTCAAAGAGCTTTGGAAATGTGCTTGCCCTTCCCCTTGGAAAAAACAAAAAACAAAAAACCAACAAACAAAGCCAAACCTGCATTAAGTTGGTTCAGAATGGTTCTGAATTTAGCACTGAGGATAAACCCCAAAGCTGGTGGGTGAAAGCAGTGGCCAGGAAAGGCAAGGAGTTAAAAGGGGTACCTGCACAGCAGAAGAGAAAATTATTGCCATGAAATGCTCACCAGGTGGGGAAGGTGAGCAGTGCAGTGAGGAACATCTGCATTTGCAGGTAGTTCTGCTTCCTTTCTGACTCAAACCAGTGCGGCCAAATTCCCAGTTCTGAACTTGCTGTTCTGCCTGTTCAAATTAGTGACTGCAGGTGCTTTGAGATAGAGCTCCTTTATGTTTCTTTTTTAACTGCTTTTGAAAATTGCTCACATTCCCTCACTGCCTGTCTTGGGATTTGATCTATTTTGATAGACTTTCAAGTGACATTTTCTTTCGTCTGGTTATTTCAGATACAACAAGAAGGGTCAGACTTCAACAAAATTGGGTCCCAGCAGGGCTATTGATTAGGAAACAGACAACCTGCACAAACAACTTGTCCATTTATCTTCCTAAACTTTGTCCCATGAGTGGTTTTATTTACTTGGATTCAAGGATATTTAGTCCATGTAGTGTCACCGAGCCTGTGCCAGAGCCTTGTAACCCAATTCCTCGAGCCAAGGAGCTTTTCTGCTGGGAGATTTCAGGCCCTGAGAGTTTGACCCACCTGGTGTAGGTGAGTTCTGGCAGAGGCTGAGAACCTTTCAGTGACAGATGTTTTTTGCTACAATCTTTTTGAGGTGTTATCTCTTGTCTCAGGAGTAAGATACAACCACAGGAGTAACCAGTAACGCTGTTAACAAGCAGCAGAGCTTGTTATGCCTTTCCTCCAGGACTCAACAGCTTGGCTGGACCAGAACTGAAGGCTGGAAACAAAAAGATATCCTGGGAGAGGAGGAAAGGTCTCATTAATGGACATCACTGCAGTGGGGGAGGGCCAGGTGGGACCATCGAGCCAGGTGGGGCTGTTGTGGGGGTGTTTTTCTCAGCACTGCACATGAATCTTGCATCTCACACCTGCATCTCTCCGCCTGTCTGTCTCTACACCAGAGAATTTCCTCGAGTCCAATTTCTTGATAAATGTCCAGAGAAACTTATCCAAAAGGGAGGGGTTATAAGTGATGTGGATTATAGCTCATTGGGGAATGGGATGGAATCAGCCCTGGAAACGATGGGGAAATGGGGATTACATAGATCATCCTACCAGCCAGCTGCAGACGAAATACCCTGCATCCTCTGTGGCTGGGAAGATGATCTGGACAAAGTGAGCATTAGGGAAGCAGAAGGAAGAAGCTGTAGGGAAAAACAGAACAATGGAGGTAACTGAGGTGGTTACGGGCATTTTTCTTCCATTCATGCCCAAAGGAGAGGTGCTGGAGGGAAAGCATCAAACACCATGGTAGGGATTCAGTCTCTCCTGCACAAGTAAAACAGAAAAGATCAACATCCATATCTGCTGTCTTTGATGCCTTTGGGGTCTCTGAGCTTAGTTTTGCACTCCTGGAACCTGAAAACCATTTACTTTTCTCTGGATCTTTTCCAAGACACTTTTAGAGCTTTTATTGTGCCCCACTCCTGCTTCCTCACTCTTCTTCTGATGTCAGCTTGTTCACTCAAGTCCTGGGAATAATTTCTGAGCTGGGAACATTACAAATGCCAGCAGTCTGGCTGCATGCATTTTCCTGGAGTCTTTCATATGCTAAAAGCATCTCTTTGTGTTTCATGGGTTTGAAATAGCACAATTATTCATTATTCTGCAGTTATAGTCTGGTTCATGTCCCAGTTTCATTCCAATTTCTGATCATTGAATCCTGTGGAGGGATAGCATCCTCCTAAACAACCTCTAAGATGGAATAACCTGCCTAGGAAAGAGCAGTAGATGTTGTTTCCTAATTTCTCCCCTTGGACTTTAGAAGGAGGCACGTCAGAAGCAGAAACAAGAATTTATTTGAACTTTAACCTGGGAAACTACTATTGGAACATGAGAAGGGATGTAGTTACCAGTGAATGAAAACTGCTATGACATTAACAGAGCAGAGGATGCCAGAGGCCTGTCCTCCCCCAGCTTCTCCCCAAACACCAGGGACACCTTTGTAACTGGTTTCAGCCGTCACTTCTCATCTTGTCCTGCCAGCCCCTGTGATCCTGCAGTGGCACTGACTCTGCAGGGACACAAGCACGTCCTTAGCACTCCTAATCACACCTGATACTCCTCGTGTGCTAATGGATTCCTCCTCGTCCTCCTGCATGGCAGGGCCATTCTGCCTGGGATTTCACGTCCTCTCTGTTGCAGTCTGAGTGCCACGCTCCCCTCGAGACTCTGCCCTTCACACTGTGTGCACCGGCCATGGCTTTGAGCAGAAAAGGTGAAGATTGGAGATGGGCCCTTTGCTGTGAACAAAGGACAGCCTGTGCCTGTCCCTACTGACCTTCCCAATACGCCACCTTGAACATTTGGCTCTTACTCTGTCCTTAAACCTTTATCAGTTCTCCTGGTGCCTCCAAACCATTCCCTTCTGGCCTGGGGGGCCCAGCAGCAGCTGCTGCTGCCCAGCCACCCTGGCTTGGCTGCGTGTTTGCTGGGAGATGTCAGCAGAGACTCGAGCTGCGGCTGACTCCATCCCAGTTGGAAACTGCTGGTGGTTTCACTGCTAAAAATGTGCATGCACAGCCAAGCCTCCCACCTGCTCCACTGCTAGTGATTCTCATGCGCTCAGGAGGAGGAGGAGGAGGAGGGGGAGGGAGAGGGAGCTCTGAGCAGATGTTACGGGCATTGCTCTGACACGATGCCCCTGACCCAGCAGTGCTCCGGGTCAGAAATCTTCCACCTTCATGATCAAAATGTGAAAAGGTGCCGGAGAGGGCTCAGGCTGCCCCCGTGACCCCGTCGTGGCTGTGGCAGAGCGAGAGGCGGCCCCGCTGTGTCACAGCCCTGCACACAGACTGCAGCTGTGCTGGTACATTTATGCACTAGACCTTGAAGATGTTCGACTGTTTGTTTTCCTTTCATTGCCACAAGCAAACTCACTGACTGTGAAAAGGGATAAATTAGCATCTCCAAAGGCTGAGTCTCTCTTCATTCTGAAAACAAGCGACGAGGAGCAGCAGCTCGGCTCCCTCATCCTCCCTCCCCCCCTCACTCCCCTGTGTGCCAGCACAGCTCCTCGTGGAACTGGCCCAAACCACGGCTACTCTGGCTTTTTTGTGAGCCAAACAGATTTTAAGCACTTGGCTGAGTCTCTGAACACGGAGGTCAGTTGTAGTTTCTTAGCTGAGGCCTCACAGGCTGATCACTGCATGGATTTTTAACCTGTGCTCTTCGGGCTGAGTGCAGTAACCCGAATTTCAAAGAAGTCTGTAAACCACTTTGTTTTGGTTCCAGCATCGCTGTCACGAGCCTGAGCAGCTCTGGTCACTGAGCCGTGTGAGAGCAACAAGCCTCATGTGCCAGGCTACCACACTGGGGTGACCCACGTCTCACCTGGGCTCTCACCTGGGCTCTCACCTGGCTCTGGCTTCTACCAGGACCTTCTGTGCTGGTCTCCAGGCAGCTGCCTGCCTCTCCTGGTGTGTATTCCCCTAAATCCAGGGCAGGGTTAACTTCCCAGTGCCCAGAGTGTCTCGTGTGTGCTCATCCCAGCTGTGGTGTGTGATGGAGGGGCTGGGCAAAGCCCAGATCCATCCCAGAGCTGCCAGCCTGGCCTTTGTGTCGTGCTCTCACGGCAGGTCCTGGGGCAAGCTGGATTTTTAGGCCATGTCTGCCCTTGCCTGCACACACTGGTAAAATGTTCGTAAGCTCTTCTGCCTCTGAGAGCTCTGAGGGAAGCAGGGAGACACTGGGCTGTGGGCTGTCTCCAGCTGGTGCCCAGCAGTGGGGATGGGAACGGTGAGCCAGACCAAACTGAGCTGCACAGACTGAAACACGAGAAGTTTCACCTCAACATGAAGAAAATCTGCTTTACACCGAGGGTGGCAGAGCACTGAGGCTGCCCAGGGATGTCACAGAGTCTTTCTCTCTCTGGGACCTAAATAACCTGCTGTAGGTGACCCTGGCACATTTCTTTATTATCCTAACGTCATCCTGGACATCTATCCTGGGTTTCCCATGTCTGGGTACCTTCCCCACCCACACCAAGGGTTTTACAGCTCAGGGTGACCCTCTGCTGCTTTGCAGGAGCCGTAACTTGGATCCAGGAGATTTCCTCTGAAAGTACACTAAAGTCTTACCAGCAGGGTCCCAATCTTAACCCCAAATCCTCCCTCCATTTGCATGATCCTCATCCAGCCATAGTTCCACAGCTTCTGGAGGGCACTGGGCAGAGTAAAATCTGCATAAAATCTGCATCTAATAATCACTGTTGGTCTCAAGCAGTCATTTAACCCTTTCCAGTCTCTCTGCCTTTACCAGCTGAACACAGACCACATGCTGCACAGGTATCCCAAATCTGGAACTTTATTTATAAAATGACTTATACAGGGACACACCATCCTGAAAGACTTCAGCCTGACAGGGCAAAATCACTGGGCAGGGCACAGTGAGACTGCTGAGGGCGACTGGAGCTATTGCCAGGGGCTGGTTTGTGGATGCAGAGCCCCTTTCTGTGCTGCTTCAGGGACAAGCTCGTGTTCTTACACTGCTGGGTATATGCCAATGAATGCCACCATGCTATGTACAGACTTTGATAACAACCTTTCCCCTAAATTAGATGGAGGAGATGAAAATGGCTTGGCAGAATAATGCAACCTTGGAAAGGATTCCCCGAGAGCTCGGGAGCAGCTCGAGTGTGGACACGCAGTGAGTTATTCAAAGGGCTGCCTCCACTCCTCTGTTCTCTCCTTCCAGGTGAACTAAAATCCACGGAGTGCGATGGTGGGACAATACTTTGTTCCCTTTGGTGCTATATTTAGATCATTCCTGCCAGCCACGGCGGGAGGAAGAGCCCGACAGTTCCCAGCAAACACACAATGATGAACATCCAGAGGAAGATCCTGTCGATGACCATCGCAACGTACTTCCAGTCCTCCTTCACCTGGAACACAGAGGGGAAAGGCCAGCCATTATCGTTTACTTGAGATTAAAATTTGTGAAAACCCTTAGACCTTTACTCCAAAATAGGATATTTTCCACATAATTCCAGAGATAGGAGGGGAAGGTCTCGCTCACACTTAGCCGTCCTACAAAATGACAAAGGTTTATTCTCTCCATAACCTGAGAGATTCCCAGACTGCAGGGGTGTGCAGGTGAAGTCACAAATCCCTATGGTTGGCACACCCCCCGTGGATCATGAAGGTCACCTGCACACTCACTCTCCCATTTTCCATGAGCAACAGCTGTAACTGGGTGTGTAAATGAGGCTGTGATTCAAGCTGAGGAGGGTGGGGGGTAAGAATTGACTCGTTTCCCCATGCTCATAAAGAGATTTGCTTACAGATTAACAAAGCCAAGCTTTCTGTGAAGGGATTTACAGCTTTGGGTGAATAAGCAGTGAAAATGAACCAGCACATAAAAGCACCCTCACCCTCCGTTTTCCCCGTTTTTGCCTTGTTGTAGGAGGATTTTCCAGCAATTCCTCTCTGGGAAGGTCTAGTACCGTGAGGCAGAAATGGTAAATGGCTGCTTCATTAAGAAACCATATACATATGAAAACCTCTTTGATTAGATTGCTGTTATTAATTTCTTTCCCAGGAAGAGGCCTGATCCCATGGCAAAGTTCTGTTTGATAGGACTGTACCCATCACAATTTCCTACAATTTCCCACTCGGCGATTAACAGACCCGAGGGCTGAAATTTGGCACACTGCCTTGTCCTTAGGGGAAAACATCTCAGCAGGAGCCCGCTCAAACCTCTCCTGTGGCTGTGAGTGGTGAAAGGAGCAGGGGGCACCAAAGCTGCCAAAAATGCCTTTTGGTAAAGGAAGCAATGCAGATATCAGTGAAATGCCACTTGCAGCAGAGGATGTTTCCAGGTACAGAGGTGTTGCTGAGCTCCTTGGCTCAGTGAGCAGCTTTGTGAGCTGGGAAATGAGGCACGCACTGGAGACCATATTATATTTTCTCTGGACAAAGCATTTTCAATTTCAGGAACACCTGAACGCTGTCAAAAACATAAGAATGGGTTCAATGCTTCCATGCAATGGATAGGTTTATTCCTTTTAAAACCACCATCAGGTTAAGCCAGCCTTTGCTGCTGAATAGGCAGAGAAAACAATCAGGTTCATCCTGCATCTTGTCACCTTCTTGGGAAAAATCATGTTATTTTATGATTGCACAGCCCTCTGCACCACCATCTATAATTAGGGTAAGTGAAAAAAACCAGTGACCCTTGAAACCAAAAGGAATTCTCTCATCCCAAGCTTCTATAATTTACTTGGGTTGTGAACTGTAATTTATTCAAATTTATAAGAGCATGTAGTGCCAGGACAGGGGGGAATGGTTTTAAATTTAAATAGAGTATTTTAGATTAGAAAATAGGAAGAAATTCTTTACTGTGAGGGTGCTGAGACCCTGGCACAGGGTGCCCAGAGAAGATGTGGCTCCCCCATCCCTGGAGAGTTCAAGGGCAGGTTGGACGGGGCTCTGCTCATGGCAGGTGGAATGAAAAGAGCTTTAAGGTCCCTTCCAACCCAAACTACCCTGTGATTCTACAGTTCTGTGATAAGAGCTCAGTGGATAACTCCCTTTTGCTGCACCCATTTTCTGACCTATTCATCACTTGCTGAGAGCTGGAGTCTCTGATGCTTAAAATTCCTCATGAGAAAGGCACCTAAGCAAGCTCTGGATGATTGTTTTTATGGGATTGATGTCTCATGACATGACCAATGTGTTAAGAAAATCTGAAATTTACCACCTGATGTCCAAGTGGAAAGCTGGATTGAGTAAATAATGCCTCATTCTGGTGAAATAACTTTCTTTGAATATTTATGCTAGTAAAAATAAGTGCTAGATCACACAAAGAAAAGAAACTTGATGAGTTTCTCTCTGAGCAAAGAAGAGGAAAGTGGGTGAAGAAGAACAACTTGGACAGGAATTTGCTTTCCAATGTAATGATGTATGCAGAAATACTGAGCCCGTCTTGAAAATGATGGCAGGGAGTGCATCAGATGTTTGTAAAATCAATATCCAGATTCAGACTGAGAGCACAGAGGGTGAAATTGGAAATTATGGGGAGATAAAAAAAAAAA